>JANHMN010000008.1:34481128-34528119 GCA_030674055.1 Rhabdomys pumilio
TGTGTGTGTGTGTGTGTGTGTGTGTGTGTGTGTGTGTGTGTGTGTGTTAGCTCCCCCATTTGCTGACTTGAGGTCAAGAGGCAGGTTCTGCATCTACTTACTTCTGAGGAAGCTGTCCATTGAGACTCTGGTGCGGATGAAGCCGATAAGGCTGGAGGGTGTCTTCCACACTAAAAGTCTGTCTCTCTGCAGTCACACATGGCATCGTTATTTGCCCGTTAGGGAAGTCTCATGTGTGACAGTAGCTTTTAGGGAATGTCTCCTGAAGGGGGCATCCAGCTCTTAACCTATTGCTGAAAGAGAAACACCATTGTCCATTAATACTACTGGAACGAAAGATGAATGGGGACTTGGCCTTGATCTGACAGTGAGCTTGACTTTGATAGCTCATCCTTTAAAAAGGGTTCTTTTATATCTATGAAAAAAGCATGACGTCAAGCCAGCAGGGAAACTGATATCAATATTTAAGACCAAACTAGTAGGAATTAAAAAAAAAAAAAAGTCCCTTGTGAGGACAGCTTTTTTTTTTTACATGCATAACTAATTAGCTTAGGTTATTATAAGCTGTGCTGCTGTGATAAGTCTCCGGTGGTGCCTCGGGATGCCTTGTTTATGGTGCCTTCTTTATGCCGGTTGCCCTTCGAATTGGAATTACGGAAAGTAGAGGGAGGAGGAAAAAGTGGTCTGCGGTGTCTCCTGGGTTTGGGGCTGCCTGAAACTTTGCTATGCTGGAGATGCTAGAATACAGTCACTACCAGGTGAGCGTTCCTTCCTTTCCACACCTGGAGCCTGACTGCAAGAGTATACATGGGCTGATCGGTCTCTTTAATGTTATTGCACTAAGGACCCAATTCGAAATAAGGCCAGATCTGTTTCTCTAATGCTATTTATTTTCTGATGCCCTAAGAGGTAGTTTGCTATAGTTTTAGACATAGTGAGTAGCAGTAAGATTTATTTCCCTAGTAGGTAACTGCTTTCTCTCCACCAGCTCTTATTTACAGTGGATAAGATAAAATTGTGTTTGTCAGTGAAAAGTAACTTTAAATCAAATGTTATTGATTTTGTTTATTTAAGAAAAAAGCATTTCTAATTCCCTGTCAGTGTTTATGGAAAGGGACAGCAAATACTGTGCTGGTTTGTAAACAAGTATGCCTTTAAAGACTCTTACATACAAGTGATATTCACTTGAATGTAACTGTTTGTGTAGAATTGCTTTCTCCATAGAGCTCATTCATAATTAGGATCCTGAATAATATTTTTGTATATGAAAGGAAGTAACCAATAATTTCCTGATTTAAACATGACAATATTTCTGATTATTTCCATAACAATTTTATAGTCAGTTCTTAGAGATTTTGTGTGTGTTTGTGTGTGTGTGTGTGTGTGTGTGTGTATCTGTGAGTGTGATTCTGAGTATGTGTGTGGTGTTGGGGGTCGGGGATGTGTGCCTGATTGTATGTTTTTGTGAATGCACGTATGTTTTAACAGAAAGCTATTCTATTTGCCAAGGAAAATGAGATCAACAGAATTGTGCATTTTCAAGTTTGTTGTTTTGATTTTTCTGTTGGGGAGTTTTTTGCCTCATAAATACTTGCAAATTTTAATAACTAGCCACGGGAGGAAGGGCACCAGGATAGAATGTAAAGTATACTTAACTACCAGGGAAGTCAAACAGGATAGTTAGTATCCTCGACCCTTAGGACTCTAAATCCTGTGATTTAGATGCTCAGCTTTAGTACTATCAATTTTATTTTATTTTTTTTTTAAGCACAATGGCCAGTACATTACAGGGATTGATAGTCTGTTCTGTTGGTCGACCTGTCAGGCTCACAATGTATGTACGAGCTGCTTGAAACCCCAGAATAACACTGCTATCTTCTCTTCCCTCCATGGCCATGCTCAGGTGCAGACCCACCTGGAAAACCCCACCAAGTACCACATACAGCAAGCCCAGAGGCACCAGGTAAAGCAGTACCTTTCTACCACTTTAGCAAATAAACATGCCAGCCAAGTCCTGAGCTCGCCATGTCCAAACCAGCCTGGCGACCATGCCATGCCACCAGTGCCGGGGAGCAGCGCACCCAACAGCCCCATGGCTATGCTCACTCTTAACTCCAACTGTGAAAAAGAGGTAATTCACGTCTCCTCTTCTCCTCTGTTTCTTACACTCCATTAACTGTCTGTGGGATATTCCTCTCGCCCTTAGCAATGGACTGTCTTTTGTCCACTTGGTCATAGTCACTGGCCTCTATCTTAGATCTACTGGTGTGACCATTTACATTTCAGCCTCCGGTCACAAGTACTAGGTTACTGGGTTTATTGCACACAACAGGAGACCTGACTTGCTCTAAGCAGAACGTGGAGGTGAGGATGCTTCCATGGCTCCCATCTCCTTCCTTAGATGAGTGTTCTCTTCCTTTCTATGCCTTCCAATTTGTGAAGCAGTGAACATGCAGACAGGAGAAGGGGAAGGTGGAAAGGGAAAAGCAAAAATAGAAAAGGTGCGCGGCAGAAGGCGTAGAGGCTCCGCTTGCTGTGAATGTCTGGGATATTATTTTTATGTTTCACGGAGTTGGAGAAAGAAAAAACATGGACCATGTATGGGTGGATTTGAATGGTATGGCGCATGAGGCTTTTAAAGGAAGATCAAGGCTTATTACAGCATCCATCCAGTCAGTCTCATAATGAATGGCTGCCTGGTAGCCTGCTTTTGTAGAGGCTGGATTAGAGACAAGACTCCAAACCTCAAGCTAATTTTCGTATCAAAATTTGGAGCATAAAATTGGGGGTGGGGCACTGCTGTGATTCGGTGCCTGTTATTCCCAAATTATGAAAAAAACAAGTCTCATTTTAGTAGGGTCCTAATATGTATGGAAGTGTTAATGTGAGTTCACAAGTGACTGTCACACAACTTTTGGTTTATTTCAGTCACCAGAGGGACTAAGTCTTTTCCCCTCTGCCCAGACGGAACACTTCTTATCCACCCATGTCTGTTGTATGCCTTCACCCAAGTCCCCCACTGTTACCGTGTTCACTGTTCAGCATCTACCTGTTCGAGAGTTCCGTCCATCACATCGCTATGGCACTAACATCCTGTGAGTGTGCTGTTGAAAGGTGTTTGCAAACCCAAGTCACGGACTGTCTCTGCTTCTGTTTCTGCAGGCATTTTATAAGTTTGAGGAGCAGAGCAGGGCAGAGAGTGAGTGCCCAGGTATGAACACGCACTCTCGAGCGTCGTGCATGCAGGTACTGAATGACCCGGCAGGCCAAGGATGTAACACTTGATAATGTGTGAGAATCTATATTTGTGAATGAGCACAGCTCCTGATGACTCCAGGCCCTTCTTTCCTCCCATTGACTTTTTTTTTTTTTTTTGATAGAAAGATTTATGAACAGACCCATTTTCTTCATAGTAACTCATGAATGACTAGGTAACAACTAAGGTTAGATGTACGTGCCCCTTAAGTTTCCCACGGTCCTAAGGAGAGGGAAATATACATAGATTGTCATTAAGAATGCTCCACGATTTAGTTAATTTGTATAAATCACCAGCTCATGTTGTATAGCATCGTATAAGCCTTCTAAGACATATTTTTGAAACCAAGCTGTGCCAGTCTCTGCACTGGAACCTCCTGCTCCTTTGTATTATAAAGCTTCATAAGTTAATAATAAGCTAACAATATGAAGCTTCATAACTCAATGCTCTTTATATTATGAAGCCTCAGGAAGTTAATAATAGCTCATGAGCGCTTCCCCAAGTATCTGAAGATCATTATTTAAATTCTACTTAGTGAATAAATAACACCATTCGTTTATGTATTTATGTGCTTATTCAGATGTACAAGAGACAATATAATATAAACAACGAAATGTTTTCTTTGCCTTTATATATATATATCCTAAAGTGTATTTTATTTTAATGATACATTAAGGACACTAATTTTGCTCTCCTAAAACTAAAATCAAAATGTATAAAGAAAAGTGGTTTATATGTCCCCAGCCTGTTTTTCTATTCATCAACTCAGTCAAAAAGCCATCGATTGCAAGTAGATAAAGCTGGTAGTCCTAGGAACGGAAACTAACGTGAAGTATATTAGCTCTGTCCAGATCTGACCGCCAGTTACTCTTCAGAGAAATCACTTGCTATGACGACTCATTCTTTAGGTTAGATGTTTACTACATTCCGGTTTTCTGAGCAATTTGGAAGGTTTCTCCTGAAATCTCACCCTTCTCCAGTGAGACAATATACATTGTTGTCCCCATCCCGTAGATAGGCATACTGAGATTTCTGAAGACTGGAGGCTTTGCCCTTTATCCAGGAAGACGTTGAAACTAGATTTGAACCCAATCCTCATATTGCTGGAGTCTCACCTCTTTAAAGAGAGGTACACATGAACTCAGGGCTGCCCTGGGCATTCTTAGAGTTCACTGTGTATCCACACAGCACTCTTCAGACCCAGACACATCAGCCAGCCAACGAGCACACAGTGTTTACAAGGAAATGTTTCCACAGACTCCGCCACTGCTGCAACGCGCGTGTAATCACCGTTGTTTATGATGCTAACTGGTGTTTTGGTACTTCAGCAATAAAATTGATCTAGTGGGAATGTCAGCTCCACAACCGTAATGATAACCTCGTCCTGGTGTGTTCCTCGGGGAGCACCAGGCTCACTGGCAGCTGTACAAAGAGGTGTTTTCCCTACAAGTGACTCTACAATCCAGCCAGTGGTCAGGGGGCCCCACTGGAATGCAAGGGCTGAGAACCGGCTATATTTTCTTCTTCTGGAAGGCTGTGGGAAAGGAAAAGTGGTGCCTTTTGTACAATGGGGTTTCCTGGCTCATCTTTCCAGTGTAAAGTGTTCAACCGAATCACAGAGCTCTGCTCTGCTCCTGGTGTGGCTGTAAGCTGCTTCTCGTCATTGCACCTGAACAATGGCTACCCTCCTAGCACCCTGCTCCTCCCCAGCCCCCAGGGTGCTAATGTACCAGAAGGAAACACCAGAGCTGAGTTCTTGATGCCCACTAATGGCTGAAATGCTAGCTGTTAAGTGAAGTTTCCATCACCCACTCCTGTTAGCGGGTTTCAGTAATATCTTGATTTTACTTGGGGAGAGAACAATTACTCTGTTGCTTTAGGTAAGAAGGGACCAAGAAAGTCCTTTTGGGGGTGGCCTTACACCTGTTTCTCACTGTGACTCTTTTTATCTACAGATGGATGATGTAATTGATGACATCATCAGCCTGGAATCAAGTTATAATGAAGAAATTTTGGGCTTGATGGATCCGGCCTTGCAAATGGCAAATACGGTACCGATGGCCTTTTTATTTTGAGAAAATCTTGAGGTCACTCTCTGTTTATTCCCTTCTCCCTGTGCCACCCCTCCCCACCCACTGCCAGAGCTCAGTTTATTCACAAGGATTCTTGGAGAAATTTATTAGTTATCAAGTGGGAAAGAAGCTAAGTAAGTAATTTTGACATCAGGAATTAAGAAGCTTGCTCCAGCTTATCAGGAGTGCTGTAACTGAGCTCTTCATGCAGGAGCGCAGCCTCAGCTCGAGGTTGGTTTGTTCTGAATTTTCTACTTCAGTGCTAGGGTCTCACACATGCAACACCAGTGATCTGCCCTGATCCATATCCCCGGTGCTCTGCGCTCTCTCTCTCTCTCTCCCTCTCTCTCTCTCTCTCTCTCTCTCTCTCTCTCTCTCTCTCTCTCTCTCTATTTCTCTCTCTGTGTGTGTGTGTGTGTGTGTGTGTATGTATTTGTACAGGTATACATGTGCATAGGTGTATATGCAGAAGTGTGCCCATGTATGTGGAGAGCAGATGTCCACCTTGGACAGATGCCATTTCTCAGATGCTGTCTGCCTTAGAAATTTACTTCGGATAATGTATTGTACATTATCACCCTGGGGGACAGGGTACTACTAGCAGGGTAGCCACTGTCCAGAGAGGCTCTTTGGCCTGCAGCCCTAAGGATCTGCCTGATGCTTCTTCCTCGGTGCCAGGATCACTAATTTGTACCAACAGGGCTGGGCTTTTATTGTGGGAGTAGGGTTGGGGCTGGGGATTGAACTCATTCAGGTTTTATGCCTGCCTGCCATAGCAAGCACTAAAACAAAGTGGGCTACCTCCCCAAGCCACTTTTGATAAAATAATACAATGGTTGATTAAAAAAGTTTTAATTTTGTTAAACATTTTCACTTTTGATAAAATAATCCATCTCTTTAGCCAAGTGAATCACTGTGAACTGTGATGCTCACAGCTGTTTGACCTAAAAACACGAATACGATTTGTAAGTAGGGTCCTATATTCACAGGTGGTAGGGAGGCTTTGAGATTCCCATTTCCCCAGAAGAACAGCATACCCCAGCTGGAGTTCATCAGCCTGTCCTCATGAATTTCTAGCTGCTTGCAACACTCTTATAGGTCACCTCTCCCTCTATAGCTTGCAGTTTTGCCCTTATTATTTATTCTATTTCAAGCCTTATATTTGTATTTAAATCTCTCTCTTACCAAAGACTTCTTAAAGTCCCGTTCAAAGTTGCTTTCAGTCACTGCCTGAGTTGGGAGGGCACCATTGCTGTCTGAGATATTGCTGGGTTAGGCAGTCTGCGAGAAACTGTGAAAGCAGACCCTTGGTCTGGTCGGTTTTTCATGAGATAAGCTGTAATTTATCATATTCTGCAATAACTACTGTTCAAGAGACTAGCCTGTATTAAGGAGAAGCCATAAGAGGGTAGTTACTGAGGGAGTATGGAGTCTCATCTTCAAGGAGAAAAGTGCCATTTCAAAGAGTATGTGAATATATGTAACAGAAACTGTATGCTTAAAAATGTTAACCTTTGAATTGTGTGAATTTTTTTTGAACAGAGTAAACACTGTTTCAAAAAAAGAAAAAGTTGCTTTCAGTAAATGCCCTCAGCCATGAACAAGGCAGCCCCTATTTACCTGCCAACACAAAATTCAGTTAACTCAGTTTTTTTTTAAAAAAAAAACATGTAGCAATTTTTTTTTGATTATGTTTAAGCTCTTTTTGAATTTCTGTGGAGTAAGTATCTCCAGAAATCTCAAGACTGTGCCTTTAAGAGCTAGAGTCTCTTTCTAACCCAGCTAAGGTCAGTTTGTAGTTACTTTCATGTAGTGTGCATGGCTGTGTATCTGGGTGTCCATGTGTCCTGGTATACCCACAGGTGGCTTGTGTGAGCACATGGAGACCAGAGGCTGCTGTTGGGTGTCTCTCACAACTTCATTTGCTGAGGCAAGGGTTCTCACTAAGCCTAGAGCTCACTGATTCGGTTGGATTGGCTAGCCAGCTTGCCTTGACATCTTCTCTCTCAGGCTCCTGAACAATGGCTGGGATCTCAGGCTTCTCACGTATGGCTTTTTATGTGGGTGTTGAGGACTCAGATATTCATGCTTACATGCCAGACTTTTGTCCACCCCACCATCTCTTCTCCAGCCCCGCACTGTGCTTTTTTTTTTTTTTTAGAACTATGTGGTCTGTGAATCTAATCAAGGTGCCTGTGCCAAACTCTCCCTGTGTGCCTTGGCTCCCACAAAACCCTCAGCTTTCATGCTCTTATACTTTGTCAGTAGCTTCAATTCCGGGATAAACATGGATAAGACACTACAGGAAACTTCCACTAGGGAATATAAAAATAGACCCACAAACACGGGCGTATTTGAGATATGAGCTAGCCACGGCATGGTCATCTCAAAGGGATTTTGCTGAGAAAATAGTTGGTCCTTTTTGCCAAATGCATACCTGGGTTCACTCGAAAGTACTGTGAAATGATGTATTTCATATTATCATTGATTTTAAAAATAATTTTTGCAATGATGGGGAACTTTGAACTCACTAGACCCAAACCAATATTGCATATTGTTCAAATGTATACAAAATATCAGATGCCATGCTTCTTGGACATCTCAAATGAAGGCTATATACCAGCTCTGGAAGGAAGCAGTGAGACATAGTGGTTAGGACTTGGAATCAGAACCATTCCTGGGTTCACATTCAAAGTGTGCCCTTTCTCTGTGAGCTTGCATGCTATCATAAAGTCCCGTGTTTCCACATCTGTAAAGAAAAAGAGCTTCTAATTATTTCTAACTCATGTATCTTCTTACCTAACAAAGAGTAAATAGCATGTAGCTTTGAAAATAGAAGCTGCACTCAACCTTACTGTCTAAATTATCCCTTGCAGTTTGTTCGTTGCAAGATCAAATACTTTTAATAGTGTGGGCTTATTCAGCTGATATTCATTAAGGCTCAACAATGTGCCAAACTCTGTATTAGAAAAACTTTACTTTAATAACCATGGTGCCTCTCACAGTGATTCGCACATTAGCAACAACGGTCCCAGCTTGCTTCCAGCTGAACTGTGCAAGCCAGTCCTTCGAAAGACAGTTGACATGACTCCACCCGCATCTTCCTGCTTCTATAGAATAGAATGCACACACTGGCTTCTCCATCTACACTGACACTCAAGTCTAGTTCCTGCATTAGCTGATCATCCCTGAGAAATTTTTCCCAAGGTTGACAACCTCTATCTACATCTGTCCAGGGGACTGGGGTCATAGCTCAGTGGTAGAGCATTTGCCTAGGATGTATGGGGCCCTAGGTTCAATTCCAAGTTCGAAAGTAATTGCATCCTGGGCAAGATAAAGGAGCTGTAAAAGGAAGCTGTCTACTCTTGAGCTCACCTGGAAGGGAGAACCATGCTACCCCATTAGTGGAACTGGACAGTGGAGTAGCAGCGTGGTTATTTCAAGGGGATTTGCACAAAGCAGTCTTCCACAGGAAACGGTGAACTCATTCCCAGCCACGGGGAATCCTGGAGCTGCCCTCAGAAGTCACTGGCCATGTGGCCATATTCACTTCTCTTCCGTGTCACAGGCTAGATCAGGCAAAGTGTCACCTCAAGGGCTTCTTCTCCTGATAAAATTCTGCTAATAAAAAGACAGCGTTATGTAGAGGTTAGAGGCACACTCTAACTGTAGGTGCTTTTCAGTTTTGTTTTTGCCATGCTGGGTGTAGAACCCCAGACCTCATGCATGCTAGACAAGTGGCCCTACTGAGCTATACCCCCAGCCCTTATGCATACACTGTTGAGTGAGACATTTGACCTCTCTGCCTCAGTTTCCTTCTCTATAAAGTGTTGTATCAACTGCAGTTGACTTGATGGGAGAACTTGAATTTTTCATCCACAAGAAGTAGCCTGGCCCTAATGGGCTCGTGTCAAAGCCGGAACTGCCACTGGGTCTTGATCATCCCGGGGTTCAGCTAAGTTGAACAATGGGCCAACTGCAGCCTATTCCATTTTAATGTCCTCCCCTGCCCCTCACAGTAGAGTTGAACTTGACTGTTATTTAGTTTAGGCATTTTCCCCCTGCTTATTTGATTCTTTGAAATGCTTTGTTTCAAGTTAACTACTTCTTAAAAAGTGGAAAGAACGTAGGAAGGAAGCTATCCTAAGAGAATTGAGGTCTAGAGGTAACTGCTGTTCCAAGGGCACAAGGGCCCTCTTGTATTCTCCCAAACAAAGAATAAAAGTCCCCGTTTACTTGTGTTAACTGCGCAATTGATATTCAGATGGAGAAGGGCCCCTGCACAGAGAAAAACAGTAACATTTTACAGTGATCACTTACTTGGGAAAGTATTCATTTTGGTGTGAGAGGCACCAGTGCACTCAGTTCAGACTATGGCTGGGGCAGCACCCTCACCTCGTCTTTACCTGAGCTGTCCACACTGTGGCTCTCTGGGGCCACACCACTCCTTGTGTGTAGAAGTGACATCTTGTCCAGAGGTATGAATGCTCTGCATAGAAAGACCAGAGAAGATGCAGATCAGCCAAGTAAACATGTGTCTCCTCCTCTCTTAGTCCAGGGGTGTTATTCTGACCCCGTTATAACTTAGCTGTGTGTATAAGGGGATTTCTCTAACCCAGAAACAGAACGACAGAATTTATTATTTTTTCCTCCTTCTTTCTTTTTATTCTCCTCTATCCTCCATTTTCTTCTGTCCTCCTGTCTTCTCTTTCTCCCTCTCCCCTTTCTTCTCTTCTCTTTCTTCCCTTCCCTATCTTCAAAGTACATTCTCTGATGACCTAGACACTTGGTCTTATTTGGGTTTGATTTGGGGTTTTTGAGATAGGATCTCATGGAGTCCCCTGCTGGCCTTGAACTTCTGATCCTCTTGCCTTCGCTTCTTAAAGTCGGGATGACTTTAAGGTCTGTGCCACTATGTCTGTCTGTGAATTAGTTGTACCTGCACATGTCTCTCATTTGTCTCCAGCACATAAACATCTTAACAGAAGTGCACATTCATATCCAGTTTGCATATGAGGACATAAGGCACACACAGTTTCTATTTCTAGAGCCACTGGATTAGTCTTGTAGCTTCACTGTTTCCAAGTTTTAATTTGCATTTTTGGTTTATTAATGCTCAGGCCTAAGTCCCCCCAACACTAGAGATTTGGACCTCGGAAGTGTATTTAGACTTCAGTTCCTAGTAGCTTTTGTAAGTTTCATCTTTCTGGCCCTTCACAGTGCTCTATGCAAACATGCTAATACCTCTTATGTCCCTTTAAGTTGAACAAGAACAAAACCAAACACACAGAGAGCAAGGTTGACCCTGAGGTGACCTGTTTCTCAATAGAACCTCTCAGAGCAAAGACTGCTAATAATCAGGCACCAGTTTATCTGAGACTTAGCTGGAAGGCATTGAAGTGTGGCCCAAGGACATTTTAAATTAGCCCCGTGCATATTCATTGGCTTGTGTACAGGCCTTGGGTGTGTTATGTTTATGCAAATTCTATAAGTGCTCATTTCCCCAAGACCTGCCCCACTGCCTGCCCCACCTGCTACCACAGTCTTACACACCTATCAGAGAGTAGCTTCCACTATGGACAATGCCCTCCAGCCCTGTCTCTTTAGCCAGAGCTTTAGCTAATGCATAAAGGCCAGAGACCAACACTAGAAGTCTCCCACCTATTATTTTTGAGACTGAGTCTCTCATTGAATCTGGACCTTGCTGACCAGGCTAGGCTGGCTGGCTGCTGGTAAGCTTCAGGGATTCTCTGTCCAACAACGATTTCAGCACTGAGGTGTAAGAGATATGTGGCCAGATTTTATGTGAGCGTTGGGAATCCAAACTCAAGTCTTTATGCTTGAGCAGCAAGCAGTCTGTCTACTGAGCGGTTTCCCAACTCCCAGATCTAAAACTTAAAATAAAAAAACCAAAAAGTTCTACAACCCTCTCTGTCTGTCTGTCTGTCTATCATTTATCTAGCTATTTATCTATGTAGTGTGTGTGTGTGTGTGTGTGTGTGTGTGTGTGTGTGTGTGTGTGTTTAGGTGCACGTATGCTATAGCACTCCATGTGGAAATCAAATGTCAATTTGGAAGTCAATACAGGGGCCCCAGGAATTGAACTTTGGCAAATGTGTTACCCAATCTGCCATTTTGTTAACCCCAAATCCAAAACACTTTTAGTGTCACCCTGATGCCTTAAGTAGAATTTGATACCCAATTGCATGAGATAGCTGGCGAACTAAAAAAAACTATATAAAGCTATCTTTTGGCCACGTGTATGTATAAGATGTAAATGAAACATAAATAAATTTCATTTTTATGTCTGGGTATTATCCCCAAGATTAATATATGTATAAACATTACAAAATTATAAAGAAGTAAAAACAATCCTAAGTTCTTGTCCCAAAGTTTTCAAGTAAAGCTAGCTCATCCTGTTTATTGAGCACCGCCTCGCTGTGTACCTCTGGGTCGCTCCATGTTTTAATTCCTCTCAGATGCTTTCTGAAATTACTTATCTAGCACCTAATAGAAAGCATATGACCAGGTAAAAGAGAGGCTCACAGGCAACGGGTTGTGATGCCGGTATCAAGGAATTATTTGAAATCATCTGGAAATGCTGAGGGTCCAGGATGGAAGAAGTAATGCATAGCTAATGTGTAGAAAGATATCCAGGGCATAAGAAAAGGAACTTGTGACCGTCGTCTCCAGCTAGCTTCAAGGAAATCCATGTCCGACTGGGACATCATTGGCAAGGAAAAATGAAAATGAGTTTGCTTTTTTAAAACCTCCCAGGAGAAACCAAGGAGACAGCACCATTCTAAGTGGTTAAGCCAGGAAGGCTAAGCATTTCTTTAATCCTTACTTTGGAACTATAAATTTTTTATTGAAGTCTTTGAGCGCCCTCTTGTGGTTCTTTGAATAATTTCAATCTCAAGGAAGCCAGCTTTCTCTTTTGCCATAAGGACTTCACTTTACAAAAGAGAAGCATTTGCCCTTGCTTTTCTTTATAAAAGAGAGAAAAGTAGAAAGAGGTGAAGGATGGAGGAGGAGAAACATCCTCTGATGGAAGCCACACGTGGACTCCTAGTTCACAGGAAGAGCGGGTGCCTATGGGACACCTGCCATTTTTGGCAGCAGGTAACACCTTGCCTATGTGTTTGGAATGAGCCCACCAGACAGAAGTCGGTGCAGGGCCACTCTTTTTACTCCCTGTAGAAACAGATCGTATAATTTTGTGAATGCTCAGACTTTCCTGTTTTGCAGATACAGTTCTTTATAGCCAAGAGTGTCATTTCCATAAAGCCTGGAATAGGGTATGAGTTTATTGGAAAAACTCTGCAGTCTGTCAACAACTGGTTGCTTTTCTTGTCTATGTCTAGTTACCTGTCTCTGGAAACTTGATCGACTTGTACAGCAACCAGGGTCTGCCACCCCCAGGCCTTACCATCAGCAACTCATGTCCAGCCAACCTTCCCAACATAAAAAGGGAGCTCACAGGTACGTACCCAGTGCATACGCTTCTTAGTGTGGTACTGTACTCTCTTCCCCAGTGGACAACCTTACCAGTGTGGCAGCAATGTTTCTGTGCAGGTAGTGGGTGTGCTTCCAGTGTCTGTGGTTCCTGGGACTCTGTGTAGTAATTTAATATGCAGTATTAAGACATTAAACTGCCAGTTTCGGGTATTTGCGGAGAGCCTTTGTCCATGCCCTTTGTGTTGGGGGTTATAGGCAGTACTTTCCCCTATAAAGTGCCTCTCCCCTACCTGCTGTATATCTTGCTTGCCAAGCCCCTGGAGACTCGAGTTAGAGGATCCTGCTTTGAATTTTCCATTTGAGTCCACATTTGGGATCGAGTAAGAATTTATTTCTTACATCTTTCGATGTCTTCTCCTCTTTTTCCTGTATCATGTGCATGAGATTTATTATAGAAGGAGAAATAAATCATAAGATGGAGCCATCAGAATGTTTGCTCTTGAGGCAAGTGTGAAATTACCTATTTTGCCACTTTGTTTGATGCTTTAGGGAAGGCGTTTGACCAATAAAACATGACAGAAACTGTATTAGAACTGGCATTCTACCATGGTGAATTTTATGATCCTTGCCCCAAATCCTTTTTATTGTTTAGTTCTTGCCTCTTGCAGCATTGGGGGTGGGGATGAGAAAATGGGGAATGGACTTGTTGTAAAGATTGCTGTCCTATCCAAAAACATCACTACAAAAACTATTTCAGAAAATTTCAACATAGGAAAAACAGTTTTTCTAGAAAGTATTAATTGGGGTTTAAAAGGTAATTTATTAATAAGCAGAAAACTTTCAAGAGCAAAACCATAAAAACTATTAAGAAGGAATGGACAGTAAAACCTTCTTATCCTTCTATGCGAGAAAGCAGCGAGAGAGAGATTTGGATTGACCAACTGAATTTGGGGGATTCTAATCTTAACTCTGTCTGCACACACATACATACATGCATATGTAGTTGGAATTTCATGATAACAGGGTACGTTCTGGGAAATAGGTCACATGATGATTTTAATGTGGTATGAACTTCACATGTGGCTTTACATAGACCAAGAAGGCTGTAAATCATTAAATAATTTAATATTAATTATATTTATTCATTTACATTCCATGTACAGCCTTTCTTTGAGTATTTCAATGTAGTGTGGCATGGGTATTTACATTTATGAGATTGTTTTATATACATATATAATAACTATAACTATAGATATATCATATATTTTTTTAAGAAAGGAAACTAATGTGGTCTAATAAGTCTCAAAATCAATCAACAGTACAATTTGTTTAATGCTTTTATTTGTTCCTCACATTAAAAAAAAGTCTCTTGACACTAAAATATAATACAACTTTCAAATGGAATTGTCACCCAATATCTAGACCCTTCCATATGTTTCCATAGACAAACAAATAGTGCATGCACAGTGACTCCTAAGAATCCTGACAAGATGGTGTTCTAGTAGATTCTGACAGAACCTGACTCCACATTCTGAAAAACAAGACAAACAAACAACAGCAACAACAACAACAAAAAAAATCATTCTCATGAGTTAAAGACCACCAGCCAGTTTCCATGTCACTGCATCACAAAGGCATAAAATACTGGAAAGTTATTTGTTCTGAAAATAAAGTTTGACTCTTAATAATAGAATATGCTATCAAGGGCTGGAGAGAGGGAGGGTTCAATGTTTAAGAACACGCACATGTTGGCTCTCAGCCATCTGTGACTCGTCTCAGGGAGTTGATGCCCTCTTCTGGCCACTTTGGGCATTACACACACATGATGGTGCATGGACACACAGCACATAAAATTAAAATAAGTAAATCTTAAAAATGTTATGACATCAAATAGCTTCTATTTCTTTTAGTCATTTTAGTACTAGCGTGTGGACTTGGTATACTCTGGCTTGTTCTCTGGTTTATAGAAACTGATCTTCGCAGAGATTTGGCATATGTAGCATTAGAAGAAGCAGAAGTCTGTAGAAGTTATAATTTGAAAAGTAACGTTTTCATTAGACTCCAGCGACTTAAGTTTCAAATGGTCAGAAGAGATGCTTTGTAATTTACATTGTTATGTCCTTCAAAGTTCCAGTTTCTAATGACTTCATTCACGTGCACAGCGTGTATTTTCCCCACAGAGTCGGAAGCAAGAGCATTGGCTAAAGAGAGGCAGAAAAAGGACAATCACAACTTGAGTAAGTTTGCTTAATTTATATCCATAGCATTGGATATTAAAGTCAGTGTTCTTCATGTATCAAAAGGGCGATTCCAGCAATTTCACAGGAAAGTTAATTTCTCTAGTTGTTAAAGCTGCATTGAGAGTATTCCAGAGAGATTTTATTTCAGATCAAACTATATCCATCTCTCTATATATATCTGTGTGTGTGTATTTCCCAGAACATACACATATATTCACATATATATCTTCTCTCTGTACATATATGTACACAGAGATACAGAGAGAGGAAAGAATATATATACATATGTGTACATATATGTACAGAGAGAGTGAGGAGAGAAACAAAGCTTTCTATTTTTGAAGAACTATTTTTGTTTGTCGTGTGTGTGTGTGTGTGTGTGTGTGTGTGTGTGTGTGGTGTGTGAGAGAGAGAGAGAGAGAGAGAGAGAGAGAGAGAGAAAGAGAGAAAGAGAGAGAGGAGACGTTTTGATCCCAAACTACCCAATTATAAGTACTGCACATTGGAGCTTATTAGCAAAAAGGGATTTGGGGATCACTTTTTCCAATGAGATTTTGAGGTTATAAAAAGAAGACAAAAGAAGAGGAGAGAAACGCAGAGAAGGTTGTCGTGGGTGAAGTAGCCTGCCAAATTTATGTTCATCTGTTACTCTAAACCATATATAACATTAGAATGCTTTTATGTGTGAGGTTTACTCTTCATAAAACCTTGAGGTTTTCTCTGGGAAAACTTTTATGTTTAAGATACACACTTAAGAGAGACTACACAGTGAAAATAAAGTTTGCGTTTAGAGGTGGGGAGTAGCATGGGGACCCTCCTTTTACGTTGTTTCTTACATTGAAGTTTGAGAATGAGAGTCCTGTATAGAAACCTTGCTCTTGATGTAAGAGAGAGAAGAGCCAGATGTTCCAATAGCCAGATGCAAGCATCGCTAGTTTTCAGTTCCATGCTGTCTTCCCGACCTTTCCGAGGAAGCTCGGAGCACAGAAGAGTGAAAGAGCTGCTTTGCGTGCTTTAATGCCTCGTGCCAGAGTGTCCGTATTCTGCCACTGCTTGCCTTTTAGTTATCTGTTTTTACCTGAGCATTGTGTGCTAACAGCTTGATGTTAACTTCTTAAATACCGCCACATAATTTTTCTTCTGCATTGTACCTTGATTCCCAGTTATTTCACCGCTGTGTTTTTGTATTGTTGCCACTTTTCTCAAATCCATTGTCCTGGGAAACATTATATTGAACTCTGTGCTGGGTACTGAGAAATGCTTGCTGGTAAGGACTGCATGCCCTAAGTGCCCACTTACATCAGCTCCGCCCCCCTCCACCTTCCCCTCCTATGTGAGAAGCTTTTCTCATTTTTAAACTAAAGACCTGAGCTTGCAGCCTAAAACCTTCCCCCAGATTCCAAATAATTTTGCTCAAAGACAGTCCTTCTCTTAAAACTTCCTAGAAGTAAGATAATGATGTCGTATCAGAGCGTCACATAACTGAGACGTGGGAAATGAAGTTGGATTGTGTCATCCATGCTCCTTGTGCTTGGGTCCCCACAGAGCCTCCACTTAACGCTGTCAGTAAATTGCAGACGGGCTTAGCCCTCAGTTGGTGGGCTGTGAACACAGTCTTCAAGTCTTGTCTGACTCCTGGGAAGTACTGCTCAGGGTACTGTTGACCTCGACCCAGCCTCCCCCTTCTAGGATTTAGCTTGTGAAAATACTTGCTGAAATGTGCAAGTGGATGCCTTAACGTACTGAGTTATTCTTTCCGCCATTACAAGTTATCAAGTTCCAGTTTGCTACAAGGAACTTTTCTCTAGGAGCGAATTGGACAAACGGGATTACTACTGGAAGGCATGTTCAAGCCAGATGCTAAGTGACACATACTAATTACAGAGGCGAACAAGAAGGATAATGATAGATATCACACCCCATTGTGAAAGCAAACACACTAGAGGGATGGACCTATCTGGGTTTCTGGTTCTACTGGCCAAGATCTAGAAACCAGCTTGTTTGTGACAGTTGACAGGGCATGTAGATGCTGCTGGTGCTGAGAGTCCCCTGGACCTTTAGCTTTATACACTTTATGGTGGGTTTTTTTTTTTAAGTTTTATAAAGTCATATCACTTTTATAATAAATGTTTGAAAAGGCAAATCCTACCCAACATATAGCTATGGCATCGCTAAATGTTGACAGTGAGAGAACCCAGAGGTGAGTGAGAGAAGGCAGGTGCGGAATGTTTTAGCGAAGAGACTCTTGTTACGCTTACTGTGCCAGCTCATGTGGCTGCCTGGGATGCAAAGGTGACACAAATAATAGGTGGATAACACGTATGAGATTCAGAGTTCTGTGAGAAGAAGAGGTGGAGCCCAGTGAATATGGTATCATAATAGGCATGGGGGTCGGGGGTCATTTTGAATAGAATGACCTGGGAACTCATATTGGTCAACTTGAGTTGCTGCTTACAGGAAGAGATGGCTCTTTAGGGGTCTGGAGAAAGAATGTTCTAGGTAGAGGAGATAGCCAAGGAAGATGGCCAATGCATATCTGCCTTGGGTGTGGGACTGACAGCATCAGTGGGGACAAAGCAGAAGAGCACAGGAGCATTGCCAGAGAAGACTCTGTCACACTGGAAGGGGAATCAAGGGTGATATGGGCAGGGTAGGGCCACCAGGTCCTTGTAGGACACCTCAAGGACTTAACTTTCTCTTGAATAAAATGGGAAGTGATGGAGGCGGGGCTAAGGTTGGCATGACCTCACCTAGTCAAATGGTAGAGGGTGCAGTGGGCTTGTGGGACTCAGAGGTGCCAGTGACGATGCTTATAATAACCCAGACAAGGGGTGGCGTTCCACTGCAGAAAACAGGAGAGTTGCTAGAGCACACAGTCAGGAAATAATTTAATGACAGAGGTAATAGATGATAGGTGAAGAAGATGGGAGGAAGAATGGCGTGGAGCCAATTTCAGGGTTCTGGCCTAGACATTTGAAAGGACGTCGATACTAATGAGGTAAGTTGCCATTTAGCCTGAGGTACGGCGAAGCTGAGCTGAAAATTGTGAGATCTCCTGTCTAAAATTCCCTTCATCAGCACGATTGACTGTTATTTAGTATTCCTGTGTATGTTTCTTCATATTTCTCAAGCTCTAATGATAGGGATTAGCATTATATATAAATATATATGTATATAAATATATATGTATATACATATAATATAAATAAATATATTTATATTTAATCATTGAAACAATTACTCAGCTAAGACAAATGGTAATTTGTATTGGGAAATTATAAATAACGTTAGTTATCTACACATGCAAAATATTAGGGGGCAGATATAAATAAAATATTAGGGCACTTAAAGTAAACCCATTTTATTAGGCCTTAACTTATTTGGGATTTATTTGTTAGATTAGGTAAATTGAAAACATTTACTATCTTATTAGGCCATCATCCCAAGAATGATAGTTCTGGTGGGTGTAGACTACAGAATGAGGATGCTTGCAGGATGCATGGTGTAGATGTGTGTTGTTCAATGTGGTAGCTACTTGCCATTTAATACCTAGAACATCTGAATGGTGGTTAGTTCAGATTGGGCTGTGCTGCTCTGGGAGCTGGCCTGGTGAAACACTTGCCTAGCATATGCAAAGTCCTGGGATTGATCCTTGGCATTACACACAGAAATATGCTGAAGTGTAAAATATTTTGATTTTGAAAGCTTAGTGTGAAGAAAAGAATGCGCACCTTCTAATTTAATTTTTTATATTCATTACCTGTTAAAATGATAATGGCTTATAGAAAATGGATTTAATGGAATATTAAAGTTAATTTAATGTCTTTCCTTTTACTAGTTTAACATGGCCACTAAGGAATCTAAAATTACATATGTAACGTGTGTACTTATTTTTTGTCAGTCCTGGGCTAGGAGTTTTTAATGTATCTCGTGAGCAAAACCAAATGTTTTATTATTTTAAGTGGTAAAAGGAAATCCAGACAAGAGTGATATCTTGTGACCAGAAAAATTACGTAAAATTCAGATTTCAGCATCAGAAGTAATTCTGCGGCTGTGCATGAGCAGGTGGGGGATACGATGCCAAGTCATGCTAAATTGTTGTTGCTGGTTTTTTTTTTAATTGTGTCATTACAGATCTGTGCACATTTTATGAGCACAAATCTGTTTTCTCTTTAGTTAAACAAGTACAATACAGACATGTCCAATTTTGATGCGTATCTGAGGATCCTGCCCGGGTTTCAAGGCTGTTAGAGAATTAAGTGGGAAATTGCTTACCAAAGAGCATGATAAATGAGGGTACACCAAAGGAAGCTCATTCCTTCTTAAAGTTCATTACCCTCCAGTAGCAAAAGGGAAGATATGCACAGGGTGAAGTAGGCTCAAGTTTACATTGTCCTGGCTGGTGAAGTCAGTGTGAACACGTCTTTAATGAGATGTGCTGAACCTGTGTGTGCCATGGTCACTAATGGCCCTTTCCCATGCTCTTTTCTTGAAGTTGAACGAAGAAGAAGATTTAACATAAATGACCGCATTAAGGAACTAGGTACTTTGATTCCCAAGTCAAATGATCCGTGAGTACAATCGCATGTTAATCTGCATCATATAGTTTCACACCTTTCTGTTTTCTTATGTGCTGCAAAGATATGCTCTTAGAGAAATTAAAGAACTCTCTCTCTCTCTCTCTCTCTCTCTCTCTCTCTCTCTCTCTCTCTCTCTCCCTCCCCTCACCTCTTGCTTCCTTTTCTGAGTATTTCCTCTGCTTAATTTCACCAAACTAAAATTTCAGGAGAAATGTACTGAATTGTACGAGCTGAGCTAGTTAGCTTTGAATGTGAGGGATAGGGGTTTATGGGGATCTGAGAACTAGGCAGAAAAGTCTGAGCTTGAGGCTTGAGGCTTGAGGCAGGCTCTCATGGTTACACAGACAAGATCCCAGTAACTGTGAAGGCAAGGTGTGTGGCATGTATGAACCCCAACTATGTAGCATCTCTAAAGGGCATTGATGAGCAGTGGAAATGTCAAGTTCAATGATACTGGAAAGACAGAGGGTCAATTGGTTTTTTTTGAAAACTTGCATATTCTTTGTGTGTTTTACCAATGGGGGGGGGGGCGCGAGGAACAGCAATGGTTAATCCTCTTACAAACTACAAGTCAGCTGATCTCTGTTTCAGTTTTTGGTCTTCTCTGCCTCCTCCCTTGGAGATAACAGCTAACAGACAATTTTCAAGTCTTTCCTACCACGTTATCTGCCACGTCAGCAAACTGGTCAACAAATATACAATTTTTATCCATTAGGAATTGGCCCATTTGAGGTGAAGATCTGGGGGATGTATATATTTTAATGGCCCCCGCAGGCATTCTATGAAATTAGCCTTTGAATATGACCTTTTAGCTATCTAATAAAAAGTAAAGATGCAATCAAGCATTATTCATTCAAGGCTTATTAAATTCACGACTCACATTATTGTCGGGGAATTTGTAGCAAAATAAAATAAAACCATTACCTATTGTGAGGTGGTTTTGATGAATGTGCAGCCATTTCTGTCTTCTAACACTTTTGCTTTCCCAGGCTTCAAGGAGAGGCATTTTCAAGCTGGAGACACCCAGCTTCTCCATTGCGCTGCACACATTCATCCCCCTAAAGGCTGTGACCTTCATTTCCTATAGTCAGTCTTGCATGGTAGTTGAAATTGAATTCCCAATTCCTCTTCTTTATCAGCTTTCTCCCTTTTAGCATATTCTTTTAAAACTGTAGCATGCACATCTCTTCAGTAACAGATTATGAAATTAGGACACTCCAGTGTAAGCTTGGGTTTACCTGTCTCCTCCATCGTCATGGAGTGCTTATGTGTTTGCAGCAGGGGCCGATAGGGAGTTCACGTGATGGACATTGCCTGAATGGAACTGAAACAGAGACACACTTTACCTGATTAGTGTCCCAGCTCCTTCCCCAGAGCAAGTACACTGTAGTTGATTTTATGTATTTGAAGAACATATATACTTGCCCATGAAAAAAGATTCCTCTAAATTACCCAAAACACATTTGGATCTATTTTAACCAAGAAACATAGTCGATTGAGTCTCCAGTAGGCACACCCCCCAGATACCTGAGAGAAATATGTCTTGAGAATTGAGTGGTCAACATCTAGGCTCGAGAAGCCCAGACCCGGCTTCTCTCTTTGGTGGCCTGAATGAGGCATGGTCCATCACAGTTGTGTTTCTGGCTCTCTCTCTGCTGCAGTTCTTGTTATCTTCATTTGTTTAGCCTTGAGAATTGGTCCCAGTGCTCATTCTGAGTATCTTGGAACACCTCCCTGGGCTGCCAATTTTGGTGCTTAGACACCGGGGGACCCACCTCAGGGACTTCACTGAGGGGGGGGGGGGTTGTAGCTATTTTTTTCCTTGGAGAATGTCTGTTTTGTTCCTCAGCCAACCCATATGAGGACCAGTGACCAGGTGGCTTATTTAAGTGGCCCACCCCTCACCTATTCCATATGACACTTCTGATCAGCTCTTAGTCACAGAAGGGTTGATGGTTCTACTTATAGCGGTGAAATTTTTGTTTTACCGCTATGGTCATCATCACCGTGACAGTTGTCTACTAAAGGGACTGCAGAGATTACTTCCATAAATGTATTCATTCAGTTTGTTCTGGGGTAGTCAAAAAGTTTTAATGTATCTTTGTTCTTGTTTGCTTCCCATTGCTGTGATAAAATACTGACAAAAAGCATTTTTGGAAGGAGGGATTTTACTGGGCTTTCATGTTCCAGTCATAGTTCATCAGTGGAGGAACTCAAGGCAGGAACTAGAAGCAAGAACTGAAGCAGACACATACAGAGATACTGTCTTGCTCTACAAAGCTTGCTCAGCCTCCTGTTTTATATTTCCCAGGGCCATCTTCCCAGAGGTGTCATAGGCCATATAGTCTGGGCTCACCTACCACCATCATTAATCAAGAAATTGTTCTCACAAGTGTGTCTACATGCCAATCTGATGGAGACATCTTCTGAATTGCTATTTCCTCTTCCCAGATGACCCTAGCTTATGGTAGACCAGGTTTTATCCACATTTAGTACGTTGGGACCACGATGGTGATGCTGAAAGTCACACTGTTGGCAGGCATTGAGATTGGAAATCCATGGGAGTATTTCACCAGGTTTATAACCATGGCAGTTGCTGTTATCATGTTGAGCACGTAACGCAGTACTTGGTCCAGTATTGAATGATATTCTCAAGTTCACATAAAGCATCTCCTTCGATTCAATTACTCATTTACAAGGCTGCTCAAAAGCATGTAGTGACATCATCTTACAGATGAGAAAATGGATACAGAGAGAGGTTAGATGATGCCCATAATAATTCATGATGAAAATTCAAGATGGTGTTTTCACACCATAGACAAGTGGTGGGGTCTCACGGGACTTTGGTTCTTCTTATCCTTAGTCACTGGTGACTAAGTCTTTATAGTCCCAGGTATATGCAACTATTTAGGACAGTTTATAAATAAGCTATGGTAATCCACACACATAAATTAATTGACTTTGCCTAGTGAGAGGTCTGTGATCTAGATGGAATTGTACTGTACTGGTTTCAACATCTGCACAATGTCTCCACCTTATAAAAATTGTTTATCTGGAGAAAGTAAAATGATATATACCAAATAAGTGACCAGTGGCCAATGTGGGGTGAGAACATAATGGGATCTAGCCATTACTTATTTGTAATTGCCTTTCCAACTATACATCAAATACTGAATTTTCTTTGAACTCCCAATTCCTGAAAGGGTCCATTGTCTTATCTCATCACAGGGACATGCGGTGGAACAAGGGAACCATTCTCAAGGCCTCCGTGGACTACATCCGGAAGTTGCAACGGGAACAGCAACGAGCTAAGGACCTTGAAAACCGACAGAAAAAGCTGGAGCATGCTAACCGGCATCTGCTGCTCAGAGTACAGGTATCCGCCCTGTGCCATGTAAACTGATTTCAGGACAAGAGGAGGGCAATGCAGTGAGCCCTGAGGGAGCTGGAGACAGTCTTAATATAGGTGGTCCTTCCTGTTTGTCGGTCCCATAATTATGAGTTTGCCTACTGGTAAAACATTATTGACAATTCCAAACTAATATCGATGGCTCATTCACAGCTACTCTGGGACGAGTGCAGATTGGTAAATTGCTTGCAGGCACTTTGCCTGGAGGCTGAGCCTCAGGTCAAGGGCTTTTTGTGACAGCCCTCTGAATTATATTCTGGTAAGTGACTCAACCCCTACAGTGTTGTCACTTTCGGTATGGACTTTTCATCTTACCCTGATCCCCAAGCATCATAAGAGGCATGTATACACTTCCTATGGCCAAGAAGGTGGTTACATGTTGCCTGGGTATCAGAGAAGCCTCACCTGGGCAGAAATTAGTACTCCTGACTGGGTGTTGAGTATGAATGAATCTAGCCTGCATTCTGCTTGAGGGTGTATATCATGGTCATTGAACACCCATCTTCCTGGTTGTTCCTGAACACGTCACATTCCATGCAAGTTAACAACACATTTGCTGTGGCTGCACTGATCCTCAGCCGTGAGGCCAGGAGGCAGAGGTGGTCCTCCTCTAGGCCTGGGCTTTAGAATCCGGGGGTTAAACCGAGACTAGATGTAAATTAAACATCTTTCTTCCCCTCCCACTCTGGCTTCTCCCTCCTTTAATCTGTTATTTGTCTTGTTACATCTCTTCTAAAAAAGTGGCCTTAGGTATTTAATACCTGGTACTTAGTATATCCGTTTGTAAGGTAGCTCATGTTATTCCCCTATTAAATTATTAAAATATAGCCAGTTTTTCTAAGGAGAAGCTAAGTCATGTCTTATATTGAGGTTTCAAACTCACATATTCATTTTAAATATGAATGTTGTGGGATTTGGGCCTTGGAAATTCCATGGCAGTACCCCCTTGGCTTTTTTCTGTTGACCATGAGACTGGGCTCTTCCACTTTTATATGTTATAAGAAAAAAAATAATTAATTAGGCAAGTTCTACACAGTACCATAAAGTCTTGGGGCTCTCCACGAGATTTAACAGCTCATTTAGAAACTGAAGTAACTATTTAAATTTGTTGATAAACACTTCTAGTTAGACAACAGAGGCATACAGTAGGATGTTTGCATCTCCCCTGGTTAATTAATTTACATTATTATTATTATTATTATTATTATTATTATTATTATTATTATTAAAAGACAAACTCCACTGCTGTAGTGCACTGTGGAGTTACAAGAGCCTGTGTTTTCAACCAAGGCCTGGGGCCTTTCCTTCATTTCAGTCTCAGTGGTGCATGGAGAAGTCTTCATGGAAGACAGAACAGGAAGCCTTATTATCAAGGAAATTGTTTTATTAAATGGCTCAGAGCTTCAGTGTGTTGCCTAGAGAGGCTTGTTTCTAGAGCTGGTCTGAAGGAACAGGCAGACACACGTGTGGTATCGCACGTTCCTGTGTCTCTGGCTCATACTGCTTCCAGCGTAGGAGCTCACAGATCCAACCGTTGGAACACAGACCAGCTATGGTTCTCCCCACACATGTCAGCCAGGCAGAGAGGCCATGTTTTGTGCAAAGTACTTTTTCTGTCTGATGAATCCAAATGGCATATATCCTGTCTATATTTTATTTTAATATGTTGTTTTATGACAAACATTGGCGACCATTAACATATGAAAGGAGAACTGGGTGTCAGTAGGGAATCCTGGAGTTTCACTTTAGGAATATGGGGATTCATCAGAAGTCAGGGGACAGGGGGACATGGTTCTAAGGCATCTTGAAATGAGGAGATCTGAGAAGTCACAGACTTACAGGGTGTGTCAGCTAATGCCACTGTGACAGAAGGCCACTGAATGGCTGAGGTTACATAGCTTTCTCACTGGCTTGGTGGCTATCAGTCTAAGATTAGCCCAGTCAGCGGGATTGGCTTCATCTTAACCCTCATTGCGTCTTCAGAGATCCTGTATGCTGCTCTACTCACCACTGAGGTGCTGGAGCTAGGACTTTAGTCCATAGATTTAGGAGCCCAGTTTAGCCAGTAGTAAGAAAATATTCATGATATAGATGAGAACTTCATTGCTGAATTAAAAGAAAGCCATCTTTCTTTATCAGGGAGAGGTGGGCCACGTTTTCTGGAACTCCAGTTGTATGTGTGGAGAATGTTTACTTCCACCCCCTAAACGTTACTTCCTGGCACCATTGGTATCTCAGTAATTTCTTCATCCCATCCAGAACCCAGAAGAAATACCTACTGTTTTGGTCACACACAAACAGTGTATTAAGTATTTATGACTTAACAGCTTACTAACGATTTGTTCAATTTTTAGGACTCCAACCCTTACTAAGGTAGTTACTAATATACAGTGTTACTGGACACTGCACAGTTTACAGAAACCGTGGCGTTAGATGAGATAAGCCTCCCTTACCTCCCATTCCATGCCAATGCTCACGAGGGCTTTGTTACCACAGTCTCTGCAGAATCCCATTTTGCAGTGCTGTGAGGCAACCAGAAAGTGTGCATGTACACCGTGAAAGTGGGGACTGAAAAGTGTGTAGCACACTCATGCGGAAACTGGGGACTGAAGTGTGTGTAACACATTTGCCCTGAAACCGGGGACTGAAAACTATGTAGCACAGTCTCACTGAAAATGGGGATTGAAATGTGTGTAGCACATTCATTCTAAATCAGGGGACCATCTGGGACTTGGTTGCTGTTGAGAAACCATCACCATTTCCCTTGCAATCTTAAAATATCTCCTAAGCAGTTTATATACCACCATATTACACGTTGCTCAGCTTTATATTTCTGTTAACTCCCATTTTATATTTTTATTAGCATATATACCTTGTACAAAAAGATGGGCTTCCCTGTGACATTTTCATGCATGTGTATCCTAGACTTTGCTCACATATCTACCGTCCCCCACTACTGTCTTGTCCCAGCCAGTTTCCTTCCATTGACCCTCTTTATTCTTCCCTGTAGTGTCCCCCTCTATCGTCATGTCTTACACATACATATAAGCTTAAAAAAATTCCGGATTCTACATATGAGAGAGAACAGTAGTTGCCAGCGTCGGCTTATGTCATTTCACTTGGTGATCTCCAATTGCATTTAATTTTCTGCCACGGATCTCAGTGTCTCTTTAGCACTGAATCCAGCTCTTTTGTGTAGGTGTGTCATAGTTTCCCCATCAGCTCATCTGTTGTCCAACATCTAGGTTGACTGCATCCCGGCCATTGTGATCAGCACAGCCACACACAGACACGGATGGGCAAGCATCTCTGTGTTCGCTGACATAAACCCCTTCAAGAAAGTACCCAGGGGTACAGTGGGGGAGCCATGGGGTAATTCTGTTTCTAATTCTTTGAAGAAGCCCCACACTGGCTGCTAATTGTAGCTGTACCAGTTCACGTTTCCACCAGTACTGTGGTGAGGATTCTTGTCTCCCCTCTGCACCTTTGCCAGCATTTGCTACAGGTGGTTTTTGTTTTGTTTTGTTTTGTTTTGTTTTGTTTTTTGATGATGGCCAGTCTGACTTGGGTGTTTATCCTTGTCTTAATCATTAATATATGTAAGAGTGTTTCTATGTGTAATTCACAATAAAATATATACCATCTAAAAGGGTATTTCCTATACTACTTTGGGAAATGCAGAAGTTATTGTTTAAAGGCAGCAAACTTTGCTTTGACAATTTATAGTTGTCTCTGGGTCCGATGTTTTAAAAATAGAAAATAGAAGTCAGTCATTAAAAGCAGTCTCAGGTTCACAGTACGGTAGAATACAAGCGCTAGAGAGCTCCACATGTCACCCAACATGCAGCCCCCGGCCCCATCATCAACATGGGCACCACAGTGGTCCCTTTGTTAGAATTGGCTTCTCTTTATCCCCCAAAATCTTAGGTAGAGACACTCACGGGGATATGTATTCCATGGATTTGGGTAACCGCACCTAGCACTGCCTGTGCAGTTTCAGTGTGGTAAAAGGCGGCTGACACACAGCTTACTTAACTGTCTGACTTTGACTTTATCCTAGGAGCTTGAGATGCAGGCTAGAGCGCATGGACTTTCCCTTATCCCGTCCACGGGTCTCTGCTCTCCTGATCTGGTGAATCGGATCATCAAGCAAGAACCAGTTCTTGAGAACTGCAGCCAAGAACTTGTACAGCACCAGGCAGACCTGACATGTACAACGACTCTGGATCTCACGGACGGTACCATCACCTTTACCAACAACCTCGGCACCATGCCGGAGAGCAGCCCAGCCTACAGCATCCCCAGGAAGATGGGCTCCAACTTGGAAGACATCCTGATGGACGATGCCCTCTCACCTGTTGGCGTCACCGACCCACTGCTTTCATCAGTGTCCCCAGGAGCTTCGAAAACAAGCAGCCGGAGGAGCAGTATGAGCGCAGAAGAAACAGAGCATGCGTGTTAGCGAGCCTGCCTCGTTCTGCGTCTGCACGGACTGCTCCCGATTTTCTTCAGTAGACTTCATAATTTACCTGAAGAGGTTTTCTTGATAATTTTCCTTTAATATGAATTTTTCGTGCTTTATCAGTAGCCCAGGATATATTTTATTTTTAGAATTTTGTGAGCCAGACTTGTATATTCTATTTTACAACTACAAAGGCCTCTTAAGTATTGTACCGTCAGCCGTGCAGTATCTGTGAACTGATTTCTTGAAGCGTGAGCTTTCTGAGCAAGGGATTTTTTTTTTTTTTTTTTTTTTTGCTTCAGAGAAGTAAGTATCTGTCTGTGTTCATTCAGGGGAAAACTTGGTATGAGTTTTTGTCTGTCTGTGACCTCCTTTGAAATTAACATGTAAAGTTTAATTACGCGAATGTAAAGCAACCAAAAGAAGAAAACAAAGAAGATGATGATGATTACAGAAGAAGGAGGAAGAGGAGAAGGAAGAGGATGAGGAGGAAGAGGAAAAGGAAAAGACATCCAAGGCTTTCTCACTTTATAAATGCATTGATTCCCTGGTACTGCCTTAAAGACACAGTGCCCTCCCAGCGTTACTACATCTTTGTACTGAAAACTGCATAAAAGAAGAATATATTACATACAGACAAATCTAGCAGTCATTTTCATGAGGATTGTCTGGCTAGAAAATGTAACTTATGCTAACCCAAACCGAAGGAAGTTATAGACCCAGGCATGAAACATAGGATCTGACTTGCTGGCTTTTATTGGGCACAGTTATAGTTATTCTCATAATAAGTGTGATTCAATTTTTTTATAAGATATTTTTGGAAACGGAAATGAATGTCCTCTCTGAGTAAAATATTGAGGAGCATCGGAAGTTTGTTTCCCTTTTTTTTTTCCCCCCCATTTTTTTGCTTTTGATAAAGACACCTGAACTGGGCGCATTTCTAATTGGCTTTACTATTTTTATTTTTAAATTATGTTTTAGCCATTTTAACTGTATAGATTCTTTATCATCATCATTTTTTTCACTGTTTGTATTAATTTGTAAGAATATGCATCTTAAAATGGTGAGTTTTTCGATACTTTTACAACTCACTGGTGGTTCTCTGCATTCTTTGTACACCCAAGAAAGACTCCTTTGACCCAAGGTCTTGTGTTCAAAGAGAGCTTTGCAAATATTTTGTATATTCCACTATCACTTGAAACTGTTTTTCCACACATTTAAGGTGTAGTATTAATAGGTTAACAACCAGGCTTTCTAGGAAAAAAAATACTTACATATGCATTTCTAGGGTATGAAAATAACTATATTCTTGAAGATTGATAACCATACCATTTGCCATGCCCGTGATGGTCATTTTAATTGGGATTTATTTCAACAAACCGGCTGGATTCTTTTTAAAGAGAGAAACACTGTATTGACAGATTACTTGATAACAACATTTTGACAAAGTGGCAACATTGTAAAGTTAGTTTTGTATTGTAAAGTGCATTACCTACTTGCATAGCCCTATGCAATAACTGTAGAGTTACATGTATCAAGTCTAGATGTTTTGTGCAGGTGATACATACTGATACAAGCTAGGCTGTCTAATGGGATTTCTCAGTAGCAGCCTGTGATTGAATCCTGAGTGGCATGAAGCATATCCTTTCAGAATGAAGTGCCTTAAAAATCTCAGCAGTCTTTTTTGGACCAGCACTGACTGAACTGTAAAACAGGAGAAAGTTTCAAGATGGAATCTGGAGTGAAGAAGGAAGACATAGCATGGTGCCTCTGTAGACATTCTAAGAGCTTCCAATTTCCCTTCAGATATTTTTAATATGAAATATATTTTACTGACAGTGCCAAATTCTTTCATCAGGAAACCTTTTTTCAGGAGGGTTTTTTTTTTAAGTGTTTAAATGTCAAATGTGAATTGGTGATGGGTGATGGAGAGATCAAGAGCAGTGATTGTCAGATGTATGAATGGATGGCCTTGGTGAGAGTCGTCAGGTGCACGGCTCCCATGCATGTTGGGTAATGCAAATCTTTGGAAACATTGACGATGCTATCCAGTCTTGTAGCTTTATTACTTAAGGGGGTAGGGAAAATAAGTTCCCATTCTTTCAACTCCCTTAAGTGTGTGACTCTTTTCCTAGAATAGAAATGCAAATGTGCATGAAAAGATAATTGTACCATAGTGTTCACTGATACAATCATAGCATTGTCTGTTTTTCTCTTCATATTTATGTGTGTGTGTGTGGGGGGGGAGAGGGCTGGATGCAGAAGCTGAAGACTGCAATGCTATGATGCTAGGTTTTCTTAGCTGATTCTTACATTTTCTTTTTTCCTTTTTAAGTAATTGAACAAGGTTTCACAAAGTTGACTAACCCACGGCTAAGTGACTATGGCCAAGGCAGAGCAACTTTCTAGGAAGCTTTGTTGAGAGAAAGTATGGCATATTGCACCACTACCCTGGCTTGTAGCCCTGAGCTTGCCATCACTAGCTTCTCTAGCACTTTCCTCATAATATACAGCTGCTGGGAGAGGCAGGCGAGCAATTCAGAGGCTGCAACATGTGGAGTGGTTTTATTTATTTCTTTTGTGCCAGCCAGAATGTGGATTCTTTCAGGGACTGGTTAAGCCAAGAGGCAGTGTTTTTGCTTACTGTTTTTAAGAAGAGAATGATCCTTGCCACTCCCCAACCCCTGGGTGCAGAATTGTGTCTCAGGGTTGGACTTCCGTTTAGAGTGCTCAAAATACCAAAATTATCCACCTGCCTCTGGGTAAGGTAATGGAAATACCAAACCTTATGACTTTGCCAAAAACTATACAAGCAATCTGGTCATACCCAGAGCATGACACAGTTCAGTCTGGTTGTTTGTAAACAATAAAGCAATAAGAACAAACAAAATGCACAGGACATTAAAAGATATAAACAAAGCACAAAGGAATGTAACTTGTTAATATTTTTGAAAAAAAAATGCACTGGGGAGAAGTTGATGTTGATAATAGTATAAAAAAATTACCCAACTTCTTGACAAAGACAACAAATGACTGTCTCTTGCGGACACTTGCTACTGTAATGTCAATAACAGCCCCAGCTGTTGGGTACAGCAATACTTTCTGTATGGTCCACAGCACTGTATATTATGATTGATATTAATGTATCCAATGAAATAATTGAACTGTTGTTCTTCATAGCCTCATTAAAGCATTTTGGTTTTTCACATTGTGTTGGCCAGTTGTGTCCAGTTGATGCCAACTTTGAGTGATGTAGACGTTCTCAGAGCAATGGCAGCACACCCCTTCCTCTCATCTGATGAATAAGAAATTGCTAGCAAAGTGTAATTGCCAGCAGATCTTTGTTTAGCTTAAGTGTCATTCGAAGACGGTACTTTTTTGGTTCGAAACATTTTTGATTACTTTATGACTTACTCTCAAATGAGCTATAATTATGTAGCATTTCCCCTGTTCTGAATTTGGGGGAGACTTTGAACTCCCAGATGCCAGAAATCCACTTTAGATATAAGGGGTTTCTGTAAAATATTTCAGGGAGAGGCAGCTTTATTAAAAAGGAGAGAAATTGTCAGAGAAACCTTTGCATATTTACTGAAAAGATCCTGGGTTTTTAAAATACAAATTTATAATAATGAATGCTTAATATACCCAGCCCGCCAGCTCCTTTAAAAAAAAATACAGTAGTTATGAATCATTTGATAAATGTTAGATTTGAATTGGGAAGTGTCAGACAGAACAGGTCTTTATTCCCCAGCCAGACCTTAAACTTCTGCCCTTACCAAAAAAAAAAAAAAAAAAAAAAAAAGTGTTTGAACCTCTGGAGAAGGAGAGAAGACATCAGAAACTTGCTGTAACACTTATGATCCAACTGTCAGCTCTTTCTTAAGTTTAATTTTTTTCTCAAATTGTAATACACAGTAATTGAGGCCTTTCTTTTTCAGAGTTATTTGAATTATTTATATTTCCATAGAAATATGACTATATGATATCTAAAAAATGTATGTGCAAAAATAGGAAGATCCCACCTGATCAAGACAATTTTCTGAGCAAAATGAAAAGCAGGTAAGTTGAAAGTTGGGGCTTTTCATCTCTGGAGGGTGACAGCTGTACTTGACCTCAGTTTCTGCCTCTCACTGGTCTATTGACTGTCACCTTGGGAGCCTACGAAGTCTTAGTCTCAAGTTATACACACTCAGAGACACGCATGCTCCCACAAACACCAACTCCAACACCATTGTCCGTTTCTTAAACATGCATGTACTACTTGAATAGCTTTTTTTAATTATTTTATTTAATTTTGTATTTTTTGAGATGGAATGTGAAGACTTGGCTACTTGATATGTAGCCAAGAATGATCTCGGACTTCTGTTCTTCCTTTCTTTTCCTTGTGCTTGCTAAGACTTCAGGTGAACCTTACTGTACTCAATTGATGGGCTGTTGGAGAGTAGACTTTGGGCTTTTTGGAAAAATAAAAAATGTAAGTGTTCTACCTATTGAATTATATCCACAGCCATTGGCTGATTTTATTTTATATCCATAGACATGTCTCTCTTAAACTTTTACTTGGACAATTCAGTTAAAAAATGTTATCCCTCTGAACACCACCCAGGCCTGGTTTTCAGCTATGCAGAAAGCGGAACCAAATGATCTTTCAGATTCAAAGCCATCCATGCATTCTGTATCCACAAAATGACAAAGTGGCACTTCCCACTCAACTTCCTGTCACTGGACCTTTTTTGTCCTTTTCTAACTATGTGATTTTTAGCAGGCTATTTATCTTTCAGTGTCTCCACTGGAGAGATGTCTTCATTGGAAAGAGAAGAGCCAACGTGTGGTGGTCTTGGGAAGACCAATCAAATATATCTGAATTTTTGCTTGACAGTGCAAGATATTCAGTAAACAGCAGATGTTTCCATTATCTTAATTACTTTCTTTACCAACATGAAAAATGGACCCAGGTTATCTGAAATACACTGTCTACACACCCTGTGTGTAGACAGCGTCTGGAGAAACAGTGCACAGTGCATAATAACATAACTTTAAGGTTTGCATGAAGCTGAGAGTATTGTCACACTTAGCAAACATAGCAAAGTTCAGTCTCTAGTAATAATAAGAATTATATGAATGGACAAGGCAAACGGAGGCAGACACAGGTTGCTCTGAGGGGGAGACCTTGCTCTCTCTAGAAGCTGGTGTCAGAATATTCTAGAAAATTAATAAGAAACCCAAGACCCTTGAATAAACATGAGCAAAGCTCATATAAACTCACAGAGACTGGAGCAGTAAGCACAGGGCCTGTACAGGTCTGTACCAAGTCCTCTGTATATGCATTATGGCTTCCAGTTTAATGTTTTTATGGAATTCCTATGTATATGAATGAGCAGGTCTCTGGTTCTTGTGCCTTCTCTTGGACTCATTCCTTTCTGTCAGTTTGTCTTGTTCAACTTCAATATAACACTTTTGGCTTTATCTGATTATGTTTAGTTTTGTTATATTTTATTACTTTCTCTTCGAAGCCTGTTCTTTTCTAATGAGAGATGAAAAGGAGACAGAAAAGGAGTTCATCTGGGTGGGAGGGGATGTAACTGGGAGGAGTAGAGAGAGGGGAAACCATAATCAGGATATATTTTTATGTGAGTAAAGAATCTATTTCATAAAAGAACAGAAAAAGGAAAGAGACTCAACTCGTTGCCATTTAAAAATATTTTTAATAGCAATGACCTAAATTTGAAATTGCATCAAACCTGTGTATTCTGTAGGTACACCTTTGCCAGGAGAATAATAATAATGTCATTTTCTGATGATAAGCCTTGCTTGGAGCTGGATTGTCACATTCCACAGAGAATTAAATGTGGTAATCCCTTGTGATGTGGGCTGATGGTACATAGCAGAAAGTGGTATCTTGACTACATCCTGTCTGCTCCATTTCCTGTTGATATTGAAATGGTTTAAGGGCGGTTTATTTTTTGATTGTGCTTACATTCAATGACTTCTTTGAATACCAGCTAAGAAGCTAATCTTCATAATCCAGCCAGCAGAGATATACCTCAAAAATTGCCCTGTTTTTATTGTTCTGTGTATGCCAAGATTGAATGCATAGCCAAGTAGCTAAGTAGAAAAGCCCGTTTAAGACAAGTGATGCAAAGTTGGCTTCTATTATGTCTGAAGATTCTCTGCTGCCATATCTGAGACACAGTAGAAGGGGTTTCATGCCTTCCATCATAGCAACACAGGTGCACAGTACACATTTTGTACAGAAGATAAATGAAGATGCCCCCATTATCCCAATTGTTTCAAGAGGCATATACTAAAATATAACTAGATAAACAAACTGAAGTATGTAGCCATCCTATTGAGGTTGTCAAAGATCTCTAAGTAGATATAATTGAAGCATAACTAATTATATTTGTGTTCAATATTTATCAGTCTTTTGATCCCATAACCTATAGCGGATATGGTGGCAAGTGATAAGAACCTATACAAAATCAAATACATTTCAGCAACATGTCTAAATGGGAAAGACAGTTTGCTTTCTGAAAATTTGCATTTTAAACTTCTAATTTTGGAGTCAGTTGAAGATATATTCAAATGGGTGCAATTGTCACTCAAAACTCCTTATATATTATTCAGACAGCAAAATCTGTGGAGATAGAAACCACTAAAGCAGAGTCCCCAAACTTTGCTTTATGAAGCTAGTTCTGCAAGCTGTTCCCAAAGTTGCTTTGAGGAATGGGGGGTCTGGAGGTGGGGTTGTATGGAGGGGTGTGAAACGCTATACTTAATCTTGAGAAAGTTAACTTTGGGAAATGCTGGGCTAAGCAAATTTGAGCAGATTATCTCTAACTGCAAGACTTCTCACATTCTAAAATATGTTAGCATGCCTTGAGACTTTTCAAGACCCAGAATAGTATTCGATGTCTCCCAGTTAGCCAGTGGGGAGAGGGAGCTAGAGACAGAGAGGGACAGACAGACAGACAGACAGACAGACAGACAGACAGACTGGCAGACAGAAATACCTGCTAATGGCTCCAGAGTACTATGATGAGTTGTGTAAATTACATAGAAAATAATACGGTGGTGATGAAGATGCTTTCTTCCATTTGCTTAAGAAAAGTTTGCTTATATTTGAGTGTGAGCCTATCAAGAAAAGTTTGCTTATATTTGAGTGTGAGCCTATCAGTAGAAACCACTGTCATTAGAAATTGATTACCTCTAAAAGGACAAATTTACCTTGATCTTCACCTCCAAAGAAATAATGATTCTCATTAAACAACTTCTGACTTTAAAAATAACAGATTAAAAAATAATGTTTTTATTTCTGTGAAAATAGCAGTTCTGCTTAAGCACAAGTCCAAGGCACCACCTTCTCTAGGGGTGGTAACAACAACAACAACGACAACAACAACATCAAATACATGTCAATCATTTCAAGTGTGTTTTTCTTAGCATTTTGAATGTGGACAAATTATAGTGGAGACATAAAGTAGAGATTTCACTACAGGATGATTGGTTAGTTATTTAAGTCATTTGTTGTTAATGAAAGACATTACAAAGTATTTGATTTTTTTATTTATTCAGGTATATATGGTTTATTTTTCATTTTTCTTTCTTTCTTTTTTATTGGATACTGTATTTATTTACATTTCAGATGTCATCTCCTTTCCCCATTTCCATCCCCCACCCCCATCCTACCTCCCTCCTTGTTTTTGCTTTTATACCATTTTAATTACATGCAAGTATTAAGGTCAGTTCTAGGTTAAGGAACTAGCAATACAATAGATGCAAATAGTCAAGGAACAAGCAAGACAATAAATACAAATAGTCAAAGAACAAGCAAGGCCAGTAAACAAAGTTCTGTGATCACTCCCGTGGCCATTGTTTCTAAGGGCTTATAGGATGACCAAAATATCTGAGCCTACTTTCCTGTCCTAGCCGAAAGTCATTTTCATGCCTGAAACCTACTTATTTGTTCTAGCCTAAGATTTAAATTCCTGTCTGAAATTACTTCTTTGTTCTAGCCTAATGTCATATTCCTTCCAAGCAGCCCATTTCCTTGTCCTTGGTCAATGTCAGATTCCTGCCAAGCAGCCCCAAAAGCTCTTCATATCTCCTCCATTTTTATTTCATAAACAAAACTGAAACTGTCTCAGGTCATTCTGACAAGAATGCCTTCCTTACCCATCATGGAATATGCATTTTCCAAAGCAATGTACTTATATCTTAGGTTGCTAAAGCTCTGTGCAGAATCTTAGCAATCCTTGGCTTGCCAGCCTGTTAATAACTCTGTCTAAGGGTCCATTTTAAGTTTTCAAGTCATGTACTTTGGCTGCCAACATGTTGTTATTAAAGACAACCTTTAACATGATGGGCAGAAATAAAATTATTCCCAGGACAAATGATACCACTTTCTAAAAAACACCAATAGTTCAATCATAGACTATATTATACCTCCAAATTCACTTGTTTATTGAATGTAGGCCAGTTTACAAAGCTACATTCATATTGTACTATGTACTAAATCCATCTGGGAAGTTTTAAAAACTCAAGATGTTTGGCTTTGATAGGTCATGCTCTTAATGATTCCAGCTTTTTGGAGGCAGAGGCAGGCAGATCATTGTGAGTTTGAGACCATGATGGTCTACATAGAAAGTTCCTGGATAGCCAGGGCTACACAGTGAGAGTTCAAAACAAGAAAAACAAACAAACAGAAAACCAAGGAAAACATCCAAATAGCTTTTCCAGTCCTTTATAAGGACTGTTCAGATATTTCTTTTATTCTTTGTCTTTAAAAAGTATTTTCTGAGTCCCTTCTGTTTACTAGTACATTAACAGAGGACTGAAGTACTTGGCTCAAGTGACAGAATAGAGTTTTACAGTGAAGTCACATGGTGTCTTGATTTGGTTTCCTATTGCCATGATAAAGACCACAACCAAAAGTAACTTGGGGAGGAAAGGATTTCTTTTATTTCACAGGTTATAGTGCATCACTGAGGGAAATCAGGGCAGGAATGCAGGGCAGGAACTAAAGGAGAAATCATAGAGGAAATCTGCTTATTGTCTTGTTCCCCATAGCTTGCTCAGTCTGCTTTTTTATATCATCAAAGACCACATGACCAGTGGTGTCACTACCCATAATAGACAGAGCCACCCACATCAGTCATCAATCAAGAAAATAACCCCACAGACTTGCCTACAGGCCAATTTAATGGAGGTATTTTCTCTTTTGACAATTCTCTTTCCAGATGACAACAAACATGTCAATTTGAAAAAAAACAAAAAGCAAAACAAAACAAAAACAAAAAAACCCTAACCAGTGTAAATGATAGAAACAGTTTCATGGATGCCTAGACTCAAGGTCTCAAAAAAGGCCTTGATCTGCTGTCTTAGGTCATCTTTGTGAAGCTATCAATGGCAGTAGAGTTTAGAGCCAGCATCCCTTTTTCAGTTCCTATGCCAAAGTCTGCATCAGTAAAGTCTCTGTGTTAACTCTATAATCACACCTCCTTGGATGTGTTCATCAATGCCCAAGGATGACCACACTAGCTGTCTAGATCTGAGTCATGTGTCCAACCTACTAGGTTCACTCAGCAGTATCTAAATGGTAAGGGATTATTGTCCCATTTGCAGACCACCATAATGCTTCTAGAAGGAGAGAAGAAGATCTGGGCAGATATGACAAAAGATACCCATTACTTTCCATTTCAAGAGAATTGGAGAGTACAATGCTAGTCCCAGATGTTTCTATTTGCGAGTTTTGCTTTTGTCTACCCTCAGCTACAGGGCCATGGAAATTCAGAGGTAGAAAGTATTGAATCTCCCTGAATATATCCCTCTCTTCTTCAGTTACAGCTAGTTTTCAGTAAATAGTTCTCTTTCACACACACTCACATCCACATGTACACACATGCACACACGGGGGGGGGTAAGGAAGGAGGGAGAGAGAGAGAGAGAGAGAGAGAGAGAGAGAGAGAGAGAGAGAGAGAGAGAAGAAACAGAGACAGAAATCTCGAGACACTACAAATAAAGCCGAGCAGCAAGGCACTCAGAAGACTCCCTAAGCTCATGCCTCTGAATGCATGAGGACTCTCCCCCAGGTTATCTCCAGTGCTTGCTGGCTCCTTAGAATGCATTCAGTTGCATGTAGAAGAAACCAAACTCCATTGTCTTACACCAGGAATGATGATGTGTCTGACAACAGCCCCAACAGTGAGACTCTCAGAGGCGAGCTGAATGACATCATGAAGCTGTCTGAGATTTCTACTCTCTCTGCTCAGTTCTGTTCTGTGAAGTGGCTTAGTAGCTAGTGGCTATTAAGGCTCCAAACACACCTTTGCAGTTATCAACAGGAGTGGGAAATCTCTCATCTCTCAGTGTCTCTGGTGTAAATTGACAAATACATTTACACTGGGTCATGGGTCACTCATTTTTGCCAGGGGATGGGAAATAAAGAGGCTCTTTGTATGTGTACATTGAACTGGGGTGGATCCTGTCCCTTAGGAGGGGTGTGACAGTTAATCCTGATTGTCAGTTTGATTGAGAAGTGCCTGGGAGAGTAGGAAAGACACCTCTGGGTGTCTGTGATGGCATCTCCAGAGACTAATAGACCATGAGGGATCTGACTTCATGAATGATTTAATCCAAAATCTAAATAGACTTTTGGGAGTTGGGGAGCTGTGCGAATCGGGGCTGGTTAGTGGAAGGTCACTGAACAAAATCCTCGGGGGCTAGACCTTCTTGTCGTCCCCTCCTTTTACTAATATCCTCTGTTTTCCTGTACATCTTAAAAGCAAATTATGCCTGCACATCCTCCCCACCATGGTTTGTTCAAGTGAAACCTCTGAGACGGTGAGCCAATGGTAGAGCCTCTTGCACTTAACTTGTTCTCTTGGTATCTGATGCAGAAGCTCCGAGCACAAGGAGAAAGCAAAGCAGTTTCCTCTGGAGCTTGTCCTTCTAGATGCTGCTTTACCCACTCAGGGAAGTGGTCCTTCCACCTCCTGTAGGAAGATCTCTATTTGCATTTTCTTCACATGCTATTGTTTTGTTTTGTTTTGTTTTTTCCCCCCTTCGATGTCTTTTCTTTCTTTGTTTTGTTCCATAAGCCAAGTTCAAATGGCTTCTTGTCATTTGAGTATAAAATATTCATATGCGTGATCAGGGGACAAGGGCTGACAAGTTTTCCCACAATATTGTCAATAGGAGCGTAGTCTTATTTTTTAAAAATAGATGAAAGTATGAGGGCAAGAGAATCTGTTTGCCAGGGCTGTGGAGATAGCTGTTTACATGCAGCCTGTCATCACAGCTCATTTACATGAGCGCTGGGGAGAAGGAATATATTCCATACAAATTAACTCACAGGCCGTTGAGTTTATCTTCAAATGGACACAAATTTGTTTTCAGTGTCTTTGATGGTTCTCTCCCACCGTCCTCTGTGTGTGTATGTGTGTGCATGGATGAGAGAGAGAGAGAGAGAGAGAGAGAGAGAGAGAGAGAGAGAGAGAGTTAGAGAGAGAGAGAGAGAGAGAAAGAGAGAAAGAGAAAGAGAGAGAGAGAGAGAGAGAGAGAGAGAGAGAGAGAGAGAGAGAGAGAGAGAGAGAGAGGTGCATGTGTTAAGTATATTTGTCCATGGTTGTACACATGTGCAGGTACATGTGTGGGGATCTGAGGTTAACTTTGGATGCCTTTTTAAAAAAGATTTATTTATTTATTTCATGTATGTGAGTACACTGTAGCTGTCTTCAGATACACCACCAGAAGAGAGCATTAGATCCCCATTGGAAGAGCAGTCAGTGCTCTTAACGGCTGAGCCATCTCTTAATGGTTCTCTACTTTCTTTAACTGAAGAATGGTCTCTCACTGAACCCAGAGCTCCCTGATTGCAGTTACTCTAGCTAGCCAGCTTACCCAGAGGATTTCATGGACTGCAGACAGAATGTCACACCTACCTGCCTTTTCTGTGCATGCTAAGGCTCTGAAATCCCATCCTCATTCTTCTGCAGCAAGTACCCCATCCACTGGAGCAGCTCCCACCCTCTGATATGTTTTTCTTACATTTCTGTCTCTCTACTTCTGAGAAAAAATGTGATGCATTCACCTTTGCCTATAGTTGATGATTCAGTGTCATGTTTAAAGTCATTAATATACGTCACTGTATCATAGCGATGTCCTTGGTGCCCCAGAGATTTCATGAAGGTCTGAGTCCTATGTTAAGAAGTGATGGAGAGCAGCGATCTTTGCCTCCTTCGGGTCCTTTCAAGCTTTCTGCTACTGTACTGTCTGTTGTGCATTAGATCCCCTAAGTCATTACTAGTTATTAGAACTATGCCTTGGACAAGGCAATGTGCCACAAGGAGATGTCTCAATATTCCCCTTTTCTGGGTACTGTGTAAGCTTTAATGCTCTGATTTCAGCTAGACAGAAACTCTGTTTTCCTCTAGTTTCCCATGCATCTAGTAGACTTTGGCTAATAGAAGAAGCTACTAGATGTGTGACCCTGTTAAAGAAGTTTGACTATAATTAGAAACACGGGGCTGATGAGATGGACCCCCAGTTAGAGATGCTCGCAGCCAGGACTGATAGTCCAAAGTTAGTCCCTGAATCCCACATTGTGAGTGGAGAGAACTGACTCTTGTAAGTTGTCCTACGATCACTACCTGAGCTCTGTGTCATGTACACACACACACACACACACACACACACACACACACACAGAGAGAGAGAGAGAGAGAGAGAGAGAGAGAGAGAGAGAGAGAGAGAGAGTCAATAGACCAATTGATCCATTAATGAATAAATGGCAACACAGGACAAACCTCATGGGATTCCAGTTGCTTATTGACTTGTGAACCATTCTTCACTTACTGTTTGTTCCTTTCCATTGCTGTGGCAAAATACCTGAAAAAAAAAAAAGAAGAAGGAAGATTTATTCAGGCTCCAAGTTCAGAGGTTTTCCATCTAAGGTTGGCTGGCTTCTTGTTGTGGGCCAAAGGGAAGTCATAGCATCATGGCAGAGGTGGTGGTGTAGGACCAGACCTTCTCACCTTAGGTCAGTTGAGGTGCAAACAACACAGGAGAGGCAAGGACAAGAGATACTCTTCAGCAGCGTGCCTCCAGTGACCCACTTCCTGCAGCCAGGCCCTGCCTTCTACTTGTTCATTGTCTAATCCAAGTTAGAGTCTCAAGATCAAGCCAACAGACCATTAAACCTTGTGCCCACGGGGCATTTTTACAGTTGATCTGTAACAGATACTTTGTACAGATTCCATTAGCTCGGTCCATTTCAGATGATGACCATAGTTAACTGATTTTTATAAAGGCTTTGGGAGTGGAGATGCAAAATCAAGGATATATGTTGATACTTATGCAATAATAGAACAAACAGATTTTCATAGAATGTTTTGTTGGTGAAAATACATGCACAGTGCTATTACTAATAATCAGATGTAATTTGGGGAACACATATCTACAAATAAAAAAATGGTGGGTTTCTGTTTTGAATGACATAGTATTTTGTATCATAGGGAACCCAGAGGGTCAAATAGGTCACAAGCGGTCTCTCATACTCATGGCATGCTCAAGAAGAAATAATGGGCTGGATTTGGTGTGTGGACCAGAGTCTTAAGAGCTTTGGACTGCAGAATAGGTTGACAACAGTCCCTGAATATGTCACTCTTTTCCCATTTAGTACAGATCTGCCCTGGACTCTAGCTGAGCATATAGTAACACTGCTGGGTTCCATATTCCCCACCTCTTTGCAACTTGTGTACCCCTTTCCATTAAATTCTGCACAGTGGGATCTGGGCAGTTCCCCGCCCCTTCCTACCCTTAGTGTATTAAATGCAATAATAGCCTCCTTAGATGGAGAAAAACTGTTCTCAGTTGAATATTGTTAAAGTGTCATACTGGTCACCTTTGGGATGTGTGTAAGTGCCCAAGACAGAAATGGTTCTGAATAAGATGTGGCCTTGAGATATTTTGTTATGACAGTTTATCCATGCTATACAAACAAATTATTCTCTTTACACTTAAAAATAAGGTTTTTCTCTTCCCCATCCTTTTTCTTCTTCTTTTTTCTGCTCTACTTCTTTATCCTTTTTGTCAATGATATTAATTCATAATTTGCTCTCTCTATTTTCTACTACCCCTATGAGTCAGTAATCTAAATTAATGAGTTTTTTTTTTCCTGCTTGAGCAAAAAATAAATTAAATTTTCCTTTGTAGCTCAGATAAGAATAGTTGAATTAGAATTTAAAAGCTGTCTATGGACTGGATATGTTTCCTAAACAAAGCTTGTGAGATGTAGCTGCTTCTTTGTAATAGCGAGGAACAAAAATCATGGGACACGTAGCTTCCTGCGACGGGTGAAGCCGGCCAGCAGATGCTATCTGTTTATTTGGATTATTATAAAAGACTGATGATAGTATTTAATATTTATTTCTTTTGTTGGATGCTGAGGATTTTCTTTAATCATACCTAGGTTGAGATGGGAGACTGTTGGCAAGAGAGCATTATATGTCTTAACAGTGTACAAAACAGAAATTATACACGAAGGACTGAAATCCGTGCAAGTGCTACTACTGCCAGAGCTGAGACTTGCTGTGGTAAATGAGGACTCTGCTGGCTTTTTCCCTTCCCAGTTTGGATGTCTGCAATATATGAGCTCTTGCTAAAACCAGAGCCTTCTCCCCCTAGAAGTTGGCTGTCTGTATAGAAGAACCATGTGCAAGAAGAATCCCCTGAGACTATGGAGTGTTTTAGGATACCTTTGCAATGTTTTCTCTATGTTCAGTTTTTCCAGGTCTTCCTGAGGTCTTTCCAATTTAAAAATAACCTCTCGGTAGCAAGAATGTCATCCCTATTTTATCCTCTCTTAATGCCACTGTCCTTGAAGGCTCTATTGGTACTTTGGTACTTCAGTAGCATGGCTTCCTTTGAGTCAGGACATCACCATTCCCCAGAGAAATGTCTTGAGGTCAGTGTGGTTTAGTGGTAGAGGGTTTGCTTAGTACACAGAGGATCTGTTTCTGACAGCAGGCACTACAGGGGGTGAGAGGGGGAACAGAAAGAGTCACAGAGACACACAGAGAGACAGTCAGTCCTTGGTATCCATAGCTTATGGCTAGGGTAGTTTCTGAAAATCAAACTCATTCTGTAGCTTCTGTCTCCTCAGTGCAAATTACACCCATTGGTAGTTTCTGCCTATGTGTGCATAAATTTTCCTATGAGATTGAGATGCTACAGGTGTGTCATTTAGCCCAGTATCAGAATTACAGGTAGGTGGCCTTTCTCTCTACTCCAGCGTCAATGAAGACCACACTTTAATAATTTACTCCTAGTAAATAAGACATTCCTACAGAAAGGTTATGAATATGGGAGGGGACAGATGCTTCCCAGTGCTCACCCAGAATGAGCCAATTCTGCCCACTCATTTCCTTTCATCTTCTTGTCTCTGATTTACTGAAGAACCTCACACATAATAAGTTCTCAATCGATATCTCAGTCAATGATCAATGTCATCTGTGGTGATTTATGTAATGTGAATTGGATGTCTGATGTATTCTTAATAGAATCCCAAAATTTGGAGGGAGATTAGAAATAATAATTCCAGCGATTTAGGACAGAGTGCATACCGTTCTATATAAGCTGGAGTAAATAGTAAAAATATTTTATATCAAAAAAATATGTGCCAGGGGTTAGGCCTGTAATCTCCAATATTCAAAAAGATAACAAGTTCAGGTCAGCCTGGACAATTTGGTGAGACCTCATCTCAAATCAAAAAAAGTTGCAAGAGGGCTGGGGTAGCAAAATTGTCTATTGTGTATGAGGCTCTGAGTTGAAAAATCTCCAAACCCCCAAAAGACCAAAGAAAGCGACTGAACTTACTGTTGAGTGATGTTGATGGGACAGAGCTTGATAAGGGAAAGTGAGTCAGAGTCCCTCTAATCCCACCAACAACTATTAAGGACTATTTGTAAAAGTGAGGTGTGTGTTAAAAATAACAAGGACTGTTAGGCACTTTACAGTAAAAAAAAGAAAAGTATCATAGAATTTAATTAATATCCCTTAGATCACACAGGAATATCCCTGTAGAGCCTAGACTGCTTGATATTTCATGATAATAGTTTCTGATTTTGTGTTAATTGAATCCACATGGGATCATACACAGTGTTTTATGTCTTGCTCGGTCATTATTTGTTGGTTTGTGGTTTTGAACTAGATCTTGTTATGTAACTCAGGTTCAGCCATAACTGACTAGGTAAGGCATTCTGGACTCAAACTCATGGGTCCCCTTTCAGTACTAAGGTTATAGAACACTATACCCAACGTGGTTTTTTTTTTTGTGTGTGTGTGTGTGTGTGTGTGTGTGTGTGTGTGTGTGTGTGTGTATGTGTTACGAGGGATTGAACCCAAAACCTTGCAAATGCTCAGCAACTGTCCTACCCATGAGTTTAAATCTAAGCCTAGAGTTTTTTAAAGTATAGACTATTAGAAATCTTGAGGCCGGGCAGTGGTGGCACACGCCTTTAATCCCAGCTCTTGGGAGGCAGAGGCAGGTAGATTTCTGAGTTCGAGGCCAGTCTGGTCTACAGAGTGAGTTCCAGGACAGCCAGAACTACACAGAGAAACCTTGTCTCGAAACCCAGCCCCCCAAAAAAATAAATCTTGAAGCATTATTAGACATGAGTGGAGAATAATTGAAAACATAGTTTGTGGTTATGGCCTCAAGGAAATACACTTATTTCTATAGGGACCATGTGGGAACCACCATGGACACTTGTGAAGCAGAATTGTGCTAAGAACCCCTTACTATGACTTTCCAGGACAAATAAGGGAGGCAAACTAATCATGCTTAAGGCTAGCTGGTTTTTGGAGTCTCTTTGGGATCAGCATCCAGGGCTCAGCCCTCCTTGACCAGTGCCTGGCTTTGAGACATTTGGGGCAGTGGGAAGTTACCAGGAACATCTGGAGGTGTGAATTCTGGATTGTCTGGTTTGTGTTTTCAGAATGTTGTCATGGGGGCTATAGTCATTTCCCAAAGGTGGTAATGCTATTTGGGTCCAAAACAGGGGTGACATGTACATATGACCAGGTTATACAGAACATGTGCACAGAGCAGACTGACGATGCATGTTTATAGATACAGTAAATGTGGTTAGGATACAGAGAATCACATTTCAGAGTATACAAGATATGAGTTGAGACAAAGTAGGAAGAAAAGCTGGGAGTGCATTTGCATAATTGAGGCTAGATAAGAATGTTTTGGAATTAGATTACTAGGATTATAGGACATTGTGGATCCATAACATCTGCTGAAATGTACATTCCAGATCATGAATTTCATGTTTTATAAGTTGAATCTTAATCTTTAAAATGGGCCAGGAAAGTACAGAGAAACAATATAGAGGCTGTTCTAGGCTAGAAGGCAGACATTTTAAGGTTCAGAGAAGAATTCTCCTAGACTTCAGGCTGGATATGGACCTTATAGGATGCAGCCAAGGAGGAAGCTGAGTTCAAAACAACTCTTTAGGGACTTGTAAGCAAATAGTTCAGTGGGTAAAGCACTTGCTATGCAAGCATGAGGACCTGAGTGCAAATGCACAGAACTCACACGAAAGCTAGGCCTGTCACATGCTTCTGTAATCCCCATGTAGGGGAGGCAAAGAGGCCTATTTAATAGTTCACTGGCCATTACACCTGGCCTAAAATATCCATCTTTGTCTCAGAAATTAAGACTGATGGAAGCAGTAAACTGACATCGGCTCCTGGTCTCCATATGGAGAAGGAAACACACATGGTATATGCACATAACACACCCGAACACAAAAAGAAAGGGAAGGAAGGAAGAACATGGTTGGGGCCATATCTGGTAGTACAAGGCTATTGTCTCTACTTCTCAGGAGACTGCAGTAAAGAGAATGTCAAGTTGAAGGCCAGACAGAAAGATAGAATGAGTTCAAGGCTCTCCCAGTCATGTGATGTTTAGATCATGGCACATAGATGGAAACATTAGACCTACATTAGTTGGGTATCATCAATAATGGTATTGGATAAGCTATTGATTTGTGTATAAATAAGCCGTCGTTATTAGCCCTGTTCTTTTCTGAATACACACTTGTCTGCTTACTCATATGCGAACGCTCACATAGACATTCATATGCACACGTCTACCCAAAGTCAATAGACAGCATCTGTTGAAGGCAACTGAGCCACTGACTCTGGAATTCTACATGATAGTGATAATCTAGAGCATGGCATTCATATATTTATGATCGAACGAGAAATGTCATAGAAGTTTCCTGAGCTTTCCAAAATGCTAGCCACACTGAGTTTAACAGACTGTGTGCTATTTTAAGATAATATACGTATTTTTTCTAATTAAGAAAATATTTATGCTTTTATTTATTTTCAGACAAGGGCCCTACTGCTTTTAATAGAGATGTTGGCAGATTATTAGTTTATAAAACCCTCAAACTGGATAAAAAAAAAAAACCCTTAAAAATGTGAAATTTCATTTGGAATCTATGGACTTTTACCCACAGGGAAGAAACTCCCATAAATGTTGGTTGGTTTTTGCCTTTGCTATTTATATTTCCACACCAAGAAGAAACATAGAGTTTGGGGTAAAAGGTGTTTTACTCACTGAAGACCCTGGAGAGAATAATCTTTCTGAGTCTAAGTTTCATCTAGTTACAGGCTAGAGGGAGATCGATCTCTGTCTGTAAAATGCTTGCCACATAAGTAAAAGATCCACAGAATATTTAAAAAAAAAAAAAAAACCTTTGTGCATGATAGCATATATGTGTAATCTCAGTACTGGAAGAACAGAGATAGAGACAGAGACAGAGACCCCAGGCTTCCCAAGGTCAGGTCAGCTTAGACTAATCAGTGAACTACAGTCTAAGGAGAGACTCCATTTCAGAAAACAAGATGAATGACTCTCAAGGAACAAACAGTAAGCAGTAAGACTGACTTACTACTTCCACATGGATGTGCATATGTGTACATGTGTCCCCCCTACCCCACATATTCACCCACTGAACATGCACAAGAGGAAACAGACCATAGAGTTATAAAGAGATAAATAGGAAACTAAATTAGGAAAATTAAATGGGGAGGAGAGTAGGAGGGCAGGCTTAAAGAGGGAGTATGAACTATTAACACTGAAGGTATTTGGAAAAGTTATGAAAAGCTACGACTGTAGATGGTTACTAAAATATATAAATATATACTATAAAAAGAATTTAAATGGAGTTGTAATATAATGGGGGAAATAGTATTCCAACTGGATATTATATGTTATAAAATAAGACTCTTAATACCAGGTATGGGTTGCATTTTTTTGAGTCTGTGTCTGAAGGGGTCCCATAGACACCATTAAAGATCACATGCTATTATTATTGCTAATAATATTGATTACCTCTATAATATCTTGGTAAGTCCTTATTGCTGAAGACAACACATCCCAGCACTTAGGAGGCAGAGGCAGAGGCAGAGGCAGAGGCAGAGGCAGAGGCAGAGGC
>JANHMN010000008.1:34531101-34559424 GCA_030674055.1 Rhabdomys pumilio
GTGTGTGTGTGTGTGTGTGTGTGTGTGTGTGTGTGTGTGTGTGTGTGAGAGACACATTTCTACTGTTTTTCCATGGAGTGAATTTCATGGCTATGCAAACGTATGGCCTTTATCTTTTGTGCAGATGTAGCCCAAGCTGTCATCCAGGGCCACCAGGTGAAAACTAATCTATTGAGAAGAGTGAACAATATAGATGCGACTGTGGCCAATTTACTCAGCTGCCTTATGTATTCTGAAGATCTGACCCTCTGTCAAACGAAAGTCCGAAATATACTTTTAAAATCAAAATCAATATTCAACATAGCTAGCAGTGGTCAAGCATAAGAGCTTGATTTAATCAAATAAAATAGGGCATTGATTAATCCAAAGATATGTCAATGTGAAAGAAATTCCTCTAATGTGATAGATTAGCCCTGACTTAAACCAAATAATTCTGAGTGTTCTCTCATTTTCAGCTACCCTAATCTTGTGGGATATACTCCATGTTTCTCACAACCGTGATTACAGCCTGTGGTTATCTTCTCTTTGGTTTATTATTATTTGATTGCTTTTCCTTGCCGTTAACATATATTCTCAATGAGGACAGAGGTCTTCTCTGGGATTTGCTCCCAGAATGCATCTCTGCTGAGTGCTAGAAGAATGAATGAACTAATGCTTTAAAATTTTTATTGCAAGATATAATATTTTAGAAATTGCAAATTTGATGGAATAAAAAAGAATTCTATCTGGACGGAAAGGGTTAGCAGTGGAATTGACAAAAGAAACTTTTGTCAATTCCCGCGGACTTAAAAAAAATAAAATAAGAACTGATGAAATTAGTAGTGGATAAAAATTCATTTCTAGCTTCTAACAAGAACTCACAAACAATGGAGGACATATAAATAGAGTTGCAGTCTTGTTAATAATACTTTCCCACTCTGTTCCTGATCCTTTGATGACAACCCTACTGGAGACACTCTTTATCAGGCACTGAAGCAATTGCGATGCTGTCACATGTCTCTCTTGATGTATACGTATTAGACATAAGGCAGCTTTCTGTTCCTTAGCTTATGTTAGCGTATAATTAAAACTCTGACTGTCTGCTACTAAGCAACGGAGCCCGGCAGAGGTTGATCACATCCCATCGCAAAGATAGAAAAGGGGAAAATAATAAAAAATAATCGCACACATTCCTGTAATCAGCCTTCAGATCTTAATTATGTTTTAACTCCTTTTGTTATGCCAAAGGCAATGCCTACTAGCATTTAAAGGACACTTTCATTCTCCTGCCTCAGTTCAATCTAGTTCTTTTAATTCACGGCTTAGTCCATTTGTGGGGATTCTTTGAGGGACATTTAAGGTCACTAGGGCTGAGGGAAGGCAGACAGGACTCAGGAGGTGGTGAGTTCATTGAGGCCTCTAAGTAGCAAGATGCATGCAGGGTTGCTTCTAATCTAAGAAATCTGGAAAACTGAACAGGAGATGGGGAGCAACCGAGGGAGGGGGAGCCTAGAGGAAGATGGCAGCAGCATTTATATCTCTGGTGGGCCAGCATAGAATACATTTGCTACATAGCTCCTACCTTTTACCTGTGTGACCTGAGCTTCAACTGAGTATTTTTACTCTGCTTCCAAAGACGTCTTATGGAATAGCCTTTGCTTTCATGTTAGCTGTATTACTTTAATGTGTTAGTTTAGGGGACACACCCAGAAGGAAAAGCTCATGCTTCTGTTCTGGACCCTTTCTCTCTAGTAATCCAAAGATCACATTGAATTTCACTCCTTGACAGAACCATTTATTCACAAATAATTCTGAGCGTCTACTTTGTGCTAGGAGCCATTCCTTGTTCTAAGGCCATCAGAGTGAGCAGAACAAGCAGTCCCCCAGTGGAGCTGCCACTGAATAGAGGGACAGCCAATGCGGTTGTTTGTCTTTGAGATGGCATCCAAGGGCTCATGTGTTTAAGGCTTGATGTCCATATTGTGATGCTGTTGAGAGGAGGCTGGTCTACCAGATCTCTGCCTTTATCAGTAGATTAATGCACTGGTGGACGACGACATGGCAGCATCATTGAGAGATACTGGACATAAGGAGTGGGACCTGGTCGAAGGAGCAGGCCACTGTGGTTGTATCTTCAGTGATGATAGATCTTGTTCATGGCCTCTTCCTCCTGAACTTCTCTCTGCTTCCTAGGAGCTCTTTGCAAAGCAACTTGGCTCTTCCGGCCTTCTGTCACGGTGTTCTGTTTTACCATAGCTTAGAAACATGAAGCAAGTGAGCTATGGACCTAAATCACTGAAGTCATGAGCAAAAATAATCTTCCCTCCATTACACTTTCTCTCAAGTGTTTGTAACCATGATAAAAGTCTGGCCAACTGAGCCTGTAAGTGATAGATGCATTTTGGAGGAGTTGCGGGAAGAACACTCAGTTATCTTTTACGGTCCTAAGCTCTTTTATGACCATTTATTCTTCCCTCTTACCCACGAAAGACATTTCATAACGCACAGGCTAGTGCTAGGACATGTGATTTTATCAGTTTGTGTCTTCTACACCATGGAATAGTCCAATAGTCAATGGCAGGCACTAGGTTAACTTGTCCATTTAACCATTTGGAAGTGGGAATCGGGCTGGAGAGGCAGCACAAACAAAGGCAGTTGCCACCTGAGCCTGATAACCCAAGTTTGATCTGTAGAACCTGTGTGAAAAAAACTGAATGTGGTAATAGATGTCTGTAACCCCAGCATTCCTGTGGGGGATGGAAGGTGCGTACAAGAGAATAGCACAGAAGCTCGTGGACTTAGTCGTGTGGGGTGTGCAACATGAACCACGAGAAAGGCCCTCTGTCAGCAAGGTGGAAGGCAAGAACTGAGTCTCTGACTTCCACATACACATTAGGGCACATGTAAGCCTATTTGTCTGTGTACATGTGTGCACATACACACACACACACACAAATACACACATACATGCACATGCGCACACATGTGCACACACACGCACACAAACACACACACATACATGTATGCATGTATATATGCAAACACAAACATGCGCACACACACTTATGCACGTGTGGACACATACATATATGCATGCACGTATGTATGCAAGCATACATGCACACCCATATGCACGCACAGACACACAGCCCCCAAGCATGCATGCACACACACTTAACATTTAAACATATTAAAATGGGAATCAAAATTTCACCCCAAGCCTCTGCTTCTTCAGTGTGTGTTCTCAGCTACAATTGTAGAAAATTTCTCCTTGATGATCACACATTAACCAAGTAGTCTGGATTTTTGTAGACTAAATACAGTCATCCAAATGGCCTCCCGCTGAGTCTGTTGTAAGGTTCCTTGTCTGGGGACAAGGTAAGATAATAGTGTCCTTTGAAGACTGTAAAGTGCCTAGTAAGACATGACTTAGTATTACATTGATTTCAGAGTTTCTGTTTGCCACTTTAGCTTGCTTGTGAGGACCTGTATTTGCTTATCCACTAACCTTTTATGCTTGCTATAGCTGGGGATCAGCTTGGCTTCTCCATGGAACTTCTCAGTAGGCCTGTTAGTTCACTGACTGAAAGTGATTTTTTTTTCTACACCCTGGAGTAGACATACAGAAGCTAGAAATGTGAGGTCTTCCATTGCCCGGTGCTTGTTCAGTGTTCAGTGAACACAATATTTGTTTGAGCGGAAGGTGAAAATAGTGAAGAAAATCATGCAGACAGGACTTTGGAATGACTCTGAAAAAAAATACAGTTTATGGGCATGAAAGTGGGGGCGGTGATCTCAGCAAATCTGGAGAGGTTGCTCGAAGGCATATGTCGAAGAAGCAGCAAGGGTCTCAGAACTCTGTCTCCTTGTAAGTAAGAGTGACCTGTGGGTTTCAGATAATCTGAAAATAGATGTCCCTACCTTATTATTTGGAATATATTTCTTCTTGGGCAAGTCTTATGGCTCCACAGAAGAGAACCATGTGACTACTCTCCCTCAGATCAAGGCATTGGATTTTGCCCTAGATTTATAAAGCCCAAGGTAAATCCTCATCAGGTTCTACAGAACAGGGGTTATGAGCTTACTTCATGCTCTGTTTCCAGAGCTACATACTCTGACATCCCTGCTCCACACCACCCAGCTATTTCTAACTGTGTTTGTTTCAAGAGCCTGGACTCACACAAGTCTTTTTGAGGGGACAGAGGGAAGGATGGTGGTTGTTCACTGTTAAGACCATACAAAGACATAGAGAAATCTAAATTAGAAAAGACAGGCAGAGCTGTCTAAAACCAATTAGTTACATCAGGAAAGCCAGAAAGAGCTTGTATATGCAGATGTCTGCATGTAAATGATATGAATCTCTAATGGAGGGGTTGGGGAAGAGGGAACTTAAAGATCTTCGTGGAAATTTTTGTGGTGTGTGTGTGTGTGTGTGTGTGTGTGTGTGTGTGTGTGTGTGTTCATGTTTACATGTTCATGCTTGCATATGTTGGGTGCATGAGTGTATGGCCTGAAGCTGACTTCCAGTGCCTTCCTGGATAGTTGTACAATGAATATGCTTTTATGAGGAGATGGTGGTGTCAGAAAATGAGTAAGTTTCCATCTTGAAAGGAAGAAGCAAAGAAAGCAAGGGAGGGAGAGAGAGAAGGAAGAAGATGGTGGGGGGCGGGGGGATAAGACCTCTTGTCTGCCACTCATTGAGCACCTGTTTCTTTGCTGCTCTATACAGCCTGACTGACATTTGTGTTTGTTCGTCTGTGGTGCACAAGCTCCATGGCTGCCTCAGAAGGACAGTGCATTGTCTAGAACTGGAGCCAGAGAGCACAAGGGGAGAGAGAATAGAATTGATTACCAGCCATCAATGGACTGGCTCAATTCGAGCCGGAAATCTGTCCTTCCTGTAATCAGTTGTGATGGGGATAGTTTCTTTGCTTGACTGAAAATACACTTCCTGGAAAGTTGGCTGTTCTTTCTGACACTTCTCTACTTCTTAGTAGTTTCTGGAATTTTATTTCCTACATATTATATCCCAAGTCCTATTATCCTTGCTTTCAGCTGCACACAACAGTTAGCTGAGTATTATTTATGTCACCATATATACTTACTAAGGCCATCTTAAAGGTAACAGTGTACAGATTAATTTTCAAAGTGGTTATTAGCTTCTTTATGAATACCACCCCTCAAGCCCGGGGTCTCTCCTCAAGGAAGAGGCAGCCATGAGCATAATAATCTGAGGCTCATATCTGGGAAGATGGGTTTTCACCTAGACCTGTGGCTTGATGCCTTTAGCCTACCTTGTAGCCCTATCATCCTGTTAAGAGTATAAGGAGCCATACCATCTGGGCCCTTACAGAGCTTTAATCAAAAGTGGATAGTGACATCAGTTATTATAGATTTTAACATTTTCTCTAAGGCCTACTAGAAAGTGATTAACTAAATTAGTGCCTGAGAAGACAAGCCTTCCTGGACCTAGAGATAAGAGTTTGGCTTTAAGAATGCAAATTGTTCTTACTCAGGACCCATGTTCTCAGCACCCATGTCCCTTGGCTCATAACCTCTTGTCATTCTAGCTTCAGGGATTTGGTGTCTCTGGCCTTCTCTGGTACCCACACTCCCATACATATGCCTCCCCAACCCCCGTTATGCATACCCATAGTTAAAAATAAATCTTAAAGGAAAAGGAAGCTTTCCTTTCTAGCATCTTTTATTTCCACTGCATGGGAAAGTTTTAACAACTCTTTCAAACTTTCGTTCTAGTGTGGCTGTGCCTAGAGTTGGCTACCACTCAGGAAAGCATTAGGAACAGAGCCCCGGCGCAGCCAAAGGGCCATGTTTTTGCTGCAGGGTAAACTTGTTAATATTAGGAGCGTAGCCAGGGTCATCCATCTAAGAACACTGGGACGGCATCTTTGGATTGTTCATGGAGCTACGGTCTAATTAATTTTCAAATGGACAAAATAGCTTCTCGGGCCACGTAACAAGCATCTCCATTCATTTCAGGGAGACTGGATTTGGCTCCAAGCAGAGTCACGAGAAATTCTAATGGCTCCCTCTCTTCTTTGTGTGTCCTCAGGAGAGCTTGGTTGATGTCAACAAAGCAAGATTTGTGCTCCAGGCGATTGGAGTCGATTCAGTTTCTAGGGAGCCAAGTTCTCTGCCTTCCCCTGGAAGGAAAGGCTATGGGATGGAGCATATGGAAAGCCTCTCTGGGCCCTTTTACATTATTGAATTTAGCTGCGCTCACATAATGAAATTGTTGAGATTGTTTAAACCTTCTGCAGGGACTTCTGTTAGCTGAGAAGAAACTTGTACTACAGCCATAAGAAGATTGGATTATAGATAGAATGGAATCTTTTTTATCTCTTGCCTGTTTTTCTGTATAAGGACTGACATTCTGCCCCCCCCCCACCCCTCCCATGGGCATGAAGCCAAAGGTCTATTTAATTTCTACTTAAAATGTCCCATGGTCACTTGCTCTGCTCAGATGGAGGTTTCATATATTAGTAAATAAGGACAGAGTTGATAGTAAAATTGTGAATTTTTGGAAGGATTTTTTTTTTTTTTTGGTAAGGTAAATATAATGCTACCTATTTTAAAAAACAACATGGACTGGAATCTTTGTGGTGATTTCTTTCAACCAAATCACCTACATTTCTGTAGGAATTACAACATCTTTGTCCCTAGAATATGCCTACAATTAAGTAAGGCCAGAATAGAAAGATGCATATTTATTTGCCTTAAATGAATTTGTATGGAGTTTTATCTGTATTTTGTTTTTACTCCATTTAGAATTTTGGGGTGGAATTTTGATTTGAAATTTTATTTTGCCTATTTATTTGGCATTTTCTAAGAGGTTGTTTATTCAGTTCCAAGTCACGAGAAAAAGAATGTGTGTGTATTCAGGTATCTATAATTGCCCATCAGCATCCCCGAAAGGGCCATCAGGACACTTTGACCATACAAACTGTAGCTCAGTGGATGCCCCAAGTTGGTGGAAATGAATGGACACTGAAAATCCATGTCCAAAGTCATCATTGAAGAAGTCCCAGATGGCTGGCCTGTCCTCTTGGAGCCTGCCAAGAGCAATCACACATACACAGCAGCTTCTAGAGGTTCCACCTTTGTGTGGGATGCTTGCCCATGAGAGGCTTTCTCAGCCCTTACTTTTCACCTTAGAATATTCTCTCCCCTTTCCAATACAGTGTCCTGCTGAGATGAAGGCAGCAGCAGATGTGTCCTCTTGCATCATCTCTACGAAGAAATGTCTGTGCCTCATTTTATCTCAGACTTCTTTTTGTCCTGACAAGTGTAGCTATGAGTTAGACAGAGATCTTACCTGTAGAAGAAGAACTCAATGTGGTCTCTTAAACACACACACACACACACACACACACACACACACACACACACACACTTATTACCTGCTATGGAAAGACACTGTTCCCAACAGTGGCATCCGTGATGTGTAAAGTATATATCCTCAGCCCTCTGCCCCAGTGTAGAAGGTGAATCCGAGAAGCCTATAAATGACAGTCATCTATCACTGGCCTGGCCATGCTCACTAACCTCCTCTTATACTTTGGAGAGAAGTGGGTACTTTTTAATAATGTTCCCGACAGCCAGTGCTTTGTCATAGCATCACAGATGGCTGGTGATAGAGAAGCAATCTGAACGTAGTGGTTTAGTATCAGGGCCTCACATGGCCACAGAGTCTATGATGAAAGTGACATCGAGGTTTGAAAGGCAAGAGTAAATTCACTGTCACTTTTACAGAGGCTTTCCCTGGCTGCTGAAAGGCAGTCTTTTTTGAACTTCTGGAACTATAACCATAGCTGTTTACTGATACATATGCACAGTATTCCACTCTTACTCATGTCTTCTATCCATGCTGAGGATTAAAGAAAGAAGGCCATTGTCAAGACACTAGCAAAAACAAAGGCGAGGCTTCCTGCCAAATATAAACATATTTCTGTTTAGCAAATAGCAGGAGCATTGAAAACATTCTCATTCCTTCGCCGACAACAGACTGTTCTCTGCTCACTGTATTAGTTAACAAATTCAAGTCTGTTTATTTTGTTTGAAATTCCATTTCGTCCATAAATTACGGCATCACACAATAACAGCAGGACAATATCCCCATTGTCTGCTTGTTCAGTCGTCTCAGCCCACAGAATTCTGTCCCACTGTCAGCCTGCTGTCATCAAGCCATCGCAGCCCTCCACTCACCAGAGCCTCCCTCCTAATATCATTCAAATTATTTAGACACTCAACAATGTTTCTGCTGTCAGTGCAGACTTCTAAAGAGTTGGAGCCCCAGTGCGATGGCCAAATAACCCTGCGCTATTTATCTTTCCACAAGTCATTATTTCCCCAGGCCCTGGAGAAGCCGAGCTGCTGCGTGTGCATGCCGGGGAGGGGGTTCTCCACTGAAGCTAGTCTGTTCCATTGGACAATGAGGTTTTTCTGCCTGGCTGTCTCTGTGGACACACACACAATGGGATGGGTCAGGGCAGGGCAGGATGAGGCAGAGCCCTTCTAACAATGATACCACAAAATCCTTAAGTAAGCACTTTTATAGGCATAAATAACTCATTGTAATGATTAATTTTCTTTATCCCTTCTATAATTACAAAGAAACTGCAGGTACTTGAAAACCCGCCCCCACCTCTGTTTTTCACTCTTTTTTTCTTTGTTGAATTACGTTTTAAACATTTCCCTTTGCCACTATTTATTGTCTACCTCATGAGTGTTAAGATATTCTTATTAGGGGCTGGAAATTTAGAAATGAAAGAGGAATTGGGCTGGGAGTATAGCTCTGTGGGTAGAGTGCTTGCCTAGCATGCTGAAAGGCCTGGATTCAATCCTTAACACTACCTAACCCCAGGCATGGTAGCACAAGCCTATAATCCCAGAAATCAGAATCAGAAGTTCAAGGTCAATCAACCTTAAGGGACTGCAGAGTGAATCTGAGGCCTACATAAGAGGTACTGATGTGAGAGGAGAGGAGGGAGAGAGAGAGAGAGAAAGAAAGAGAGAGAGAGAGAGAGAGAGAGAGAGAGAGAGAGACAGAGAGAGACAGAGAGAGACAGAGAGACAGAGAGAAAGAAAGACGCAGAGAGAGACACAGACAGAGACATAGACAGAGAGACACAGAGAGAGACAGAGAGAGACATAGAGACAGAGAGAGACAGACAGAGACATAGAGACAGAGAGAGACAGGCAGAGAGAGGGAGAGAGACAGAGAGAGACAGAGACAGAGAGAGAGGGAGAGAGAATACATAATGATTATCCATGGAACTAAGGGTCTAAAAGAATATGGAAGTTTCTTGTGTTCTAAAGATGCTAAAGATCTGATTGCACCTATAGAACCTACATCCTTGCACTCAGAAGAAAATCCACAAAGCAGTAGCCCAGCAATATGCTTTCTACCTTCTAGAGAGCATCTTTGATTTTATTTTGAGAAGTCACTGCTATCTCCTGTAGACACCTCTTGGGATAGTAATTCAAACCTGGTGTCCTCAGAGAGTCAAGGATTGGGTGTGCAGCCCATGCTCTTCACTTCTTTCTTTCTCTTTAGAGTAATTTGCAGCTGGAGATCCTAAAATATGGGAACACATATGAAAGAAGTAGCCAATGTTCAGGCAAGATAAGCAATCACTGTTTTGTACTGAAGGGTCCAGGACTTCCAACTCATGATGCTGCCTCTAGTCTCCTGTCTATCTGTAGACCAGCCAACATAGGTCCAACTTGTTTGATTTATACGTAAGGAAGCAAAAGTTACTTATAATAACCAGCTATGGTTACTTAATTTAGAAATATTAAATATATTAAAATTCAAAGATGTATTTCAGCTTTACATATTACATACTTATCTTGTAGCCAAAGATCTTTACCCAGAGATGTATAGTAATTCTGTGAACCTGGACTGCCAAAGATCTTTAACCAAAGATATAAAGTAAAGCTCTATACTGGACTGACTTCATTTTTCATTTCTATCAAAAATGTTACTAAAGAAGTTGATCTAACCAGCATCCAATATGCAGATAAGTATATCACTGCTAGTCTTGTGTCAATAAATATTTTAAATGTAGTATGTAGATATTCATAGACATACACTTCAACAGATATGTTGATAGATTTTAGGAGTATCAGTTGTCATAAGAAGAAAGTACTTGATTAAAGGATTTGCACCTTTTTAGGAAGATCAAACTGCCCAAGACCCTTATGTGAGAACAAAAATTATTGATGAGGACATTAAAAAAAGAAAAGAAAAAGTTCATGAGAGTTTGCTCATACTAATTTTATGGCCTCTGAATAAGAAGACAGTCTTATTGAATATAGAAAAAGTAAGAAATACTAAATTTTTAAAAAAATGTATTTTTTTAAGCAGAGGAGAGCCAGCCATTAAATCATAATCATACACACATCATTCATACATACTGATAGAATATTCTTTTATTGATATCAATTTTTATCTACTTTTGACTTAAAAAAATTTCCCTTTTCTCTTTCATCTGTGAACATGTCAAGGTCAGAAGGCAACCTCAGGTGTCACCTTGCACCTTTTTGAGACAGGTCTCTTATTCACTGTTATGTACTCCAGGCTAGCTGGCCCATGGGCTTTAAGGGGTTCACCTGTGTCTACCTCCCATCTTGCCACAGGGTGTTGGGATGACAGGTGGATGCTCCTGCATCTAGCTTTATATGGGTTCTGGGACCTCAAACACATATTCACATGCTTGAATGGCAGGTTTTTATCCACTGATTCCTGTTCCCAGTGCCAAGCTTTTAAAGTTGTTTTCAAAGAGGACTATAGTCAAGCAGAGATATAGACATAGCTAAATATATTTCATAAATAATGATTATATGGGGCTCACTGTTTATATTTATTTTCCATATGTTATTGCTGTTAGTCGGAGGACAGATTCTTCTCTATGATTTTTACCAAAAACAGTTTATCTATCTAGGTTGGGCATTGGGCTACACTTCTGATTGAGCATTACCAAACTTATAAAGCCTTTGACTGACATTTAAAAAAAATTGTATAAAAGCAAAAAGGAAAAGGGGGCATGGGATAGGGGTTTTCTCTAGGGAGGGGAAATGGGGAAAGGGGATAGCATCTGGAATGTAAATAAAATACAAAAAAAAAAGAAAAGAAAAGAAAAGAAAAGAAAAGAAAAGAAAAAAAGATACACACACAAAAAAGGATTCATCTATCTGGTTTGTCATGATAGGATATCTCTATGTGTAAGTGTGTGTATGTGTGTGTGTGTGTGTGTGTGTGTGTGTGTGTGTGTACAAAGAATGTATGTGTGTTCTCTAATTTGAGACAGCATTCTTCATACTGATTTAACTTGGGTTTGACAATTGGCTAGTTCAAATACTCTGTCTTTTTACTGATTTTGTTCATTTGCTCTGTTAGTAACAGAAAGATTCACCAACTTTCCCACAAACATTACAGGGTTTTTTGGTCTTCTTTAAAATTTAAAACTTTTGCTTTATGTACTTTAATATACAATTATTGGGCATGTGCAAATTTAAAATCATTACATTTTCATAACGGGATAACAATTTTCTATTTAAATTTATGTCTTCAATCCCAGTGGTGTTTTGGAGTTGAAATACATTTTATTATTTTACTGCTTTCGTATTATTTATGCATTTTTCCTCTTTGTGAAATAGCATATTTTCAGCACATTGTTCTTATTCCTACAGATCAACATGTACTAATAGGATCTTCATTTTTTCTTTAGATACAGTTGTCTAATCTTTGTCCTTCAAAATAAAGCATGTAAGGCATTTACAGCTGTTGCAATTATTGATACAGTATGTATTCTTTTTCCATCCTGTTTTTTGTTTTTCTTGTGTTATTATTATTATTACCATTATTATTTTATTTTAGGGTACCAATTTGGAAGGTTAAAGAGAGTGTAAAAATTTTTCTTCTACTGTTTGGTATTTTACATGGTTATGGATCCATCTTTGACTTATGGAAATCTAATATTTTAACCTCTTTATGAACTTCCTCACTAGCCATTTTAAGGTTGTTTACTCCCTAATAATGAATACTATGCATGGATTTCAATTTCACATTTTACAAAAGCGAAAGCCAGCAAGACAATAACTTTATTGTCTTGTACATTTCATAACCATTCTGACACATCCACATATTTACCTTCTCTTGTTCTTCCCACCTTTGTTGCATCTGTGTTCTTTCATCTGGAATCATCTTCCTCCTTGTTAAAGAATAACTCCTTAATATATTCTTTAGTAAGTATCTGCTGGTGACAAATTCTTTTAGTCTTGTAGAATGAAAGTGTCTTTATTTTGCCTTCATTGGGAATTAATTTTTTTAATTTGCCAGTTTGACAGATGATAATGGTGTCATACTGATTTAATTTGCATAGATTTTTTATATTTACTACCATTTTTCTTTCTTCTCTTGGGTACTTAATTTCTTACAGTGCTAAAAGCATCTCTTTTTTTCTCCTTTTCCTTTCTTTTGCCGAAGAGGAGGAAAGGCTAAGTTATTCACACAACTGAGAATAAGTGCTATTTGTATTTCTCTGTATTTTGTTCTGTATGTGTTTATGGAAAAAAACAGAGATGGAAGCATGGGTCTAAGAGTTGCCTGTGACTTTTAAGTGAGTTTTTCATGTGGCCAAAGTTATCAGTACTTCTGAGGTCACTAAGCTGCTCTGACAGTCTCATTTCTCACTACAGATTTAATGGTTTGTATCCCTTGATGAGCCTCAATAGTTCAGAAGGATGTCTTGAATTCTCAAAAAGATGTCTTTGTACCATGAAAACCTGATAGAAAAGCTACAAATTACACTTAATAAAAGTATTATTATACATACATTACAGTAACCTAGGTGCCAGTCAACTTTTATAGCTAAAAAGCTCCCATGATTTCTTAGGATTTTGTTGTTTCTTCGTCTTTTTCTCTTTTTCTTTCCGGTAATGATGGGGATGGACCAAGTGTCTTCTGCATACAGGCTACTACTGAATCTGATCCCCTGGCCTTGGCATTCATTTTAAGTGGAAATTTAACTTTTTCATACCAGAAGGTAGTTAATTTGCTCTCAACAGGGTTTCTAGCTTTGCACTACGCTGGCATGGACTAAACCTTACAGGCATCTCTTGTCACAGAATCATTTAGATATTTCTCTCTATGCTGAAGTGGCCTCTGCCCTGTATACTCCATTAAGTACTCTACCCACCCAGGGCTTCTCTTTCGCCATACTCCTCAGCAGCAGATGTCTGTTCCAGCCTCCCTTGACTCAGGGGCAGAGCTAGTTTCTTTAACTCCTCACAGAGCACGATTGCCAATTTGTTCAGTACCAGAAATCCCAATTTAATTGGAGATCTGAACAAAGCTAGGAACAATGCCCAGGATAACTTTGAGAAGAAAAAAGCTGCAGGTTAAGTTCCATCTACTATGACTTGCAATACGGTACAAGCACAGGAACATCAAAATTGGCCTGGACGGATGGCTCAGTGGTTATGAGCACTCGATGCAGGACCCAGGTTCAGTTTCCAGCATCCACATTAGGCAGTTCACAACCATCTATCTCTTCAATTCCAGGAGATCTGACACCCTTTTCTGGCTTTCACTTGCATTGCATTCACATGGTGAACATATAGTCAAGCAGGCACACACACATAGACATACAAATGCAAATAAAGGCAAAATTAAAAAACTTACTGCTAAAATTGGTGGCAAAATTACGTTTCTTATACTTTGACATTTTCAAATTAAAATGACAACTCAGCATGCGTAAGACAATACAGTATTATCATTTAAAAATAAATATTAATATTATGTAAGAGGCAATGAGTGTGCCCAGTTGATGAAACAGAATCTAAACATACATAAAATGTAATATATTTACACTCTCAAGTATCGTCCTCTGATTATATATGAAATGATACACAGAGCTCATGTTTTAGCATTTGTGCATATGGCTCTTTGAGCCTGTAAATACCACCCAAATAATCCTGTTAACCTCCCTTTTACGTATTGTTTCTGTCACCAGCCTCTCTCACTGTGCTGGTGACACAGTAGAATCCCGGAAGATGGACCACATACCAAGCATCTTCTCATAGTAAGGGGCAGAGCTAGTTCAGAATTCTGACTTCTAAATTCAGTCTTCGGAGCTGTGCAGCCCCACATATTACTCCTTCTCTGCGGGATTTCAGAAGAGAGCTTTCTTTTGCAATGTCTTTGAAGGGAAATACCAGGCTTGAGCTGACGGACATTCACTACTTCAATCAGCTCGGCAACCTTTCTGTTGTTGCTGCAATTTCTAAAGATTAAAATATAAGTATACCGTTGTTTCTTCTCTTTCCTTTCAATCCTTCCAATATTCTTTTCACTTCCTCTCAAATTTGTTGTCTTTTTAAAATTTAAGTGTGTGTGTGTGTGTGTGTGTGTGTGTGTGTGTGTATGTGTGGTGTGTACGTACACCTATGAAATATGCAATCTGCTAAGTTCTTTTAGCGTTGCTTGTGTGTCTATGCTTTTGGGGCTGACCAGTTTGTATTAGATAACCCACTAGGAGGTACCCTGAGGAGACTAATTCTTCTTTCTGCAGTCATATGCAGGCAACTGTTGTCTATAGTTCTCGGTCTAGCAATAGTTTTTTGCTTGGTGATGGGACTCTGTGAGACGTCCCCCTTCCACATTAGCATGACCACTGGTACAGCCATTGTTCAGGCCTTGCTTAGCCACGTCTTTGAGGTATCACGGATGAAGTTTTCCTGCCATTTCTAGGAGACACAACCTCAGAGCATACTTTCTGGTCCCCTGGCTTTTTATAATCTTTCTCTTCCCTCTTCCATGATGCTCCCTGACCCTTTGGTGTGGGAGTAAAGGTGTAAATAGATCAGTAGGAGGCTGGGGTTAATAAGGGGTGATTTTTCAACCAGGTATTTTTATTTTGAGCATTGTTCTAAGAAATCTGGGTTCATGTGCTTATCTTTCCTCTCTCTTTAAGCTACCTATTCTTGAGTAAGAAATAGCTCTGAACATGACTGAAGACAGTGTTGACTTGCTTTTGTTCACAGGGTCTGCATCCAGAATGCTGATGGTTTCATTGGGCAGTTCTGTTACTCCTAGGATGGTCTGGGCTAGAAGCTACTAGAAGATGCTACTTGACCATGATTGAAGATCTCTATTTCTCTGTGGGGGTCTTCTTTTTCCATACGGTGGTGTCTCATCATTGTGTATTCTGACCTAAGCATTTTCAAGAGCTGGTTATCTGGCTCACTGTGAGTGTAGAGCCCATGAAGTCCTTCCTCATGATGACTTAGAGGCCAGAGCAGCTGGGCTTTTTGTCTCAATGGGTAGTGTCACCGCCATCATAGTCCACTGGCCACAGAAGGTCACACCAGTTCCACATTCAGAGATGGGAAAAGAGAATTCTCTTCTTGGTGGCTAGAATCCCATGCACATACCAAGTACGAAGGGGTTAATAGGAACCAGCCACTACTCTCCCTTAGCAAGGATGTGATATTTCCTTTCTGCAGACCAGAATGCATTGCTTCTTTCAACCGTGTGTTTATTTTAAAGCATAAATCGGAACATGAGCTGCACATATGCTGATGCACTTGGTCCTTTTTCTTATTGACTAAAGATAGAACAGACTTGTTGTGAACAGGCTTAAGTTACCGTGGAGTATGTAGGCCACTCTTGTAGAAACTTGCTGCATAATCAAGGAGTCGTGTGCGGTTTTTGGTTTTTCATTTATTTCAGCCCTCCTGGTGTTCGCCAATAAAGGAATTATAGTTTTAATAACTAGTTGACGCAGCTGATTTTATCGATTTTAATAAATAATCAAACATGCCTAAAAGCAAAAACATAAAGCAAATGATTTAAATCCCTAAAACCTTGCCTGGGATAATCGTGAAGCTCAGTTAAATGACTAAGATAAAAACAGATTAGTGTCATTAGGCAAAAAAAGGAACATGTGCTGATTACGGAATATGTCTTATCATTTTGCTTAATAAAAAGCTGAAATGCTGAATGAGCAGCCATGCTCTGATGATTGTGAAGTGCTATAGCCCTTTTTGTTTTCAAATTGACATCTCAGGAAACCCAGTCAACACAGCATATGGAAGAGCCAAAATAAAGTAAAATAAAATAAAATAAAATAAAATAATGTTCGATTCCTATGTGTGTTGTCAACTTTCCATCACTGTAACAAAATACACGAGGTTATAAAGAATAAAGGGTTTTTTTTTATGACTTATAAGTTTGGAGGGTTCAATCCATGCTTAATTGGCCTCATTATTATGGGGCCTGTGGCTTGGGAGTACCCCTTGGCAGGAGTACATACTAATAGTACTGAACTATCAATGCCAGGAGTGTGAGAAGGGATAGACTTTTATATGCCCCTTCAAGGGCATGGTCTAAAAACCTAACAATCTTACAAAAGGCCATGCCTCTCTAAAACTTCACCACCTTTTAAAAAGAGCATCTTACATACCAGTCCTTTAACACACGGGCCTTTGAGGAACATTTGAAAGCCACTTTGCAGCACTGCTCCTCCTGGTCTGTGTTTTCTCATGAATCCTATGAAGTTCCATAAGAATGGGAATCGAGACTTCAAGAGATGACACAAAGAGAGGCAGGGTGAGGATTTGAACTCAAGACTTCATGGTTAACAGAATCCAAGTGATTTCTAGTCCTCCTAGGCTGCCTCTCAAAGCAAACACGTCTCAGTATTAGCCCCAAGGTTTTAGCCCATGCTCCTGTCAAATTATCACCACACACAGAGAAAGGATGTCTGTAGGGAAAGAGTATCAGCTGCTCTCAATGACACTAGTCTCACGGATTACAGCTCTGTTGCCCACTCATTTCCTTTAATGCTCCATTGTTCACAGCCTATGTAATCTATTGGGAGTAATTGCCTCTGAAGATGTACACATGAGGCACAGAACTGGATTTTGCAACTTGCTGTCCCTCGCCTTGTTTGTGCTTCAGACCCTTTGTCTCAGCAGTGAAGATGCCATAAATTAATGTTCCCAAATCCACATAAGTAGAAATCAAAGGGAACAACTTCTTTTGAAGCATAATTAGGCAGAGGGAAACAGCATCAGGATAGTGGTGAATGTACTGGTGTAAAGGCTTAGGCTAGGGCTCAGTAAACCATGGCCTGGGACTAAGTCTTACCTATCACTTGTATTTGTAAGTTTACAGAAGCAGATGTTTTTCCTCATTTGCATAATGTAAGTGGCTTTTTCTAAGGACAATCATCTCCTGGCTTCCTATACAGAGCAATGTAATTCTTCCCAGCCCTCTCTTCATACTCCGTACTGGGACTTCTCTGAATCCTAAGGATTGGGCCATACATTGAAAGGACATGTTAGGGTCTGACAAGTTTAGGGCTCTTCTCCCACACTCCAATGTGGGAAGCTGGATGTAAGGCTGAAATGAACAGATGTAAAGATATTATTTAAAAAAAAAATTGGGAACGATGGAATATGCACATGGAGGTAAAAGTTCAATGTTAGGTGTCTCCCTCAATTACTGTCCCAACCTTACTTTTTGAGTCAGAGTTTTATCTGAACCTGGAGCTCACTGGTTAGGTTAGACTGACTGGCTAGCAAACGCCAGACATCTGCCTGTCTCCTCTCTATCCAGGGCTGGGGTAATAAATGCACACTACAATGCCTGGCTTTTTCTGTGGATGCTGTGGATTAGAAATTAGGTTCTCTTGCTTGCTTGGTACCCTCTGAGCTATCTTCCAGGCCCATTTTAAAGCCCAATTTAAATTTCAGAAGTGATATTAGCTAATTATGAGGTGTCTGGATGCTGTGTTTCAGGTCTATGAGGCAAAGGAAACAAAGACAGGAAAATCTGATGATGACTGGAATAGAATCTGAGAACCCAGACTACAAAACAAATAAACCACCTTCTCTCTGAAGCATGAAAACCAATGATCTCAGCCCTAAAGAAGGAAATAATCTCTGCTCCAAAGATGATTGAAGTATAATTATTAAGGCGAGACCTGTGGAAACTTATTTTGGAATGTAAACATGGAGTGAATTGCCATAGAAGAAGTCAGCCTGGCTCTCTGACAGTCCAGAGTGTGCAGTGGGCAGTCCAGAGTGTGCAGTGGTGAGTTAAAGTGTCAGAGATTTTGGACAGAAGAACAGAGATCTTTGTATGAATAATCACCCCCTTGGCCTAAGCTCCACCCGAATCAGACCACAAGAGACATTGCATCCACACTGAGATCCTGAACTAGAGGAGAGAGATACAATCCAAAACTGAAATCATGAAGCTGAAAGTAGCCTTTAAGCAGTTATCCATTAGTCTCTAGTCAGTCTCCTTTGTGTCTGAAGAATAATGGCTCCCTGAAGATATCCGTATTCTAACCTTGCTTAAGATCATTCTTACTTCATAACAGGTAACTGAAAACTGGGCTCTCCGACCATGAGCTCTCAGCAATAAAGAAGGTAAGAAAGACACTGCATACACATGGCACGTCTCCCCGGAAAGTCAACTCTGCTCAAAGGTAAATAATTTAACGTATTTTTCTTTTAAAACAAACATGGCTATATTATGAAGGAGAAATGCAAATTTTACATGAATTTTTAAGACTAGGAGTGGATTATTCAACTACTTCTTTATTGTGGCGTAGAAGTAGCTCTCCCCCAACTGCCCCCCTCCCCAAACTGGCTTCAGGAGAAAACACCTGACTCTCCTGGGAGGTGAGCTTTGGAGAGCTGTGTTTCAGAATGTTGGCTGGATCCAAGGGCTCTGGCCTTCCTGTCAGGCTCCTTTATTTTGTCATGTTCCAAGTATGCTTTTCCATTGCCTTGGCTCCATTTACAGGAAGGGATCTCCTCCCCAGTGGCCACAACGGGCTTGGCTCCAATTCACAGGCCTTCAGCAGTCTCTGTATGCAAAGGGAAGAAACCACCTCTCACCTCTGGGCCTCATGTTGACCTTGGATACTGCTCTTATCCGTGGGACAGAGAGAATATAATCAGCGGCAATTAGCTACCTTACAGTGGAGTTGAGAGTCTCCATCCTTACCTCAATATACCGCCAGCGTATGGGAGCATCTACAAGGCTAATAAGGCATGATAAACTGAAGAGATTATAGTCACAAATAATGCTTGCTTGCTGTAAAACTTCAGAAAAGCCAATGCCTCTGAACGCCATGCTTCCCAGTGTAAGTTTATCTCCCTTCCATGTGTTTACCTCTAGAGAAATCAAAATCACTGCCTTTTCATTTCTTCTGGGCATGTGCAGAGATAAACAAACTCAAGAGAAATCTGTCTATGACTGCCACGGAATCTGAGAAGGTACCATTTGTGGGCAATGTGTTGAGTGACAGGAGAAATCGCCCTACTTTTTCTTAAATATGCATTATAATTTCACAATTAATCCTCAGGTGCATACAAGAGTTTAGGAAAATATTGTTTCCCTAGAAGTCAATTCGTGTTCGTCTTCCTATATCCTCCCAAAACATGTGGTTTTAAAGATTCAGAGCCCTGCGTTTTAGACAAATATCCTCTCAGCTTTACTAAGAATAGCTACGAGAATTCTAAAGTTCTTCTTTAAAAAAAGACAAATAGGGACTTTGGTTACAGAATCATAAAGAAAAAAAAGTGAGACAAACTGAACAAGATTTCAGACTACCCCAAGCCTTGCCAAAGTCCTTCATAGATACAGGTACATAGATACTTGCTCAGTCCAAGGAACGTTTTGTGAGACTAGCACCTGAAGGGAGGTAAAGTGGGCTTCCTTGTTAGCGCATTGAAAGGGCTGAGAAGTCCTGCATAACGTATTTTACTCACCTTTGTCTGGAGCGATCCGTCTCACACTTGGGACACTTTGTATGGCAGCACTGATGGTTAGCACTAGTTTGTCAGCAGGATGCGAAATCTCTGCTTAGAGAAATCACTGGGCATGCCTGTGTAGGAGGAGCTAGATTGGGTTAACTGAGGTGAGAGGCGACCCATATTAAATGATGGTGGTGCCATTCTATGGCCTGGGGTTGTGGACTTTGTGGGATGAAGACAGTGAGTAGCAATATGTACCTCCTAGCTGAGTACTTCCACATCTGAACCAGCTGCTTCTAGCTTCTGCTTCCGTGTCCTCCCCACCCCCAAGATGTACAGTAACACTCACACTGTGAGGCAGGATTGACCCTTCTTCCTCAAGTTTCTTCTGTCAGAATTTTGTTAAAATGGGGAGAAAATTGACAAAGAAAAAAAATTATAAGACCCTAAAAAGAGTTTGAGAAAATCCCTGCCTGGCTCTGCTTGTTCTAGTCAGAAGACTCAATCATAATCCCCTTCTTTATGTATTATAACTGGACAAATGGCAGTGTTTCTCTGAAGCAGCAGCCACCTGTCCTGTATGATGAGTCTTCTCCTCTGGTGGCACCTACAGAAATGTATGCCGAGTGTAACTTTAGGTTTCAAAGCCATCTCTATTCCCTTCCCTCTGGTAAGACCTCTCTGTTTCTTTTGTTCTCACAAGAAATTGCCAAAGACTTGAAGAAAGTGAGGCTGTTGATAAAGTCCTTATTTTGCAAGCATGAGGACCAGAGTTTGAAACCCAGAACCCAAGAGAAAAGGCAAACCATGCTTGCAATCTTAGCATGGTGGAGTTAGAGAGAGGCAGATCCCTGGGTCTTGCTAGTCAACCATTTTTGCCTATTTGGTGAGTGACAGGTGTGAGAGGCCCTGTCTCAGAAAAAAAGATAAGAACCAGGGAGCCACCTCAGTGGGTAAAGTACTTGCTATGTAAGCAAAAAAATCCATGTTTAATCCCTATATAATGGCCAGGTATGACAGCATACAGTCCAAGCAACAAGAGGGAGAGAGAGACAGGAGGATTCCAGGGCCTTGCTGCCCTGCCAGCTTACTGATTGGTTAATCAGTAAGCTCCAAACTCAGTGGGAGGATTATGTGGACATCAATGGAGGTAGGTACCAAGTAACCCATGAACTCCTATACATATAAAACACAAATACCCATACCCCCCCACATGCACACACACACACACACAGAGATAAGGTGGAGATCAACAGAGGGAGATATCAAATAACCCATGAACTCTACAAGTGATACACTGGTATTAATAGGTATACAGCATAAATACCTACACCCATATTCACACACACACACACACACACACACACACACACACACACACACACAGAGAGAGAGAGAGAGAGAGAGAGAGATATGCAGACACACACGAATATGCATACACATGGGTATGGACACAAACAAGCATGCAAAACCTCAACAGGAATGGGGTTTTTAGGCACCTCAGATGAAGGAGTGGAACTTTAATACCTGGTAGGAAATGATCAAGAAGTTTATTCACACATCCTTGCTTTGAAGATTCTCCAACTGACCACTCACCTAACTGGAGCTGTAGCCGTGGTGGGTAACCTGAAGTGTCATACCTGGCTGCCAGCAGAAGGGCCAGGGAGCCATTCCTGTAGCTTACTTTTTCCTGGGTGGTTTCAGGCACCAGAATCATCAAAATGCCCCACCCCTATCTTCTCTCCATTTTCTACCTCTCTGACTGGGACAATATGGATCTCATTCCTTTTCCATTAGCTAATGGGACTAGTAATAATATTAATTTATAATAATAATGATCATCACAGCTGCAACTACTGTTGATTGAGTGCCTTCTATAATTTACGTAACAGGCACACTGAGAGTCTCTTCACGGGTGTCATCTCCTCAGCTTCTCAGACACCCTATAAAATGTCCATTGTTAACTGGACACATGTTGCTATTTACCAAGAGAGGATGCGAGTTTTAGAATGTGTAAAAGAAGGTTCTTTGGTGCCATAGAGAGAAAATGCCAGCTACTTTCGGCAGGGCTGGTCATGGTGAATGATGTGTTTGAGCTACCTAGTTACAATATTTGTGTTTTAGTACAAGAAGCCTGGAGATTCTGACACGATAACCTTAAGAAGAGATCCAGAAGTAGGAGTTTCATTTCCAGAAAACATGATGTTAGAATGTGCCTTCTTTTCACCATGTTAGTGAGTCATGAAAGTGTGTGTGTGTGCGTGTGTGTGCGTGTGAGTGTGTGTGTGTGAGTGTGTGTGTGTGTGAGTGTGTGTGAGTGTGTGTGTGTGTGTGTGTGTGTGTGTGTGTGTGTGTGTGTGTGTGTAGAGAAAATGAGAGGCCAGGAGGAAATTCTTCAGCAAGCAGTAACTGAAGCCCCTTCATGTGGTAATTAGTGTGGTGTGTTTTTGTTTTCAGTAGAAATGAATGCCTTTTAAAAACCTCTGATTTCTGTTGTTTCTGCTCGATATGCTTACTTTGTAAGGAAAAGCTAGCATGGGCTTTGGCAGGAAGGCTCAGTGGTTAAGGTCACTTGCTGCTCTTGTAGAAGACCCAGGTTTGGATCTCAGCAGGAAGCTCCCAAATGTCTGCAGCTCCAGTTCCAGCGACATCACATACTCTTTTTTTGGGCTCTACAGGCACTCCATGTCCACGGTGCACATGCAGACAAGCAGGTGTGAGCGCACACGCACACACACTCACACACACAAATTAAACTATTTATATATAAAAGAAGCCAACATGTAACCACTTATTCTATTTTTTAAAAAATCAGCTGATAAGATAATAGAGTTCATCATATAACGTATTTTTAACATGATGAGAAATTAGCAAATGATAGGAAAACAACTGATAAAACAAATTTGTCTAAATAATTCTACATGTGTGCTTCTTAGGCGCCATTATTATTATTATTATTACACTTTTCAAAAACCCTCTCTAGTTTTCTAATTAATTGTCATTAACGAGCCACATCATTTCCAGTTCTTCAGCTGAAAATACTTCTCATAAATGATATTAGAAAGAAAAAAAACCCAAGCTCCTTATTACATAGCTCTTGATTCTGGGATTGTTTTCAGGTCACAGAAGTAATTGAAGCATCCTCCCTCTCTGTTTGCAAAACCTGGGATTCGTGTTTTCGGAAGCACCGGCCCTGACTTAAAAAAATCGTGTTCACCGAGGAAACTCATCTCTATGCATGCTCAAAGCTAGAATCATTTCTGTTTTTAATATTATTTTCAAAGGAAACCTATGAAATCTCTATCAGCGGTTTCACAAAGGTAGTCCTTATCAAGAGGAAGAAAGACTAAACCTATTCAGGCACCAGATGCAGAGGTGGGAGGTGACAGAGCTCCGGAGCACCTGCTGGGTAGAAGTGCCAGCTAGCAGGCAGCATGGGAACAAGGGGAGCCCTTTGTTTTTAACTGGCCTGAAGATTTTATCCCTGGATATTCATTTGTCCTTGAGTTGGGACTGAGACTCACAGGGATTTCTGTAAGCTGATCTCCAGTGTTACCCAGCGAACTCAATGGCGGCAGGTTATCCCCAACAAGGCCCCTAGTATGCTCAGCCTGACATCATTAAGGACTGTGCTATGAGGCTGATGGTGCAGAACAGACTCCTGGTTATTTCTAAGAGTCTCTGTGTTTTTCTGGGTCTGTGGTCTTTAGACTGGGAACATTTGTAGAATTAATTTCATTTCTTACTGTAAAATTCTATGTAGGACTATGACTTGCGTGGTAAACTCCAGAGGCAATTCTAATTGACTGGATGAAGTCAAGTCCCTTTGGATTCAGTATCTTATCATCTCACTGTGTCTTCCTGGGTTGCTTCTCGGGAATATCATTAAAGAATTCATTCATTCTGATCAGGTTTGGTGCACAACTCAAGGGCATGCCAGACTCAAGTGTGGTTTGGCTTAATGTTCCCATCCTGGAATGACGTGGTTCTTGCTGCCATTTTAAAATGAAACAGCCTCTGCCATTTTAAAGAAAAGTGCTTCTGATTATTGTTTTTATTCTTGGGTGGAAGAAAAGAATGAATGTACTCATTTCTTATGGCAAACAAACAAACAAACAAACAAAAACAAAAACTTTGTGTTTTTCTATACATTTGTTCTGAATCAGGAAAATAGAAAAGCAGAGGTCAGCCTCTGTGGCTCTTCACGAGATTTTAAGATGTTTCTAATGCAAAAGTCTCAGCTCAGCTCATAATCCACCTTCCTGATGTTGGCTCCTTAAACATATTAATCAAATCTCCCAAATAATTCTTCTTCTTCAAGTGTAGAAATCATATAACATTTCTTATACTGTAACTATACCTCCTCACTGTTGTTTCAAATTCACTTTGCGGGGGTGGGGGGCAGTATTCACAGAAAATAAAGCTCTGACTACCACTGGCTCCTGATTCTATATAATTTTTTTGTATTATAGAGGGCTTCCATTTGTCAACTGTTAAACACACCTGCATGTCCCTGCCTTTGTAATTGCTCTTTTGTTGGTTTTGATGGAGCAAGTTCTTCCTACAAGGGCCATTTTAAACTTGAACTCTCTGTATTGCCCAGGCAACTCTTGATCTTAAAATCCTGCTGCCTCCTCCTCCCCAAGAGCTGATATGAATTTAAATCACCATGCCCCACTGCTCACCTGCTTAGCTTTGGAAACAAGATACATTTCCTATCTTTTTTTTCTTACAAGGTCCACTTCTGTCCATATCTCTGTGTTCTTGTTAGCCTTCCTAGAACACCCGGCTTCTGTATTTCTCCTGTAATATAAACATTACATCTGTATCCAGATTTCTGCAGCCTCTTTTTTTCCTCCTTCTCAACTGTTACCACCCGCACTGGTCTGCCCCTCACTTCAGGTCTTTGTTCTGCCTGGGACTCATATCCCACTATTTGCATGTCTATTTCACTTCCTCAGCTATTCTGAGAAACCTTTGGACCCCAAACACAGTATCTCAAAGCTTTTTTTTTTTTTATTTTATTTCTCAGTGACTGACACAAGTCTAGACATAAAATAGGTGATTAATGTTCATTAGTGTAAGGAGTACACGATTTTCCTGGTTTTTCTTGTTGAATTCTGTCAAAACCACATCAGCTTGATGCTAGTTTTCGTAGTGCATGGCTTCTCATAATACATGCTCTTCCATTTGCCACAAATTAAAAATGAGGTGAACATTTCTCTTCTGATATAGTGTATAAGCTAGGTGAGAGACAGAGACAGAGAAAGAGAGAGGGGGGGAGAAGAAGAGGAGAGGAGGAGGGGGAGGAGAAGGAGGAGAAGGAGGAGAAGGAGGAGGAGGAGGGGAAGGAGGAGAAGGAGGAGACAGAGAGAGACAGAAAGTAAGAGTGCTGTGTTGATCATATTTTTGAGCATAATATAACAATTCTGTGATATTTGTCAACAGTTTACATATCTACATATCTACAGGTGATGTGAAGGCTGGAAGGAAGGAAACTTTCTGTTAAAGGTCAGGACTGGTAGTTCCATGGACCACACTGAGTCATGATACACTGCTTCCTTCTGCCTGGTTTGTTTTGCTCCCATCTCTGTGGTTTTCCACAAGTATGAACTCCAGAATGGCTTGCCAGCCTTTCAATTGTTTGGTTTTTTTTTTTTTTAATTATTTAATTAAATAGTCATTTACATTAGAAAGATCAGACATAATCTTTTGTGTTTTTTTTTTTTGTTTGCTTTTTGAGACAAGGTCTTACTTGCTGTGTATCCCAGGCTGACCTCAAATTCAAAGTAATCCTTCTATTTCAGCCCCTAAAGTACTGAGATTACAGGTATGAGACACTGTGCTGGCAAAAGTCCCGTTTCCTAAGTTAGAAGAGGCAGTAGGAAAGGGGAGAATAACTTACTGGGGTAGAAGTGACAAGCAATGACAACTTGGTCATTTATAAAAGTTAAGGGGGAAGGATTTTGGAAGACTGTGTAATACTGTGATATGTTCTTTAATTCGTTATTTATTTGACTAGTTTTGCAGATTTGAGTTTCTGATTGGAAACAATGACATTGGAAGGTGCAGCCTGTTTCATGTTAACACTGGAACAGGTTTAGTGACTCCAGCAACCAGTGTTCTGTGTCCAGGCAGTCAGCTCATGGAATAGCGAACAACTGGAAGCACAGAAATTTCTCGCTCCCATGTATGTATGTATGTATGTATGTATGTATGTATGTATGTATGTATATCAGCCATTCTGACCCATGTGTCTTTCTTTCTGTCTGTTTCTGGCCCACTGAAATCAAGATTCCCTTCTGATGGTTGAGGTTTTTACAAACAGCACATGGTATCGTTCTGTCGGTGGTCTGCAAGGTGACAGACTGAAGGAAATCAAGATCGTACTCAGGATTCTAGACAAATGGTATGGACTTTGTTTTCTCTTTCATGATATCCTGTAGACAGAGAATTGTTAGGGTTATAGCATATGACCACTTGTGAGTGATTCCAGGACAAGAGAGGTTCACGTTGGGGAGCATAGACTGAAAGGATATGGTGTTCTCCCAGATCACTATATTAAGATTTCAGACAGCTCAGCACATCAACAAACTCACATTATAGCCATGCAGTTCTGAATGAGGTTTTATCCCTGAAGGCTTTTCTTTTTCTGTAGCATAAAGAATATTGATCAACTCCAACTAAAGAAGCATCCTCGGATAATGGCTCTAGGCTGTGAACTGGATTGAGGCCTCTCTTCAGTGCTGAGCTTTGCTGACACGGTGCATAAAATGACCAAGTAGCATCAGTTCCCCAGGCGCCCTTGGAGTTTGTAAAATGGGTGCTCTGAACCCATTTTAACCCAGACGTCTGTGACCCTGCACATGGCTCTCCTGTGCATGAATCAGGCCAGAGAGGCATTTTTATTTGCTATAACTTTCTTTGAGGTTAAATGTTCATAATGATTTATTTCAGTAGTTAGCTAAAATATTTGTCTGCTATTTAGATAAAGTAATAGAGAGAGCAGCATTCCAGACTTTGAAGAATGGAAATGGGAAAATCAAGCTTCTGAAAAAAAATGTATCATCAGCCATGTAGAAAGCCAGATTTTGGTCCAGACTAATTAATTGTGGCTCAATTTCTGTTCTAATACCCTTGAAGACATCAGACGTTAATCTCCTTCTTCTCGTTTGGAGAATCTCCTGAAAAATTTAAGTGAGCAAGAGGTGGATTAAATTAGAGTTTTCTTGAAAGCAATGATTGAAATTTATCATCAAGTGTGTGCTGTGTTATCCCTCAATGTACCAGCCCACTAATTTTAGAAACCGTCCTTCTTTGTCATCAGAAATCAATTTAATGTCATAAAAAAGTTTTTTTGTTTTTTTTTTTTTAAATCAAAGTATCTTGAAAGACTGTTGTAAGATGCGGAGGGGTGGGTTGAGAGCAACAAATTCCAGCACATTTCAGAACAACACTGCAAAGGTGGGTCTCTGCATTCATTCCATTATGGCGTCTATTCCGAGACCCATTTGTCCCCAGATGTTGCCATCTTTGGAGCCATACATCATCAGAGCGAGGTGTTCTCATAATGTATTGCACTAATACATTGTGCGAAGGACAGCACTGATGATAAATTTCTTAAATGATAGTGCTGTCGAAGGCTAATGACTCTAAGAGCAAATGCAAGGGAATGCAGCCATTTCTTTTTCAGGCCTGAGCAAAGAACACAGAAGACACCTCAAAGCCACTCTCACTTAGGGCAATGTTGAAATAGACAGTGTTCCAGGCCCCTTGTAACATACACTCAGACAGATAGGGGCAAATGTGATTAGTTTGCTTTTTCAATTAAGCATCATTGCTGATTTCCTATCTTGTCTCTCCTCCTCCTCTTCCTCCTCTTTCTCCTCCTTCTCCTTCTTTCTTCTTCTTCCTCTTCCTCCTTCTCCATCTTCTTCATTTTCCTCTTCTTCTTCCTCCTCCTCTTCTTCCTCTTCCTTTTCCTCCTCATCTTCCTTTTCCTCCCCTTCTTCTCCTTTTTTTTGGAAGAGTTTGCTTTGGTTTGGACATCTAAAATTTTCCCAGGAGTCTTGTTTGATAGGAAGGAGATACAAAGTTAAAAGCATGCTGACTCTTGTTGGGGGTAGGTGGGAATGATGGGCTTTCTGCTTCTTTGAATATGTACTGTTTGTTCAAAACTCTTTACATTGAGTATAGCAGATACATTCCTAAGACTGCTGATCACATGGACATGATCAGAGTGGGTGATTTACCAGCAAGTGCAGTGAGAGAAACTTCTATTACAACACTACCCACAGGGTGGATGGTATATGCCCATTAGTATCAAAGTTGTGTTTCACCCATGCCCAGTATTTTCTGTGTTGGGAAGAAGAAATTTGGTCACTGGGAAACTGGGAGGAAGATTAATAATGCAGGTAATGGAATGTTTTGGTGAAAGTCATTTCTGTATACTATGCAATGTTATCAGTTTGTGTTAAAACTATGATAGAATAATTTCTGTGTGTGTGTGTGTGTGTGTGTGTGTGTGTGTGTGTGTGTGTGTGT
>JANHMN010000008.1:34559434-34620128 GCA_030674055.1 Rhabdomys pumilio
TGTGTGTGTGTGTGTGTGTGTGTGTGTGTGTGTGTGTGTGTGTGTGTAGAGTTGTATGCATATGTATACCTATGTGGCCTGTGAAACCCAAAAGACACATTGGATAGTGTTTCCTGGGTCCCATCTACCATGGTTTTAAAGCAGAGTTTATCTTTCTTTGGTCTGGGACTTATAAACCATGTTGGCTATGCTAGCTGGCTAGTGAGTCTTTTGGACCTACCTTTCTACACCTCCCCAGCACTGGGGGTCACAAACACATGCCTCCACATTTATATTCTTAGTTATATAAACACAGGTTCACCAAAGTCAATTGAATCATCACTATAGACCTAGAGACATTTCTTGATGCTTGGAGATAGGGTGTCTGTGGATGACTATTCACATTCCTTAGACATATTCAAAAGAAAAATAGTTTTCCTGGGTCAAAAAATTTTAAGTCTAAATATCATCTGGATATAGGGTTGTCTTACTGCTAATAATCATGACCATATAGAGATTTTTGATGGGTTTTATTTTCTCTGCCAGTTAAAGACTTAAAAGGTGGGGATAGTCTTGAGAACACAGATAATGGCAGAGAAATCTTGAACACAAGCTCTAGGAGAAGACCAAATCAGCCATTGAAGAAAGACTTTTATTAGTAGTGAGGGAGCACACACATGCAAGAGGCACACAGAGAAAAAGCACAGGGAATGTTCCCGAAGGCCAAACCCAGCTTTTCCTTAATGGCTGGAGGTTTTAAACATCTGTGAAGGGTCTTCCTTCACTGATTTAGGGTTGGTCAGTGTTTGAAAAACAAACAGGATGGATGACTTCACAGCAGCTATTTTATAAACATATACTGATCTGGCCTTGGACTTGTTGAGTGAGTGAGTCCACCATCAGAGATCCCAATGGCAGGAGAAAACATTTGCCCAGAAAACAAAGTGACCAGAAATTTGGGCTAAACTATCAAGCTTTTGTCTCAGGTCAGGAGGGGAGAAAAAAATCCACTGTATTGAAGATTCACCATTTTTATTACCTAGTCATGGCCCCTTTCCTTATCCAATTGCCTGCCTAGGATCTGTCTAATTAATACTCCATCATAATGACAGTGCTAAGAGCGAGATGTCTGCGCATTGCCAGCCAACGTTTCCAATGTTTCTATAGACTGTACTCTGAGTAAAGACATGCACAGATTTTAAGTCCATTGGACAGTCGATGAATAATGGGATTAGAGAAAATGTCACTTGTTCCAAGTGACATTATAGATCCAGCATTTGGACCCTCTGGCTCCTAAGGAAAGTTACACCATACTGCATCACACATGTTTTAGAAAGAATCTTGGGTATCATTTCACATCGCAGCATCAGAAAATGAGCATCAAGCCATAGGCTCAGTCTTAAAACAAATAATTCCATTGCCTAGTTTATTGCTTCCCAAAAGGTTTTATGCTTAATCCATCCCTTCTTTCAGGCAAATGTACATTTAATCAGAACATGTGCAATTCTAATACTTTTACAAAAGTCATTTGGGTATGTGTGTACATGTATTTTCATGAGTGAATGTAGGTGTAAAGATGTCTTGGCACAGGTGTGGAGGTCAGAGGACAACCTTGGGTGTTGGTCCTCATGTTGCTAGAGACACGTTCTCTTATTGTTTGCTGCTGCCTCTGTCAGGTTACCTGGCATGCAAGTTTCTAGATGTTTCCCTGTCACTACCTCTCAAGCATTGGCTCTACATTGTCTCTACACTTGCATTTCTAGCTTTTTGTGGGTTTTGGAGGTGCTTATGAATTGAGTGCTTTATCCCATGAACCATCTCCTCAGCCCAATGTTGCTGTGTTTTAAGAATCCATTCCTCTAGCTCTGGAATTAGTATATTGTATTAAAATTTTACTTTCAATAAAAAAATTAAAGTGGGTAAATGGGATGGGGGTATAGCCCAGAGGTAGAGTACTTGCCATGCATACATGAGGACATGGGTTTGCTGGAAAGAAACCGAATAGCCAAGTTTTCACAAAGGACATGCTCAGAGAGCAGCAGAAAAGATACTAAAAACAATCAGACATCAAAGAATGGTATCTCATCAGCAGCACAATGAAATAACACTTCACAACCATTATGTAAAAAACAATAAAATAGGAGTGACTGTCAAGGATGTTCAAAAATTAGAACCCCATGTACTGCTGATATGAGTGGAAGCTTGTACTGCTGCCATGGAAGCAGCCTGCTAGTTCCTCAAAAAGTAAACAATGAATTATAATGTGGTCCAGCAGGTCTACCACTAAGTGTGTACCTAACTTAATAGCAAGTGGTTCTCAGAGAGATGCTTGTATGGTGTTCTCAGTATTCACAATAGTTGAAAGAAGAAACGACACACATGTCTGGAAGCAGAACATTAGTCAGCCATACAAGACAATCCAATTTGGAGAAATAGCAACATATAGAGGAAATAAATACTCTATGCCAAAGTAAAATAAGCAAGACAGAAAGAACAAAGACACTACTTTAACGGGGCACTGGTTAAGTTCATGGAGATCACAAAAGAGGGGTTACTAAAAAGTAGAGAAGGGGGAAATGGAGAGTTACTAATTTATAAGTTTGGTGATTCTTTAAAGAATGACAGAGAATTCTAGAAAGGTGCCATTTGTTAGACAGCATGTAAAACCATTTAGTAACATGGGGCTGTATACTTACAGGTTATATATATATATATTTTATTTCTAACTAGTCAATACTTTTATTATTTTATTTTTTATTTTTTCTTTATCTGCTTTTGTGCCATTTTAATTACATGCAAGTATTAAGGTTAGTTCTAGGTTGAGAAACTAGCAATACAATAGATTCAAATAGTCAAGGAACAAGCAAGACAATAAATACAAATAGTCAAAGAACAAGCAAGGCAATAAACAAAGTTCTGTGATCACTCCTGTGGCCATTGTTTCTAAGGGCTTATCAGGATGACCAAAATATCTGAGCCTACTTCCCTGTCCTAGCCCAAAGTCATTTTCATGCCAGAAGTCTACTTCTTTGTTCTAGCCTAAGATTTAAATTCCTGCCTGAAATTACTTCTTTGTTCTAGCTGAATGTCAGATTCCTGCCTGAAGCCCATTTCTTTGTCCTTGGCCAATGTCAGATTTCTTCCAAGCAGCCCGTTTCCTTCTCCGTGGCCAATGTCAGATTCCTGCTAAGCAGCCCCAAAAGCTCTCCATATCTTCCCCTTTTTCATTTCATAATTAAGACTGAGCCTGTCTTTGGTCATTCTGACAAGAATGCCTTTCTTACCCATCGTGGAATATGCATTATCCAAAGCAATACACATGTCTTAGGTTAGAAAGGCTCTGTGCAGAATATTACCCATCCTTGGCTTGCCAGCCTGTTAAATTAATAACTCTGTCTGGAGGTTTATTTTCAGTTTCAAGTTATGTACTTTGGCTGCCAACATGTTGACGGTGTTAAAGACAAGCTTTAACATGATGGGCAGGAATAAAAGTATACACAAGACAAAAAGGGTTAGCATAATCAAGCTATATATGCCATTGTTGAAGCTTGACCAAAATGGAAATACTGACCTCGGGCCATGGTATTTTATCAGCAGTATGTGCAGCATCAAAACTCAGCAGAGCCGCATTCTTTAAATTCATAATCTCACTATGCAAAGTTAAAACATCCAGAGAGGTGTTAGAATTATGCCAAATACCCTGAAAGTGTCTTTAAACTTTTTCCTAGTTATAATGCCTATCATTGTAAATTTTAGAAGTAACACAAGTCCATTGGTATTTGGCATGATACTTGAGATGGATCCTTACTCTTAAACTCTGAACCTCCTTCCAATAATTTGAATAGGATAAAGAACATCAATTTGTTCCAAACACCTATCTAAATCCTCTTGTATGTTCAACACACTAGTAATTTTTTTTTTTTTTTTTTTTTGCTAAATGATTAACAAACATGGCTGTCTTAACTTCTTGTATCAAAGCAATTGCAGAAGCAGTGGTGCTAGCAGTTAATGTAATTAAAGCTGTTATACCAGCAATAATTAAGCCCACTACCCTCTTGCTTCTGCTTAAAGCCTGACTCACTTCTTCCAGTACTTGCAAGCTTTTTTCAGAAGACCAAGGTTCTATAATACTCAGTGTAATAAAAACAAAAGCTGGTTGATAGACTCCCATAACAGACATGCCAGGCTTCAACACACTAGTACAATTAGAAGCTGTACAATCAATGCAACTTACACTAAATACTGTAGAAGAAACAAAAGTAATTTTAACTTGACAATTAAAAGAGCCTTAACACATGCACTAACACCTGTTTGAAATCCAGATCTTGTTCCACCTTTATCTCTTGCTAACATAAGATCATAGAGAACTGGAGCTAACTTCTAAATATGTCTCTGAAAATGACCAGAACCAGTCTTCCAAATGAAGACTATTATTTCCAATGTTGGATTGACTTTTAAACCAGTCCATGACTGAGTCCAAATAATTGGTAACATTTAAGAAAAATACAAGAGTCATTATAACTTCTCTTTTTGATTCTCTGTCCCACAAGGTCTAAAAACTTGAGGCAAGGCAGCTTGTACCATCTGGGATATAGGTAAGCAAAGGTGAGTTGGGAACATATGTCTAATACAGCTTCTCAGTCAACATTGTTAGAGCACTCAGAAAGCTCACAGGTCATCATCATTCTTTGTTCCAGCATCAGCATGTCTCACCAATAACTCTGGCAGCTACCATGCTTCTTCAGCATCCTGCAGGAAAAAAAAACACAAATATGCCTCTTTCCCCATATTAAATACCTGATGGGGATCATGCGATATGCCAGTAAATGGATCCTTTCTTTTCACCTACGCATAAGTATGCCTAGTTGTGGGTGCCATAGACACGCAGAAAAAATATGGAAAGCTTCACGAATTTGCGTGTCATCCTTGCATAGAGGCCATGCTAATCTTCTCTGTAGCATTTCAATTTTAGTATATATGCTGCCGAAGCGAGCACCAGGTTATCCATTTTATGTCATATATATGATACACACATCCAAGTGGGAGAAAATACTGTTGGCCAGAGAAAAGACTGAGTAGGCACAGAAGTGAAAAGCTAAGTTTAGGCATTGTTTACACTGATAGGGACTATCACTGTTAACAGATGGGAAACTTCTATTCAGGAGAATATAGAATTCTTGCTTTAGGTGTATGTATAGTTAGTGGGATATTGGTTGTCTTGGCAAGTGGCATCAGCTTAGTTTTTACAGAGAGTTTGGTTCGAAGCCATTTTAAATCAGGGGCTGATGAAATCTGAAATAGCAGGATGATTCCTCATAGCTAACAAAGGCAGCCATCAGCACAGTGCCAGGCACAAGGCCTTTACTCAGAATCAAGCTGTTGATTGAAATGCTAACATCATTAAAAACCCAACAGATGAATGCAAACTTTAAGTGAACTCTAAATATTATGTAGGAGTTGAGATTTGCATATTTTTGTGGATAGTGCACTTTAAAAAAAAAAAAACTACACTTTTACAAAATGGAAAAATAATGCAAACTGCCCTACTCAGTCAGGGGCCCTGAGATTCCACTTTAAATTTATAAGATTTTCGAAACATGATTCTTTTAGGGATGAGAAGCCATGATTTTGATCAGTCAATTAACATTGCTGGGCTGCCTCTCTGAACGGCCACTCACATTTGTATTGAATTTATGTCAGACTGCATCAGGCAAACAGGAGGAGAAGAGCACAGGAAGAAAAAAAATCTTTCAAATTAATTTGAAGAAGTCTAGAGTAGAGAAAATATAGGCCACTTGCTTAAATTATTTAAAGGTAACATTTTATCAGTTGACTCTATAGCAACACAATTTTAAAAAATATAACAAGATAAAATATATGTCAAAACACAGCACTGAGTTATAATCTACATATATATCCAGATACACATATGCATTTTTAAATACTTCAGAGGGATTTTTTTTCCTCCCTGTGTTTTCTTTAATTATCCTTTTTACATTTTGAAGGATAGGGAGAAAACAACTTGTTCAGAACTGTTTGAACTGAAACAGAAGTTCGTGGTCATATTTTGACAGTAAGGGTTGCAGAAACTTGAATTTCACATTATGGAGTTGGTATCTTATCTTCTTAGATATGTTCAAAAGACATTGGTTTTGATGAGTAGTGCCATTGGGAAGGGTCAGGAGAGGCTTTATGGATGAGACATCTCAGAGATGACTGAGGAATTCTATGAGCTGATTTCTCACACAACACCTGCTCTAGGAGGCCGGAGCACAGGGCAAGAGAGAGGTCAATAAAGAGAGAATTATAGTATACACTAGCAAGACCTGCAGCTGGGCCATGCAGAGGACTGCCATGCTCCCCTGTTCATAAAGCTTTAGAAAGATGTACCAATTACTCTGGGGCCTGAATCTACCTTGGCCTTTATAGTCTGTGCACAGGCTACTTCAGACACAATAGTGTTGAGCTGTACCTCTTATCTTTTCTTTGAGGACTATGTCTGAAGGGTCGTGTCTTAGAAGTACAAAATAAAAGTGCCCAGAATTCAGACTCTTCAAGGGCAAACCTCCCAATGGACACCAGATGGAAGCCGGTGGCCTCTTGGCAGACACTCTAAGAAGCATTTTACGTAATTCTCAAAGGTCCTGGTGGTTCCTGCTTGATGATGGCAGCTGTACTGATTTCTTTTTCCTCCCAGCCTCTCACCTGAATGAGGAGAGCCTCTCCCAAGGAACCACTATGAAGCAAGATTCTGATTTTGACCCTCTTGTTGGAGGACCTCAGGGCTGAGGATCAGTGTTGACTTTCATTTTCATGTGACCCTGTTCATCTTTACTCCAGAACCAGTGTATAGTTTCTGTGATACTTCATTTCTCTCCTATTATCCCTCCCTCCTCCCCCTCCCTTTTCCCCTTTCCCTCCTCCTCCCCTCCTCTCCTTTCCATTTCCCTCTTCCCTCTTCCCCTCCTCCTCTTCCCCTTCCTCTCCTTTTCTCCCCACTCTACTCCTTTCCCCCTCTCCTCCTCTCCTCCTGCCCTCCCTTTCTTTTCCCTTCCCCTTTCCCCTCCTCCCCTTCCCCACCCCCACTCCTTCTAACCTCTAACACATCCGCCTTCCTTTTCCTTCTCCCTGTCAGCTGGAGAAAAATCTCTTTGCCTCTCTTCTCCTTTTCCCCTACTCCTTCCTTCACTCAGGACTTTACATATGCTAGGCAAGCCTTCTACCATAGCTATCTCTCCAGCTGTATATGAGCTTCTTACATTTTTAGCAGTTGTGTATTTGCTCTGTGACTGAGAAGGGAGAAACCACTTCCGAAAGCTACAGAGTTTGTTTGTTTGTTTGTTTTGGTTTTTTCGTTTGGGGGTTTTGGTTTTTTAACTTGGAGGGTATTTGGGGATAAAGTTTACATTTAAATTGGTGCAACTAATATACCACCGGTCATTTCCATCTCTCTAAGAAGTATCTCTCCTCAGCCCAGGATGAATCTACAAAGATCCAGAGATGCAAGGTTTTATTCATGGCCCTCCCAAGGTCTGGGTACCATTAGTAATAGAGTCTTAGGAATACAGATTTGATTCAAGAACATGTATTTGAATACCCCTTTTATGGAGTGCTTGGAGGATGCCACAGGAATAAGCAGTAGAACATTTAATTTATATTAATTGTAAGTTAGGTTTATGGTCTTACACAAATTCTTCCTCAGTACATTGTCAGTTCTTGCAAAGTTTCTTTTTATCAGCCGTTTATTAACATGGTAGAGTAACGCAGTGATTTAAACATTTTGAGCTTTGAAGTCAAAGAGATACATGATAAATTCTAGCTTCCCACTTATGAATTAGGCACAATTTACACATATAAATTAACGTCTAGGTTTTGACTCAACGTCTGTATGGAAACTCTTGTAGCAGCTGCCTCAGCGATATATTGTAAATAATAAAATTGAAATTGAAATCATACAAGGGAAAACAGATGAACGTCCTTGTGAATACTGAGCCAGGAGGTTGGTTAGTCAGCTTAAAATCAGTATCAGGGTGATCCTCATAGGAGATCACTAGGGAGTATTATCTTGCTCATGTCCTCATGGGGAAACCATCAAGAAGATTAACATGTGTGCATGGTCACTAGACTAGGAAGCAAGGTTCCTAGGTTTTTTTTTGGGGGGGGGGGTATTTTTTGTTTTTGTTTTTCTCATCATGCATGTGTGCACATGGTCATATGTAGAGAATTGTGTGTGCACATGATACAGATGGAGGCCAGAGGATGACCCTACGTGTTTTTGATCAAACGTTCTCTGTCTAGGTTTTCGTTTTCGACAGGGCTTCTTACTGCTCTGTGGTTTGCCTGTTTAAGCAGACTGGCTGACCAAGAATCCCCCAGATCTGCGTGCCTCTCTCTGCCCTGCCTCTCCCAGAGCTGGGTTATGGTAAAGCACATCTCACCAAGCCTAGCTTTTTTATGTGGGTTCTGGTTGTGGGAATCCAGCTTGGGGCCTCATGCTTACATAGCTAACACATAACTGACTCAGCAATATTCCAGCCCTGTCTAAATCTATTCCACAATTCTAGCCTCCATAGAGAGCAGCTGAGTGTGATACTAGTTCACTTCAGATAATTAGAATTCTGAGCATTGAGACTCTGGTGCTACTCTGTAATTACGAAGTCCTATCCTAGGATCTGAAATTCTAGGCCAATGCTGTGGACTTTCACGGATGTGAGGTACCCAAACAAGGGAGATACAGAAGAGGATGCTTAGCCACTGCATCCAGTCTAATACATCTGTTTCTGTCACAACTTGCGCTATTCCTACCACCTGCCAATCACTCCTGTCATAGGTGCTTAGGGAATGTGCATAGAGGAGCTTTTTTTCTACTTCATTTTGTATGTCATAATTAGGATGCAAATGAGAGTCTCTGCAGCTGCAAAGGTCATAAATTGGAGACTTGCTACATCTCCAGGTTTCTGCAGATTTCAATGATTTTGGTCCAAATCCAGAAACTGTCTGGAGACAATAAAAGACTGTGGAATGGTAACTGGGCAGGAGTGCTCAACTCTCAGTGAGCCACTTTGCTGGTACCAGAGGCATTTAAGCTTCACAGTCTTGCAGTAAATTTAAAGGCAGATTATAAAAGGGAGACTCAGTTTTGATAAGTCTCAAATTTATGTGCATCATGGCTTCTCCTAACTAGACTGTGGGGGCGACTAGTTAGGAAAGTTTCGATTGAAAAAGTCATGCCCAAGTGTCCCGGGTGGAAACTCCAGCATCTGTAGCGTTTCCAGTGACGCCTCTCTGGATACTCTTAGGCCTTGTAAGCAGTCAGCACCATAGATTTGGAAAGCAGCACGTGCCTACTGCTGAGAAAGAAGTGTGTTACAGGATAGGGCAAAAGTTAAGGGGACTATCACTTTGCTTAATGTGTTTAAGGCACTATCCTAGTGTCTGTTTCTACATTTAGGTGTAATTACTGCTGAATTTTTGTAACTTGTCTTTCTCAGGACACAGAGTCCTATAAGTTTGGGGATTGTATGGTAATAATTAGGGTGGCTGAGTCTCAGTGTCTTCACCTGCAGCCTGTGATGCCAACATCTTTATCATAGTGATACAATGGGGGATTCAACTCAGTCAAAGCTCTGATCATGGTTGCCATGAACCAAGTCCTCATGACAGAAAACTAGTACTGCACTCATTAACAGGGAAAAAAATCCCTGTATTACAGGAGGAACAACGATTATGTATAATTCTGAAGTCTGAGAAATACAGCATCTGCAGCAGCGGCTCTCAACCTTCCTAATGCTGCGACCCTTTAATGAGTTCCTCATGCTGTGCTGACCCCAACCATAAAATTATTTTGTTGCTACATCACAACTATAATTTTGCTACTGTAATGAATCATAATGTAAAATATCTGATATGCAGGATATATGTTATGTGACCCTCAAAGGGGTCACAACTCACAGGTTGAGGCTTACATCCCAACACTAGCTGCCTTTTAAGGAAGGAAATGCCTTTTAAGGTGGCAAAAATACATTTCTGTCTACTCCAGGCTTCCTCCCACACTGCTAAGAGCACTGATCTTTTCATGAGTGAGCCTGGGTTCCATTTTTACACGTGGCTGCTCATATCCTTCATTTGAGATTTCAGAGGGGCAGTGTAAGAAGAGAAAACGAACGTCTATATTCTTAAGGACTAACCTGGGAGAACAAATTGAGCTTTGGAGATCCCATTAGAGAATCTGTGTTACTGAAATGTCTAAAATGAGCTGTTCTAATGTGTCTTCAAGCTGATGTCTGCATCTGCTTGAATAAAAACTTCTACTAATTTCTCCCAACCACACGTAGGAAGCAACCTCGTACAAAATACTGTCTATCCACCAGTTGTGGACTTATCATAAGGTAGCGAATTGCAGCTGACTTTGGTAGGTGAAGTAGAATTCAAGGCATTGTTTTGGATTTAAAAAATCATCACACAAGACTAAGTACGCAGTATTGTATGCTTACTAGAGGCTCCACAGTCGGCAGCACACTGTACCAGAATCTTACCTTCTTTGGCTCTTTCTGCCACCCCCCCCTCGTGCCCCCACCCCCTGCCATCATCTCTCACCAGACAGAACAGGTGAAGAGGCTGACTTGTAGTTCTCATTTCTTCTGTTTTGCTGCTTGTGAAGTCTGCCAACAGAATCCACCTTGACAAAGTCAAGGACTGTGTGTGCGTTTAATGTTGAACTGAGTGAATAAATTATGCATGAAATTGTGCCGGAGTCTCTAGTGTGCAGAATTGCTCCTTTTGATATGAAAGGTTAATTCAGAAAGGAGTCCAAAATAGCTGGAAATTGTGAGGATAAGTGGGGAGTATTCACTGTTGTGAGCTGTTATTACTAGAAATTGCATTCCCTCTCCCGCTTCCCCGGAGATTTTGCTTTGCCAGTGAATATAAACTGTACTCAATAGAATAGCATTTAGAAGTAACAAGAGTGTATGTCCACACACAATAAAATATTCTAATGGTGTTTTAAAAAGAAGTTGTACTTTTTCATGTATATCATGCACCCCAAGGAAGACTTTCTATTGCATTTAGGTCCAGAACAAGGCATATCAAAAGTAATGAGTTTTGAGCATGTATGCATTACCAAAGGATGCTTGGGATTCCCATTCCCGAGCCGGGTCTGGTCCTGTCTCTGATCTGTTATGCAAACCTGATTTCCGATAAAGCCCAAAGCATTCTTGCTTAGAGAAGGAACCACCCCCAAGTTGTTCTATCGCTCCATCTTACACATCCAGCTCTAATTTAATCTTCAGTAAATTTATAGGGCTCTTCAACCTTCTTCACTTAAATGTCCCTTTTACGCATATCCTTATATCATTTTTATGTTAGTTCATTATTTTCAGCAGGCAAAAAAAAAATGTAGTTGGCTAGAAAGCTAAATTTTACTTAAAATACACATACACATATTTTAGGAGCTTGTTAGAGACTCCCTTTTTGTGTTGCTATCACAGGGGAGCCGAATTATCCACCAGACTGAAGCGTTGTTTATTTTTGTCGCTCCTGTGTACGTTCTCAGAAACCAGCTCCTTAGTCTCCACTGGGCACCAGTAGATTTTCCCCTCTTTGGTTACAAAGTAATATCATTGCTGACCTGGAGGAGTTTTCGTTTTAATTCCATCCTTGTGTTTATAAATTGTCTGAGACTACATTACCCACTTCTACACTTCAGTGTTCCAGGCTGATTGTTTTTTTGTTTTTGTTTTTTGTTTTTTAACAATTTGATCTTCGTGTGATGTATTAAAATGTATTTGGGGACAAGCATAGAAGCATGTTTAGTGTGGAAGCTTTATCTTTTTGTATTTCACTTATCTGTATATTTTACATGGAAGGAAACTTTTGAAAACTCTGGATTCGTGAGGATGAATTGCTGTGGCATTTTAAAAATCACATAAAATGTTGGTGGGTTAACAACGATCTCATTTCTCCTTTAGACCTGTGTGTGTGTGTGTGTGTGTGTGTGTGTGTGTGTGTGTGTGTGTACATACTTATATATTTTGGCATAGGGATGATCTCCACACATATATGCATATGTTGTATTAAAGTAAAAATGTTCATTCAAACACCAAGCTACCTGTGATGCTTCCCGGTATTACTAGGGAGCATCTTGAATACTAATCTCAGGCTTGCTCAATAATTCCAAGAGTCTTAAGTTTCTTTATTCTGCTACCTGTGACTCATTAATCTGAATCCTGGGCAGCAGAAGATGTACTTTTTCATGTTTATCATGCATCCCAAGGAAGACTTTCTATTGCATTTAGGTCCAGAATAAGGCAGTTTTGAATGTTTATGCAGTACCAGAGGCTGCTTGAGATTCCCATTCCATGGAATCACTCCCAGTATACAGTGGAGAAGAGTATGCTATACTGGCAGGGGTGGGGACTGAAGTATTTGTGGAATGGATCTGGGTTGCTAAAATTGCTAAAACTTCAGTCTTAAGTCCTCAGGCAATGTACAATTGGGCTTAGCATGTTGATGACTGCAGTGGTATATGCCATGGTCATGTTATATCTTATGTAAAGAACTATAAGAGATTAAAGGATGCTGAGAGTGGGAGAAGTATCCTTCCTCCAAGGTGGAGCTCCCTACCTGGCTGTCCAGTACCAGGTGGTCTACTTTAAAGTCATGTATATACAACACTGAGTAGGCACAAGAGGTTTTGTGTATATACTTATACACACACACAAACACACACATACACACACACACACACATACACACACACATCTGTATATGTAATGATAAAAATTATAAAAAGTGGAAGCCAGGACTGTCAGAGGGATTAAGGGGTACATAGGATGAGTTGTAGGAAGTAAAGAAAATGAAGGGAAGGATGTAATTAATTTTAATGAGAATTAAAGTATTATAAAAGAAGCCAGAAGGAATTCATATCATATATATAAATGTATGTCTGCTACAAACATTCTATTTTCTATTGTAGACTGTATAAAGAAAGGAAAAAATCCATGGTATGAGGAAAGGGAGAGTGTTGAGGGAAAAAGAAAGAAAAATAAGTGTGTTTCTCTCATACATACACATATGTATACACACATTTGTGTGTAGAAAGAGTAGTGAACCATTTGGGATGAGGAGGCAAGGAGAGATGAGAAAAGATGGTGGAAAAGAATGGGGAAAACACCCTTATATACACACACATGGTCATGGTGAAAGCCATCGTCCTGCCTGCTGAGGGAACATTTCAAAATAATGTTAAAATATTGTGGATAAACTGGAAATACATATTTGAAATGCAGATTCAGATATCCTGAGCAGCTTAAACTGGAAAACACTGATGCCCAAGTCTATAGCACTTGGGAAAGGCTCTGGAGGCAGGAGAGTGGCTACTTCTTAGCATTTGCACAGTGTGCAAGATAAATTATCATCATGTTACAATCTTAGACACACAGGCACGAGTACACAGAGAAACAGAGTCTTTTACAGGACATTCAATCTTGCATTTGCATATAGAGATATTAAATATATAGGGCTGTTTTGAGTACAAAGTATATCATTTTATATATAAACATTTTTAAATGGTTGATAGTTTTAATCATTTGCTATGGCTATATTTAAATCCATTTCTTTGATGTTAAACAACATTTAAAAATATAACATTGTATTATTGTTTAAGTAGTAAATTTAAGCATACTATTTAAGGCATGTTATTTAAATTTATAGTGACAGAATGTTCACTTTTAACCCAGTCATTTTTGCAGGCAAAGAGTCATGCAAAGAAACAATTTAGAAGCAAATGGAGACTCTTTTTCTGCAAGTAATTAATACCTTTAAAAGCATGTTTAAAATAATTAGTTAAGCAAGAGAATCAATCTCTTTTAAAAGCTCCCAATTCCCCAGAGGCCCATTCACCAGCACACACCTGCTCACCAACCGCCAAACACCCTGATACTGTTCTTTTTTTTTTTTCTTTTCTTCTTTTTTTTTCTGTCCCCTTTTCTCTTCAGGGAGAGAAAATAGATACTTATATTCTTAAAAATTTATATACTGCCCCTGCCCTGTAACATTCAATGATGCATCCGTTTCTCATTGTGATGTAGCTAGTGTGTATTTAGAAGTATCGTTTTGCACACAGTTCTAAGATGTGCACATAAATTGAATATATTGTTTGTGAAATATTGAATGCTAAGACTTCTTTTTCTTCAGTTGTTAAACACAGATATGGGCACTTATTACTCACGTGTTACCTTGGGAAAATCTAAGGCTTTATTGGCTCTTCTTAAAACCCGGCAATTCATTCCTTTTAACTGTTAATGATCTTGTCTTCTGGCAGGTTTTTCCAACTAAAGATAACATCATAAAAGCATACATAAGTTAACCAGGAAGAAGGAAGGAAATGGTCACTTCTTGCTCTTTAGTCGTTTATTATTGTGTACCTAATGTCGGGGCACTAGACAAGGCATGTCTGGAAATGGAAAGGAGATTTTGAAACATCACAGAGGCTCTTTGTTGCTGTTCCGTGTGTTGTGCTGGCGTCTGTGTCTTCAGAGAGGAATTTCATTATAACAAAAATCTCTCTCTCGTCAAAAGTAATTTTTCCTCCTCTCTGGCAAAAGTTCAATTCTCTTTCACTTCCCAGTGGATGGAATGATCTGGGAGGAAAACATGTATTTTTGAGCAGATGGATTTAGAGGTGACGATGACCCATGAAAATATTTAAAGTTGTTTTTTTTTTTTTTTTTTTTTTTTAAAGAAAAATCAAATGATTGATGCAGATCTTCTAGGTGAAATGTTTGGAGTTACGATGACTGGTCCTCAGGAATGACCATCTCAGCCGCTAACATTGTGTATTGATACTGGACAATCTGCACAGCGGTATGTGTAATGGGTATTTTTGCAGCTGGTACCAAGTCTATCCAATAGTAATATTTATTTTACAACTCATTATATTCTTGTGCTTTCTTATTCCAAGGCATTAAAATTAATATTTACAACTGAGACAATCTTTAAAAAAAAAAAATTCAGCCGCACTGTTTTGAAAGCTGAGAGTCTGGCTTCTTTCACCTTTGTACAACGCATTATTTTTCTATTGGCAATATGATCAGTCACCATGAACGTGGCAGCTGGAACAATACAGATCTGTTAGTGTGTAGTTCTGGCTCTCACTGGGAAAGATGGAGGCGTGAGTGAGTCGTACTTCTAACCCAAGGCTGGGGATACTACACTTAATTATTTGCTTGGTCTTTCACTGTCTAGATCTCAGCCTGTGGGTCACGATCTATTAGGGGGTTCAGTGACCTTTTCACGGGAGCCACCTAAGATTATCAGAAAGCACAGATATTTACATTATGATTCCTAACAGCAAAAAAACATTACTGTTATGAAGTAGCAACAAAAATAATTTTATAGTTGGAAGGGGTCTCCCCAACATGAGGAATTGTATCAAAGGGTCCGAGCCTTAGGATGGTTAAGAACCATTGGTCTAGAGGTTGTCAGTACTCCTTTGCTTCTGCTATCTGCGACCATTGTCAAAGGCAGCAGTGCTGTATTCTTCTGCTCCAAGCCTGAATTTCCATCCTCTGTTCTCTGGGAAGGATCTCTTAAGGATTCACATGAATAGGTGGGGTCCACTGATCGGATAAGATAAACCCTTATTTCAGAATCCTTATCCCTAGCTGCATCTGTGAAGTTCCTTTGGGCAGGTAAGGAGAAATATTTACAGATCTAAAAATTCAGGTACAGACATCATTCAGGTTGTATCATTTTGCCTGTGGTACACAGAAAGTTGAAAAGAGTAAGCCACGGTTACTGTCATTCATTTTATCTGACTCTTTTCTTTTTGATGCCCTTTATAGAAGGAAATATGCAGAAGAGGCACCCTTTCAATATTTGTTCAGGTAAACAAATCAACGATGAAATGATTGCTCTGAAGCAATGAATACAGCAAGCACTCAATAAATAGTAAATAGTAATATTACAGTGTCTGAGCTGACTTTTCACATTGCCATTGATATTAGCATTGGCTCCTTGTGCAACCATAACGGAATGCCTGAGATTGGGTAATTTATAAAGAAGAGAAATTAATGCTCTTACAGTTCTAGAGACAGAGAAACTCAAGATTGCTCTTAGGACTTAAACACCTGTTAGGCTCTCAACAGATGAATTTGGAGAGACACATGAACACCACAGTAGTATGCTATCAAAGATAACATTCATCAAATCTGATTAGTAGACATATTTTAAAAGATTTATTCATTTATTCCAGGGATATGATCTTTTTGCCTGTATGTATGTATGCACATGTACTCTGTATGTGTCTGGTTCCAAGAGAGACAAGGAGAGAATACTGTATTTCCTGAAACTGGAGATTGTTCAGAGCTACCATGTGGGTGCTGGGAACTGCAGCTCGCTTCCTTGTAAGAACAGCCAATACTCTAAATCTCTGAGCCATCTCTCCAGTCTCAAGAGACACACTGTAGTTAAAGACTGAGACTCTGAATTTATTTATTCATTTAGATTTTTCCTTTTGCTGATTGTTCATACGGATGGGCAAACCCAATATGCCCTTTTTACTTTTGATCTCCTCAGTCTAGAGCAGCAGTTCTCAACCTTCCTAATGCTGCAGCCCCTTAGTACAGTTCCTTACATCCTGGTGACCGTTAACCGCGAAATCAGTTTTTGTTGCTACTTCATAACTGTATTTTTGTTACTGTTATGAATTGTAATGTAAATATCTGTGTTTTCCAATGAGTCTAGGCAGCCCCTGTGAAATAATCGTTTAATCCCAAAGGGGTTGTGACCCACAGGTTGAGAACCACTGGGTAGGGGACCGGCAAGTCTGTTGAATAAATGATGTCAGGTTGCATGGTTCTGTAATGTTCCATCTGTGTAATGTGGCCCAAGGTAGATGAAGTGACCTCTGTGACAGTGTGTGTCCTCAGACGACAACTGAAGTTATTGAACTAACTGTTTAGTATAGTCTTTAGCATATAAGCTTTCCAGTTTTGCAATTGCCTGAAAACATGGATCCAATCTGATGAAGAAACACACAATGTGTACGAGTGGGAGAGACAGCAGCACAAGCTTCGAGAAAGGATGATGTCATCCTAATCTTTCTTCTCTGATTCCAAAGATTAATCTATTTGTGTATCTGTGCTTCCTGTGTAAAAGCAGTGCATGCACAGCTCACAGTGGCAGAGGCCAGAAGAGGGCGCTGGACCTGCTGGAACTGGAGTTAAGGCTGGTTGTAGACTGCTGTGTGGGTGCTGAGAACTAAACTAGACTCCTCTGCAAAACCAGATGGAGCTCTTAGCTGCTGAACCTTCTCGCCAGCTGGCCTTCATTCTCCACGCTCAAAATGTCAGAAACTACTTTCATTATCAACAAGATTCCCCCCTTTTATTGAACATAGATTCTTTTCTCATAGAATGAAATCTGAATATAGTTTCCCTTCCTACTCCCAGTTCCTTCCCACTTCCTCTCCCATCCAGATCGATGCCCTTCTGGTCTCTCTTTAGAAAAAAAAAAAGTGCTTCTAGAAGGGTAACAACAAAACCTAAGGAAATAAAATATGATGAGAAAATAAAAACCATCACATTGACGTCAACCAAGCCAAGCCAACAGAAAACTAAATGAGCCTCAAGAGAAGGCAAGAATCAAAGACACACTCATTTACACCCTTAGGAGTCCTGTAAAAGTCCTAAGCTGAAGGCTACACTGTAGATGCAGAGGATCTGGTTCCACCCCTGCAGGCTTCATGCCTGCAGCTTCAGACTCTGAGTTTATATGAGCTCCATTATCAGCACTGTTTTTACTAAGTCTAGAGCCATTTGTGTTGGCGCCATGACTAAACTTTTCAGGTACTTTTCTGTTACTGTCATAAAAATACTATACCAGATGCCACTTAGAGGAGAAAGAATTTATTTTGCCCTATAGTTTTAGAGATAGAGATTCCATTTTGGTGGGGGTGCCATGGGGCCAGGAGGAGGAAGCTGGCTGATCACATTTCCTTCACAGGCAGGAAGCAGATTAAGAGAACAGGAAGTGGGGCCAGGCTATAAAACCTAAAAGCCTTCACATAGTGACAGACTTCCTCCAGCAAGGCTCTACCCTTTCAAGGTTCTATAACCTTCCCAAACAGTGCTACTAACCTGGAACAAGCTGTTCAGATTCATGAACCTATGGGAAATAGTTCTCATTCAACGTACCATAACCACCTTTACCAATTTTATTTTATTTATTTTTTGTCATCAGGTTCAATGTTTTATTATCATCAGTAAGGTGGTTGAATGAAAGTGGTTCTCATGGGCTCATATTTCTAAATGTTTGGTCCCCAGATGGTAGAACTCTTGGGGGTGTGGCCTTGTTGGAGCAGATGTGTCACTGGGGGCAGCTCACACCATTTTCTGTTAGCTCTCTCCACTTTACGCTTATGGATCAAGATATACGATCTCAGCTACTGCTTCAATGTCACGCCTGCTTGCCTACCTGCCTGTTGCCATTTCCTTCCTATGTTGGACCTGTACTCTAATACCCTGAAACTGAAAGCTTGCCCCCAGTTAATTCTTTCTCCTGCAGTTGCTCTGGTCATTGTGTTTTAACACAGCAGTAGAAAAGTAACAAAGACAATGGGCATTATTTTATTTCACCCACGACCCAGATCTTTGGTATAGATTAGGTATTATCATCAAGCCCATTTCACAGGTAAGAAAACAGAAGAAATTGGGTTAAGCCTGACAGGCACTCCAGTTGAGTGGCAGCAAAGTCGCTAACCCCGGGCAGTCTGACTGTGGTGTCCACTGCTCACTGGAGCAAGATAGGGAGTCAAGGTACTTTTTCAGTGGTGCTCTTTTGAGAAATTCTAGAACCTTAAACCTAATTGTCAGAAGTGGGCAGTGGAGGTCAGATCTGAGTGTTATATCTGCCTCTAGTTGAGGCCACAGGAAGTATGCTTCTTGATTGGCTCTCATTTGGTGACTTCTGTCCACATGGCTCCTGCCGTTTGCCATCCTGGTCAGGAAGGACTGCTGTTCCTTGAAACCCTAATTTGATACAAATCCTTCTCCTTTCAAAGGAGAAGACTTTGAAATGAGAAGTAGAGACTCTGATTAACCTGACTTTGCCCTGTAGACACTGGCTTCAGTGATTCTCCTGCCTCAGGCTTTTCATTGCTGATTTACAGGTGTGTCCTACCATGCATAGAATTTTAAAGCAAGCAATATAACTTATCTGCTTATGCTCATTTTAAAAAGTGCTATTTTATGTGCATGGGTATTTTGCCTGCATGTATGTCTGGGCGCCACTTGTGTCCCCAGTACCCTGGGAGGCTATCAGAGGGTGCCAGATTTCCTGAACCTGAAATTAAGGAAAGTTGTGAGTTGTTGTGTGGGTTCTGGGGATCAAATATGGATTCTTTGCAAAAGCAACCTGTGTTCTTAACTGCTGGGTATCTATCTCTGCAGTCCCATCATTCTCCAATCAAGCACTGGGTACTTAGCAAGAGCTGCTGCTGTTAAAGGTGCTGCAACATGTGTGTGTGTGTGTGTGTGTGTGTGTGTGTGTGTGTGTCTGTATGTGTGTCTGTGTGTGCATGCATGCATGTTTGTGTGTACATGTATATGCCCATGTGTGTTTGTGTGTGTGCATGCATCTGCATATTTGTGTCTACATTGTGTTTGTGTATGTGTGTATCTCTGTGTGTTTGTGTGTGTGTTTGTCTCTGTGTGTGTGTGCACATGCATGCGTGTGCATGTGTGTCTGTATATGTGTGTGCATTCATGTGTTTGTGTGTGTGTCTGTATGCATGTGCAATGTGTGTCTGAGTATGTATGTGTGTATCTCTCTCTCTCTCTCTCTCTCTCTCTCTCTCTCTCTGTGTGTGTGTGTGTGTGTGTGTGTGTGTGTGTGTAACTGTGGTACCCACAGGCTGCTACAACAGAGCAGTTGGGCCTGTCTGGGATGCGGTCACTAGTTGAACAACATCAGCATTTACTATCATCACTGCACTGTCCTCATTGTAAGGCTTCAGTGTTTTAGAACTAAATCTCTAACAGCACAGCAGGTCATTCCGGGAACTTTTGGTTGCTGCTGTTGAATTGCTAAGCAACAGAACATTGGTCCTAATTTTTAAAACTGGAAAAATTTCAGACACTTTACAAGTCCCTGTGACCTCACAGAAATGCATGTTACTGGGAGTAATGTGTGAAGTGAGCAGTTTGTTTTTACCTCAACTGAAAACGTGCAATGACATCATGTAACCCTTTAAGATAACACAAGCCAGCTGCTCCATTCATATTTAAATATGAGTCACCTTCCAGGGAGACTTGCGAGATTCTATATGCCAAGCTGGAAAAGTAAAAATTGCCAGCAAGGAGGGAAAGAATAAATTCACACTTGGAAAGATGTTATAGCCTAGAAGCAGCACTTAGCTAATTCTCCCTCAGAGCAGAAATGATGCCCTAGTGGCCAGAGACGAGAACTGCGGGACCCTGGCATCATAGGCTGAGTTATTAAATCATGGAGACCTCTTCATACTTGGTTAGTACCTTTGCTTAATTATCTTGGGTTCTGTATAAATGACACATTTTTCCAGACATGAGTCAATCTACTGTAGTTATTTTTAAAGAATAAATTATAGTTATTTCTGACCATCTGCTACTGCTAAGAACAGGGAAATGACTGGCCGTCTATTTCCATTGTCTTCTGTGTAGTGGAGCAGCACTAAGAAGAAAAATGACAACACTGATTTCATTATTAGGGACAGAAGAGTGAAACTTGGGACTCCAAATGATGCCCATGTTTGTGAATGTTTGCTGAATGTCAGAAAGAAGAGCCACATATTAGGTGCTTGGAAACATCACCGTTGTTATTATCATCACCGTCACTGTCACCATCATCGTCATTATCATAGTTGTCGTCATCATCATCATCATCGTTTGGTGGCACTGGAAATTGAACTCAGGACATCATTCATGTGAGGCAGATGCTCTATCACTAAGCTACATTCTTAACCCAGAAATAATATGTTAAAAAAAAATTGTCACAACTGTTGACTGAATTACGACAGAAACAAGTAGATGTGGCTTCAAGTGTGTATAAGGAGTGACGGATGCTCCCTAGGGCTTGCTTTATACCCAAGCCAGATTACTATGGTCTGTCTTTCCAACCTTCAAGCCAAATGGTGGTTTAGAGATCTGGGATCAAAACCAAGAAGTCAGGCAAGTGAGGCAGTTTGACACAGGCTATGGCATGGAGCAGATTTCCTCACCAGGAACCACAGAGGGACACTTTATAGGAATAGAGACAAGGGTTAGACAACATTAAACAGCAAGAATTCAAGGTGAATTCGATTTCTTCCCCCAGTAAAGTGTATTGGGAAACAGTGTGGGTGTATGGATCCTTATGTTGACTTTAAAATTTAAACCTTCCAACTAATTAAAGACATATTGATTATCAGAGCACATTGTTTACCTTAATGATCAGTTATGAAAGATTTATGATTGAGGATTCACAACATCCAGAGAAGGAAATACTTTTGTGCTTTTAAAAGGGTTGCTTAGAGTTATATTTATGGGTACATAAATATATAATATATTCCCACATACTTCATATATTACTAAATGAAAATAAGATAACAGACTTGATTATGCCTGCTATAATTCTATTTAATGGGAATCTTTCTGTACAGTGTTCTTTGGGTTAAAAAATTGTTGAATTCTTTCCCCGTTTGACCTCATTCCACTTCAATTAATTTAACTATTATATTCCTTTTGGAGGAGTTTAAATTTCTTAGCTTTATAAAAAGGCAGTACTTAATTTTATTTAAGAGAAGTCAAAGTATATGGTTAATTTTCCTAATCCTACTTTTTTCATACAAGAGAGCATGAAGAAATTTTTACTCAAAATAATATTCTTACTTTAACAAGGACATAGTGTATTGCATACTCTAGACGGCCAGTCTTATATCCTCATGATCCATTGCAAAGTCCAGCTATATATTTTATAGGAATAAATGATGAAGAATCCCGAGTCTGTTGAAGCAATAGCTTTCCCACTTCCCACTTCCTCCCCCAGCCGTCTGAGTTACAAAAGAAACTGTTATTAACATTTACTACACTACATATACACAAGAGATGATTTATAATTTCATCACTAAACTTTATTTGCGTATTTTATATAAGCTATTATGAGATCACCGGCTGTTGGTGTAAACATGAGATTGGGGAAACTTTATCTCACTTAGTAGAATTTGATAGAGGATGTTTTAGGACAGAATCCTGGAAGCAGTGCTATATTGATGTCACATGCACACATAATGCCTTTATTTGGAAGCAGGGGGGCTTTAGTTTTCCCACATTTGGGTTGGATTCTCTATTGGTGGGTTGGGAGAGGCATCCTACAGCACTTCTGGCCTCTGCTCACTAATGCCAGCAGGATTTCCACCCCACCCCCTTAATTGAAAGACATAGGTTTAAAAACAATGTCTTCATAGCTTTCTAAGTATCATTTAGAACCATATCATTACTACAGTGGGGAAACTGCTATTCATGCCCTGCAATGTTAGTGGACATTATTTTAAGGTATTAAGAACACGATGCTGCTTCCTCTCTTCTTTTTTGCTTAGCATGTTATAGTTTAGGTATCTAGACATGCATTTCTTGAAAAGTGGAAAAATGTGATGTCATGTAATCTTTGTAGCTGTAGTTCCCCACTGGCTCTTTAGGGGGAGTCCTTGGCCTTTCCCGGTTCTTCCTGTCTAGATCATCAGGGTTGCTTTTGACCTGGGGCTGGTGTGCTGGCCTCTGTGGTTACAAATCTTCATTAGGACACTAGAAAAAACTCAAGGAATTCACAGAAAGACAGGGTGGCTCCCAGGGATAGAGTAAGCCATGGCGGGGGTTTTCAGGGATTTCCTTGGTTGAGGTTGTTAGCATAGAGCGCCATGGCTTTATAATGTAGATGAGGACCGACTGACACGTGGCAGTTACCTAAGTTATTTCCTACTTGATCATATGCGCATTTAAATTTTCTATGTCTTGGTTGCACATTATATTGCAATTAAAAAATTAATTATACATCATATACAGGTACATCATATACATACATGCGTGTGTGTGTGTGTGTGTGTGTGTGTGTGTGTGTTTGTGTGTGTGTGTCATATGTTTATGTAGATATTAGAGAACAACATAACAGAGTCCTTCTCTCCTACATTGTGGTCCTGGGTAGGATTGAAGTCCAGCTGAGCCATATCCCAACTTTATTTTGTAGACTTTTAATGGAATCAGTTCCCTTCTTTGCAGGACAACAAACCCTTCTCCATTTCTCCTTATGCCACATTTCTAGATGTTTCTGCTGCTGCCCTTGTGCATTTCCTCAGGTATGAGTACCACTAATGGGAGCCATGCAAACTTACCTATGAAGGCATATCCCCTTAGACTGGAAGTCAAATTTCTCAGTCTAGGTATGTGTATACTACTTATTAGTAGTATCCATTAATACCAGAGAACACAAAAATACCATGTGAAGTAATTGTTTAACATTATATACCCATTACCTTTAGTTCTTAATTTACTGTGTGTGTAACAAATTGTACAGTTATTTCATTTTTTTCTCCAGCTTTAAAATTCAGCTCATTTGTTTTCAATAGGACCTCATTGAGAAACACACACCACTCTTTTTTTTTCCCTTCCACTGAATTTGGAACATTCCCATAGTGTCTGCAAGGACACCGACTGATAATGGGTAGTGGTGACTATAAGAAACCCAGGTTTCAGTTTTAATTTTAGTTTTAATTTTAAGCGTATTAACCCCCCTCCCCAGCCTCTGCACTTTTAATTTAACCTACTGTGCTCACATTCTCGTGTTTCAAGAGTGACAGGGGAACAGGGAGGAGGGGAGGCTTTATGTAGTGTTGAACTTGGCTTTCACTCTTTGAAAAGCAACATTACCCATCTCTGGATCTTGGAATGCCGTAGAGCAGAGAAAAGAGTCCAGCACATAACTTGGCTTTCCAAATAATTCTTGAATTAATCAAATAAACTCATGCCTTGCAACACCTCCATCCTTCCATCTTGGCTCTCCGGTCTGTTGATTTTGTACCCTCTCTTGTTCTGTCCTTGGGTTGACCTTCAAGCTTGACCATTTTTGTCTTTAGGGCAGTAGCTTTCTGCTCTGCCTGTGACTAGCTCAATTTTGCAGGGCTGCATCACAGTGATATTTGTCGTTTATGACATGGACCCCCCCACGCCCCCCCCACACACAAAGCTAATAGGTGGCTTCTGGTCCTTCAAAACTTGTGTTAGCTTCATTGTGTCCTGAGATCAGGAAGGTAATATAGCCAGATGGAGTGTGCAGTGAGCAGTGCAACAGGAAGTGGGGAGTCAGAGAATGTGTGACCAACCAACCAGATAGCCCTAGAAACAGACCCTTCCTTCCCGCTTCATCTTGAGCCTCAGGAGTATGTTTGTAGAGTTTGTCGATTATTCTGATTTTCCACAACTATTCAGAAATACTGGATTTCAGTTGAAATATCTTCCATTGCCAACACAACCCTGAATTCTTAATTCCCAAACCACTCTGTCATCTGCCAGGAAAATTTGACATTGAGATTTGGGTATTAGATGGTTTCAAGAGTTACTATTAGTTTTTATGAGCTATTGATATTGTGGTTATGTTTTAAAAAATACCCTTATGTTTGAAATAGTCGTGGAAATCTTTACAAGATAAATGGCTCAGAATTTGACGTCTGCTTCCGAATGATCCTGAGGCTGAGGTGAGAATATCTGACAGAAGTGAAATAAAGAGTCTAAATAAAAAAAAAATATTGGCTATTGGTTGATAATCACTGAAGCTAGCTGACAGATGAATATATGCGTATTTAAATTTGCATAAGTTTCAAGCCTCTATAACAAATACTTAAACAAAAAAACAACGGTTGTTTTTACTTCAGGCTACTGGCGTGCTCTCTAATTCATGAATTTTCTATGTACTTCCCAATTGACTTTCATTTGTTGTTTCTGCTATATTTGCTTATAGCCTTTTAAAATTTTTGTCATAAGTATATCACTAGAAAGCTGAGACCCACCTCTCATCCTACAGTTCTGAAATTTTCCTGAACAAGTTCATACATGTTTATCTACTGACTCTGTAAACTTTTAGTCCTCTACCCATTGCACTTTCAACCCTTCCAAAGTAATTATTCTCTCTTCCTGTAAAGTTCCCACAGATTTTAGCACAAATTTCAGCAACTTTTCTCAGACATTATCTTCTGTGACCCACTGTTGTCTTTCTTAAGGCAGGTGGAATTTTGCATAAATTCTTTACCTGTCAGGAGTTGGAAAAGGGGGCGGCTGTTTTCCATGTGGTTGGCATCTTACCAGATTTTTCCTTTTCTTTTAGGATCTGAGCCAGTCTCGGTATTGCCTTCTCTGAACTGTGAGGTCTATAGGGACAGTGGGAGTTTGCTATCCCAGAGTCCAGTGAATATGCCGAAACCTTGTTGGAGATGCTCCCTGAGCTTTCCCCAGCTGGCAAGGTTTCCCTTCTGGTTTCTTTAGTCCACCCCTTTCTTGCTAAAAACAATGTTTTGCTTTTGGGAGAGGAAGAAGTATTCTCCCAGTGAGCCTCTGGGAGTCTTCAGGGTCGGTGCCGACTGGGCCAGGGTCCCATTTACTCCTGTCCTTGTTAAACCTCCAAGGAATGAAAGAAGAGGTGTTTGGAATTGCTCTTGCTTTTTAAATCACAACTTCTGGATGTGTCAAGGTGCGAGCCCAGCCAACTTGCCTGCGCTCCTCTATTCAGTGAAGTTTTATTGAACTCATCGTATGAAAGATGTGGTTCTACCCCGAGGACCTGGTAATGCACAAAACAGACAAAAACCTGCCCTTCTTGTTAATGAGGGACAATTAAGACTGAGACTTTTAACCATGGAAGCAAAGATTTAAGGCATAAATTCCTTTATGCCTCTGTTTTTTAATCTGTGTATTATGGCAGCTCATGGGCTGGCTCTGCCCCCTTTTCGTACATGTCTCTTTAAATGCCATACTCCTTTTCTGCTTTATAGGATTCATTTGATATTTTACCCGTGCTTTCTCTCTTTCTGTCTCTTCATTAAAAATGTTAATGGAAATATACTGTCTAGGTGGAAAATGATTTAACAAAGTAAAGTTAAATAACATTAAAATTCATAGTGTACCCATAAAATGTTTATATTTCACATCTAAGACTTTTATTAGGCGTTAAGATACAGTGCGGCTTAAATTAACAAAAGACTCTCATTTGTGCTACGTAATAAACAGCCCTCGCCCACATTTCCTGCCCCCTGTAGTACTAGCACAGTACTGTGCAATCCTGTCAACAGCATAGACTTTTCCTTTGGCAGAAGGCTGGATTTTGATGCCAAATTTAACTGGCACTATTCTGGAATAAAAGCCCAATGTATATAAATAAACTACTTTAAAGCTACTATGGAATTTAGTCAACTAATCAGCTATGAAAATAGCTGCATCCAGAGTCGGCATTTATCTCTAAGTCATATGTCATTTGTGTTGTGAAGGAAGCAGGCAGGACTGTGTATGTGACAGTTAGCCATGGAAACCTGAACGTTTCTTCAGCCAATCACCCTTATAGTGGCTTTGTCATACAGTGACCTGACCTGATTTTAGCCAAGTCAGAATGCATTTACTAAATGTTTTAAAAAATCTCTTTTGGAATTTCTCTGTGCATAGGTACAGTATGTGTGTTTGTGTGCACATTTGTATAAGGGAGTGTAGCTGTGTGCATACTCGTGTGTGTGTGTGTGTGTGTGTGTGTGTGTGTGTGTGTGTGTGTGTGTGCATAATTCAGAGGGCAACTTCAGCCATTTGTTCTTGCTGTCTTCCTTGTTTGAGGCAGGGTCTTTTGTTGTACAGTGTTGGATACATTAAGGTAGCTGGCATGTGAACTTATGGGCGTCTTCTGTCTTCATGTCCCATCTCCTCTTGGGAACGCTATGCTTATACATATGCACACTACTGCCACTGGCTTTATGTGGTTCTAGTGATACGGACCCAGGTCCTCATGCTTAGACTGCCAGTGTTTTTTTTTTCCCCATTTCCACAAACCATTAAAAAAAAAAAAAAAAAGCCTGGACAGAGAAGCTAAAGGCCTTAAGTGGTTTAAATACATCTGATTTATATTTGCATCCCATCCTTCTCTCTTTTTGAGGGATTATCTAATCTGAGGAAGGTGGAGTAGTTTCCTTTTATTTAAAAGGAATGTGGTCATACACACTAAAACACTGTTGGCTTGTTCTCGAGGGCTTCTCGCACAACACTGAGAAGCTGTCTTCGCAAACGCAATTCAATGAAGCATTGTCTTTGCAGTGTTTGAGGACATTCGGTTTTGAAAGAACAGCATCAGAGTCTTTTCAAAATAACTGAACATGAATTCAAAATTATTTCCCTTGGGGCGGGCAGGGGGTGGCGGGGGGCTTCAGCTAATTTTTACTCTGCCTGATTTGCTCCTGAAATCACACATTCGTGTAAATGCCAAGCCATACATATGCATATACATATGTATACGGCTGGGAGTGTGTGTGTGTGTGTGTGTGTGTGTGTGTGTGTGTAACTCCAGTATTCAATAGATCGGAGATTTTGTCATTTTAAATCAATACTCATTCATACCCAGGTCAGGCAGAAATGTAAAATGCTGTTGTGTGGCTACTATGTTTCTTCGAAGATTTCAATTAATTTTTACAATCCCCTCATGTGGTGGGCAAATGCTGTCATTATCTCAGCTTTATGGACAGTCAAGTTAAGAGTAAAATCTGCTCAAGGTCAAAAAAAAAATCTAGACTTAAGAATGAAAGGGGAATCTAAGACATTTATTTAGAATTTTTGTTGAAGAAAAATATTTGTTGAATGAATAAAATATGCATATTTTGAAAAGGATCTTGAGTCTGAAATAGTCAAAATGTCTCTTCACTTCGATTCCATTTGAGGATACCTTCTATGGGTGAATTTAAATTGTATCTCATTGAGCCTCTAGAAAGTCAAGGAGAAGTGAGAGATACATCCCAACGAAGAGGTACTGGCAGCCTACTCTGCACAGTGGTGTCTTTGAGGGAAACTGATGTGAACAGCTTCATTCTTCCAACCCCATTTTCTGAAGCAATCCCACCACGATGACTGAATGTGGCTGCCAACCTTCTCAGCCCCACAGCCAGTATGAAGGCCTTTTTTTCCAGCTTCACCATCCTGTTGAACTTACGGTCTACGTTGCTTTCGTTTTAGGGCAGTAAAAGTTCAATTAACTTGGAACAGATTGGGATATTCCCAACAAACCCTCCAGATTTAATAGAAAGGGCTCCTAAAAATCCAAAGAGGTTTCACAAAGCTGTGGGGTAAAATTCCAGGTTTATACCTTTGAAATATTATAATGCACGTCCTGGGCCCAATCCTTGTTTTGGTCCATAAAAGCCCTATGCTGACTTTATGGCCTTGAGTCTGGAGGGAGGAAAGAATGCTGTTTAAGTGGATGCCAGGCAGTTGTTGCTGTTCTCAGTCTAATTTCCTAGGGCAAGTAGGGTTGTGAAACAGATCACCTCTAAGAAACAACGTTTATCCATTTCATAATTGCAGACTCCTTGTTTCTCTGTGGAGTGGTCTGCATGTGTCAGATACTTGGAACTTGCTGGTGACTGCATGCACCACTGTGTTAAGTCTCAAAGAGAAGAAGCTTACTTTTCCTTCTATTTTACAATCAAAGACACCAAGGCAAAGAGATGACACAATGATTAAAATGTCGAAGGGCACACAGCTGTCATGACGTGGACTATGATTTTAAATCTCATTTCAAAGACTCCAACCCCTAACACTGTGGAAACTATCATGACTCCATCCCAGATACCTGTTGTATAAATTGGAGAGATTAAGGAGGCTATTGGAATTGCCTCTGTTCACAGGAAGTCAGTCCTCAAGTTCAAGCCAAGTCTGCTCTCAAACTTCTAATGAGAAACTCATTCCATGAGACCACAAGCTTGTATGATGATTAAAAAAATGTATTAACCAGAAACCTCCTCTACTTATTATTTAAGTGGCATACTTCTTACAAAATAAATGATATTTATACTCGAATCAATGAGAATTTAGTTTTAAAATACAGGAAGAAAATGTGAGGTGATCATTTTAGAGAGTAACCATCCATTCTAAATTTGGCTACTTTATAAGTTGGGGTTATCTAGGAACACAGAATGATTTGGGAATACATAGAGAGATATAGGTATAGGCACACATAAATATCTGAAGAGGATTTTATATGAATTACTGGCTCACATACTTGCTGAGCCTGAGAGGTGGATATTGAATCCTCTGCAAGTTGGAGACCTGAGAAAGCAGATGCTGTCATTTGACTTCCAACTCAGTGCATTGAGGATGCTGAAGATACCCATGCCAAGATGAGTCTGAGGACCAGAGAATGAAACATACTGCAGAAGGTGGATGTCCCAGCTCAAGAAGAGAGAGTGTCTGTACTTTCTCTCATCTTGTCCTCAGGCTCCCAATGGTATCCATGGCATTAGGATTTGAATGGGAAATGTTTCCCCCAGCAACTTGGAGAATGGCAAGTGGGTTTTAACTCACAGGTTTATGGGCAAGGAGGTTGGCGGCCATGTTGTGTAAGTCTGCCCCAGTGACCTGCTTCTGCTAGTCAGGCTTTGCCTCTTGAAGCAACGGTTCTCAGCCTGTGGGTTGTGACCCCTTTGGGGGTATAGAATGACTCACAGGAGCTGCATATCAGATACCCTGCATATCAGATATTTATATTACTATTCATAAGAGTAGCAAAATTACACTTATGAAGTAGCAGTGAAAATAATTTTATGGTTGTAGTCGCCACCGAATGAGGAACTGTATAAAAGAATTATACCATTAGAAAGGTGGAGAACCACTGTCTTAAAGCTCCACAACCTCCAACAGTAGTGTCACCAGCTGGGGACTGAGTATTCAAAGACATAAGATAAATCTGTATTGCTGCAGATAGGACATAGAGCAACCCGACTCTTATCATCCCAAAGATAAAACTGTTGTTTTATGAAAAAGAAAGTAGACAGCGAAGAAAAAAGTATGTTTCCTAGGTGGACCCTGAACTTCTAAACTTCTTGCATTCACCTTTCAAGTTCTGGGATATGAATGTGAGTCACCAGGCCCAGTTTATGCCATGCTGGTGGTTTGAACACAGGGCCAGGTGTGTCACACATTGGATCTCACTGGTGAGGACAACAATAACATAGATGTTTTACTGAGAGTCGTTCCCCCTCATGCAGACACTCAGAAAGATTGTGTTGTCAGCTACCTGGGTATTCTTTAGTCCAGTGTAACCCACAGCTTCAGCCATCAGAGCCACAAGTCTGGGTCTGCTCATGAAGAGCTTTTGTGGTTGTGGAAGTGAATGCCATGACTTTATTTATATAACCTGTAGTTATTTGGGATTATCATTTTTAAGAGTAACAAAAACACAGTGAAATTCAGACTGCCTCAGAGAGCTTGAATTTTAGTGGTGATGAGGATATGCTCTGTGGAGAATCTTGGCTCATGAGGCAATGCCGAGTTTTGTATATAGAGCTATAAAAAAGAAGACCATTGTCAGATGGGACCAGAGGCCAGGGTTGGTCCAGTGGATGTCATTGGTCTTGAGCTATATCTTGAAAGAGGAGAGGAATGGAGTTTGTTGATAATTTGACATGGGAAAATCACCCTATGGAGAAATTGGGAATTGGGGATACACTTGCCCTCACCTGGTGTCTGGTGATCTCTCAAAGAAAGTGTTCTTTAGTAAATCCGAGAAAGTCGAGGGATGAAAGAAGTGTGATTTCCAGCTCCTTAACTTATGTACAGTAACCTTTAATCACAATAATTTTAATTTATATGCATGTTCATGTGTGCATATTTATGTGTGCTCGGGTATATGTGTGTGTCCATGCACATATGAATATGCACATACATGTGCGTACATGTGTTTTTGGAGGAGAGAAGTAAACCTAAGGTATTGTTTTTCTGAAGTCAGCTACTGTTCCTTCTTTGATGCTGTGTCATTGGTCTGGCACTTACCTCTTAGGCTATATTGGCTGGCTACCCAGCCTTCAGGGTCTACTTGTCTCCATCTCTACATCACTGGGATTATGGGTGTGACCACCGTTCCTGACGTTTTCATACAGGTTCTGAATCCTGAGTGCAGGGTCTCACGTTTGCACAGCAAGCACTTTACAATCTGAGTCATATCTTCAGCCCCACAAATAATTTCCCTTTGTTGACCCATTTATTTTTTCACAAACTTTACTACCATTTATGAACAAATAGAGTTGGAGTTAATTTAAGGTTATTCTGGAAAAAATATTATGAGGAATCAACTCTTTCCCTTACTTCCTATTTTGTGTTACAACTTAGCGGGCAGAGTTCAGGAATATTGCTAGCCATTCACCTGTGGAGAGGACAGACCACAAACAGAGTTAGCTGCCCCCCCCCCAGAGGTCCTTGGGGGTGGGGGATTTAAGGAATCGTGAGCTAGCTGAGAAAAGGTATAGGCTAAGTTATGTACATGGAGTACTCCATACCCACAGATCATCAGGTATGTACAGACATGGAAGGAAAATTTGTCTACAGAGAAATGATGTCCTGGGGTGAGTATATCTGGGAAGTTTATGAATTCAGCTCAGATGAAGTTTTTGGGCTTCACAGCCAGTGAGAAAGCCATTCAAATATGTCTGCCTAGAGTCAAGGAGGATGGAAAGAAATGTACCGTAGGAAGTATCCAGAAGCCCTCGAGAGTATTAAAGGGGTTGTTGGTTTAGCCTATGCTACGAAGAGGTGAGAACTTGAGGTGCAGCCCTCAACACTCATAAGGGCAAGGCATGGTAGTCAGAGGGGTCTGGGGAGATTAGGCATTCTGGCTAGGCAAGATCTCCAGGTGGGGCTTTGGAGAAGAATGTGACGGGAAGTCAGTAGCTCAGAGCCATGACCAAGTGTCGAGACTGTTCTAACATCTTCCTTCTAAGCCAGAGGTCCCAAACTGGCACCACACAGGCCCCATCTGGACTACAGATGTGTTTTCCTTGGCCTTCAGAGTATGTTAAAATTCTTTCCAATTTCTAACAGCATACACACCAAGAGTCAGTCCAGAGAAGCCTCTCTTTTAGCTTGTCTTGAACTATCTGAGCTCTCCTACGTTTAGATCTAAGTTAAAGCCCAGTGATCCTCTTAGAACAGGGCAAGATGCTGCCAGCTTGTCTCAGTTTCATCTTGCCAGCCCTTCTCACTCATTTCCTTACCTGACTGTAGTTTTAGTTTACAGTGACAGGTCAGGGTTTTCATCATTTATACATTTTTTAAGGAGAAAGAGAGAGGGAGTCAGAGACAGAGAGAGACACAAAGACAGAGACAAAGTGACAGAGACAGAGAGACAGAGACAGAGAGTCAGGCAGACAGACACATACACACAGAGAGACACAGAGAGAGATGAAGTGAGACAATGACACACAGACAGTCACACAGAGAGATAGACAAAGACAGAGACACAGAGACAAAGTCATAGACAGAAAGATAGACAGACAGATACACACACACACAAAGAGAGAGAGAGAGAGAGAGAGAGAGAGAGAGAGAGAGAGAGATTGCCTGAGGACGAACAACTCAGAAGTCAATGTCAGACATCCTTTTGTTAGTCTAGAGCACATTAGTTAGGCTAGAGTGGCTGGCTGACCAGTGATCCCCAGGAAGGCTGCATCTCCAGGACACTGAGATTGCACTGGAGAAGAAGTCACCACAAAAGACATTTCACAGGGACCCAACCTGTGAGGACAGTGCTTTTCAGACTGAGCCGTTTTGTCTCCCTGGACTCTCATTTCCAAGGCTTTGAAGAGAGTCTTTTTAATGCTGGCTGTAGCAGTTACTGCCATGGCCACCCTCCTGCTTGCACCTCCTCAGGGATGGCTTTTTCCCACTGGATGGTCCACTGCTCTTGCTGAGCAGATATTTCTTACCTTGCCAGATTTGTGCTTGAGTCTGCCACCTGCCAGTAGTCTCTGTCCTTTGACTTGATCTTTTCTTCTTTTGTTTTTTTCTTATTTTTTTTTCTGGAAAGGATAAGTGATGTTTACACATTCAGAGCACACATCCCCCATTCCACTGAGGCTTTTGTACAGGCTTGTTCTAGTAGCCTGCCCTGACCTCTGCATCGAAGACAGTCCCTGTGCTCCTCCTCCTGAGCCTGCTCAATTTCATACACTACATTAAGTATCACCTGACATCATGTTAGAGGAAGCCATCGGAGATCACACGCTGTACCTATCAGAAACAGTCAAAGGGCTGGGGCGCTGCTCAGTTGGTAGAACGTTGCTCAGCATGCACAAAATCTTGAGTTCAATACCCAGCACTGTCCAAACCAGGCAAGGTGGCACATGCCTATGGTCCTAGCACATGGGTTGTGGAAGCAGGAGGATGTGAAGTTTAAACTCATCCTGGGCAATATGGAGAGAGCTCAAATTCCTCCTGGGCTACACTTAGAAGTCTGTATGGCTATACTTAATGTATAATTTTCTTTATTATCTCTCTCTATTCTCTTAAAGCCTAAGCCCAGTGAGGAAACAGACTTAGGCTGTCTCTGTGTTTTAGCTACAGCCCTAAAACTGTGCCTGACACACAGTGGATACTGAGTACATAACGTCAGACACAATGAAAATGTGTTCTCAGTGACCCAGTACCATGGTACTCATTGGCCATTTTGATTTTCTGTCCTCTCTAGCATCTTTTCTGTTCCAAGTCCTCTTTTCTTGCCTAGTTTCTTCCTAATAATTCATACGCCTTCCCTCCTGGCTCCAGTGTTAATGACTCCCACATCTGTAACTTCAGACATAACCCCACTCCAATGCAAGCTGTGAGTACCACCTCCAGTTGCAAACTGGACTTTTTGCCATAGCTTCTGGAACATAGTGTCTCTAAAGTGGATATTTTCTCTAATTCCCGAAACTTTCACTTCATCTCTTGCTTTCTCTCTTTCCGTGTGTGAACCTGCTCTTAAGCATGAGCACAGAACCATCTGGAAGTTCTTTGTTCTTTACCAGGGACCTCAGTTTCTACCCCTATCCCAGGCTCTTTGTACTCCTTTCCCACAGTAGCCCCTCTCATTCCTTCTCCTTGACAAATGTCTTCATTAGCAGCGGAACTTTTATCTCCCCACTTCCCACCTTCCCTTCTCTCCTCTCTTTGAGAACAGATGAACTTTTGTACAATGTCTGAATACGATCATTATTCTACATAAATTGTATCTTTCCACTCAAGACAACTTTGTGAACATTTCTATGTGTGTGTGTTTTTTCCCCCCATCCTGCCTTCAGATGGGTTCCCTGTGACTGCCTTTGGACCATGAAGACACTTTCATGGGGTTTCTTGCTCGTCTCTAATGTGTGGTGGTGCACAGCCCCAGTGGTAGCAGCCACCAGTACCTTGGCAGTTAAGCCCTTCTCATGATGCCCATCAGTGTTCTTCCATTATCTCGGTAAGATCTGTGGGCTTCCTCCAGAAACACAGCCACAAGGTGAGTAGCTTAGCACTGTATTGGTCTTTTTTTATGTTGCTATAACAAAATACCTGAGGCTGTGTATTTGTTTTTTAAGAAGCCTGTCGTTTTGGAGATTGAAAGTCCCCGGTCACCTGTTTGCCCTGTAGAGGACCTTCAGTGACACTAAAACAAACCAACACAAAACCTAAAGGTCCATGTTTTTTTTTTTCTTTCTCAATAACAACTCACTCCCAAAAGAACTAGCTTAGGTCTTATGAGAACTACATCATTCCCTTTCATGGGTGACTCCTAAGTGACACATTTACTTTCTAGTTCTACACCTTTAAAGGTCTTTATTAGTCAGTGTTTTCTAGAGGAATAGAACTCATAGCTTGAATCTATCTATATCTATATCATCCACCTCTGTCTATATCTAGATAAAGAGGGGTAGGTTATTAGAGTATCTTACAGGCTGTGGTCTAGCCAGTCAACAATGGCTATCTCAAAAGGTCCAAGAACCCAGTAATTGTTTAGTCCATGAGTCTGGATATCCCAGCTGGTCTTCAGGATATGCCAGAATTCCAAAAAGGTAGAAATTCTATTTCTATTAATGCCAGTGAAGGAATGGGTTTGACAGAGAGACCAAGCAAGCAAAGAGCAGAAGTTCTCTTCTCCCATGTCCTTTATATAGTCTGCTATCAGGAGTGGTCAAGGTTAAAGGTGGACAGACATTCCCACCTCAGAAGAGCCAAATTAAAAGTGGATCTTCCCATTTCAAAAGACTTAGTTAAGAAAAAAACAAAAAAACAAAAAAACAAAAAACCCTCACAGGTGTGCCCAGCCACTTGGGTTTTAGGTAATTCCAGATGTAGCCAAATTGACAAGCAAGACTAACCATCACAAGGTCCCATACCTTTCAGTATGTCCACCTAAAGGACCAAGTTTAGAGCATGTGGACATTAGGGGACACACCGGAGCCATATCCAAGTCCTACCAATCACACTTCCCCGAGACAGATTTTCCCAAGAAATGCCTCTTATATGGAAATTCTAGACAGCCAGGACATATCTGCCTCCATCCTTTTGCAGACTCTACTTCTCATCTGTCTTCTTGTCTGTGACTCCGATTTCTGTCATGGGGGTACACTGCACAGTTGGTTCAGAGCAAACCTGAGTGTTAGCCTTTTCATCTATCTCCCTTGCAGGATGTGTATCAGCAAAATGAGGTTGCTTTGGGGGGCAGTTAAAGGATTGTATGTAAGGTTCTCAGCACTCACCATACCTTGAGCATGTTTCTGTTGATGTTCAAAGCCCCCTGCAAAAGACATCTTTCCCACAAGGTCCCTGTGTATGTTTATTTTTCCAGAAATACCTTTATACTCCTTATCTGTATTATTCGAATTTCACATATTTCACATTTTATAATTATATGACTAGGTTTTAAGATCTCAGAAAGTCAGAAAACTTTCCCATACTTGTTTGGGCTCCAGCTCCAAGCGTCAAACAAATATCTATGCGGTTTCTGACAGATACTTGTGCGATTTAAAAATTAATTTAGGATTGTGAGCAGAGAAAAGCACTCTATTAAAACACTGGGCCATTGAAATTTAACTGATCAGAAAGAAACTATCCAGTATTTCGAATGTAGCTGATATGCTCTCTTAAAAATCATAATTTATATCCCAAGGCAGTTGTTCTCAGCCTTAAGAACCAGCAGTTCAGCATCCGGCCAGAAGATGGCACAGTGTTCAAGCAATCGCTTCTCAAAGTGAAACCCAGTGGGAAAAAGGAATGAAATTGCACTCGGACCAAGTTTATAGAGAAATGGGAGAAAGTGATGCCAGTTCGGCTTTGACACCATCCTAGGGCTCGGCAAGTGTCACGCTTTCATGTGGTGTCTTCCTTCTTACTGTCTAGCGTAATGAGCTGGAGGATTCTTCTAATTAGCTAAATATTATTGTACATCAGAGTGGGGCCAGGCTTCCTGTACATTCTTATTTGCGTTTTGCCAGCCAAAGGAAGAAAGCTGTTCGAGGCAGGGAGCAGATGTAAGAGAGACACAAAACACGCCAAGAAGTCACGGCACTGCTGTGCTACTGGGGAAGCGATTTCCTTGCCCGTGTTTTTATTCTCGTATTAGTAGAAGCACTTCAAATCAGCATGTCTTCCTGGGAAACAGCTTTTGTGCATGCCGTATCTATGGGTGCCTATGTTCAGTATGTTGTCTCAAAATCTTCTCCTCCTCAGGAAGAACTGCACGGGTGAGCTTTCGTAGATTGTTAAAATATCTGACAACCTCAGCCTCTCTCTCTCCTTTATGATTTTCAGCAATGTCCCAAGCCAACAAAGCAACAGTGCAGTTTGTTTAACTTTCCCACTGTCCTTGGTTGAGAAATTCTACGAAGGAAATTCAAAGTTGATCCACTATCTGGTATCAACTTTGCGCATCTCGTTCTTGCTCCACTTTTTTTTTTTTTAACCATGTTAAGTCTTCTGAAAATTGAAAACTAATTTATTATCATGTACTTATTAGCACAACCACAAAAGAGGTCACCGGTCTTTCCTTTAATTTCTGTCACAGGCTGCAGGCCGTATTATGCTAAATCAAGGAAACGAGATAATTAACACAGCAACTCTGGCAAGTTTAATAGGTGAGTGATGAACACTTAGAGTTGAGCTTCAAAACTCATGTCTTAATTACCACACACCCCCAGCGCCGTGAGAAGGCTAGGGCCGCCGGAAACATGGGCCGCCGGAAACATGGGCCGCCGGAAACATGGGCCGCCGGAAACATGGGCCGCGGGTATCCTGGGCCAGGCTGAAGTTGGCATGAGTTTTCCTGTGAAACTGTGACTAGATCGAGATGTGTCAAGGGGAGGTAAAAGGTTTTTGGTTTTCCATTTTTATTTCATGTGTAGGGTGTGGGAAGTTGCAGGCAAGCTTGCGTATGAGGGTGCACACGTGTACGAGGGTGCCAGTGTATGGGTGTACATGAGGAGGATGGAGGGTAATTGAGCGTTCAACCGGATGCTGTCTCTTTTATTATAGACAGGCTCTCTCATTGGTCTGGAGCTCAGAAGTAATACTCTAGACTGATGGGGTCAGCTACTTCCAACTGGCCTCTGCTTCTTCCATACTGGGATTCTGCATGCACAAAACCATGCCTACGATTTTCCACATGGAGTCTGGGGCTCCAACTCAGGTTCTCATGTTTGTATGGCTGTGCCATCTCCCAATCCCTCACTTTTTTTTTTTTAAGTATGAGAAATATTTAGCTATCCAGTTTGTGGCTCTTCCAGAAGTATCCATCATACTGTAAGAGTTCCTACCTGGAGTCATGTTGGCCCTCAACCCTCATCACGTTATCCCTCTCCTGTGCCCTGGAAGGGGTATTTTGAACTGTCTGGAAACACTGTGGGTTTTCAAGTGTCGGGGAGATGGTGCATCTAGCATTTGGAGCCAGAGACTAGGGATACCACGAAACCTCTGATGATACACAACACAGCCCCCCACCGCAGGAAGTTGGCCCCAAGTGTCAATAAGCCAAGGCTAAGAATTCTGAGCACCAGTGAGGATGTTGTTTTTCCCTGCTTGTTGCCAACAGGTGTCACCACAGACCCTGTTCTGTTTGCAGTGTTATCAAAGAGAGAGCCCATAAACTCCTGTAACATATGGAACGAAATCCCAACTGCAAAGCGTCTGTGGAAAGCAGTTACATGCTGGTGAGCTGGGGCCTATGCAACCAAAATTGATCAATTACACAAATTAAGCAGAGCCCTTAAGGAGTTTAGTTTATTGGTCTGGACATCTGTTGCAGTATTGTCCAAATTCAAAACTCAAATGTTGCCTCGGGGTGCCAAGTTAGGCAAGAAAAATCTAGAAGCTATAAAAGCACAACCGAAAACCCTATATTAATATCACGCCCATCTGCTGAATGTTACATAAATATGCAGACTTTTTCTTTTCCATGGGAGTAACATTTATTTTTACAGTGCCCAGTTTGACATTCTTAGGACATTCTGCTCGGTTTATTACATTGTAACATGAAAAATTTCTTAAAAAAATGCATTTATGATGTTGGTGTTAATCTTTTTATTTTTTAAGGATATCTTCCACCTGCTTAACGTACAGCTAATACAGAAGTTCCTTTTCTTATGAGAAGAATGGGCAATCTTTGGACAAAGAGGCTCAGAAAAGATTCTGAGTAACACTTGTGTAGTGTAAAGGGAAATTATGTAACAGCCATGGATGCTAATATTCCACCCCTGCCCCTTTACAAGTTGAAATATAATCTCCATTTTAAACTAAATTAACATCATTTCCAAACAGAGGATCATATTTATATCAGATTTATACAACCACATCAGATTACTATTAACATGTAAAATAGTCTCCTTTATGCTGTGGGTAAAAAATAGATTGGAGGGAATGATTTGATTTCTGCTTTAATGTCGGGGTTTTAAATTAATCGGAATGGACATGTTTAGGTTGTGCAAGACTCCGACGCGGGCAAAACAGCAGGTAAGGGCAGATTTACCTTCAGAACCTGTTGGGATCCTGGCATGAAGGAAGTATTTCAGTAGAAAAGTAAGTCTGAAAAATCATGGTGTTTCTGTCATGTCCATCTGCTGAATGTTAAATAAATATGTCGGTTGGTTACTTAAATATGTTGAGTGGTTAAGCCAACTGGAAAATTATAAGATATGGTAGGAAAGCCTAGAGGTCCCTTTTTGTCCTGCCTGGTTCCATGCTTTGTTTTCATTTCCTGTGTCCAATAAGACACACTTGTAGTGTACATCATCAAATGACTTCTGGTCTAACCGTTAGAAGCACATCTAGAATGCACAGGAAAGTTTAAAATAAAAAGACACTAAAAATGAAACAAACCCACAACAAAGCAAACAAAACTCAGCATGGGCTGTGGGGAGACTTCCGTATGGTATTTTCTATTTTAAAGGAAGAAAAACATATATAGAATTTAATCAAATTCACTTCAAAGGACATTTTTAACTGCAAACGCAGTGCTTGTTTACTCACGGGATACTTAATATAAACCGAAACTGTGTTAAGAGTAAATCTTATTTTTTATATTTTATGTGAGTGCACATGACCCCTGAGGTAGGTGATTCAAGAACAGGGTGGCAATGAGTGGTTTTCTTTCTTTGTCTGACAGTCACACATTTTAAATTACACGTTCTAATTTGTGCTCGTGTGTTCCGTGACCCTCCTGTGGAAGTCAGAAGACGACTTATATAAATTGGTCTTCTCCTTCTGCATGTGGGTTCTTGGGCTGGAACTCCAGTCACTAGGCTTGGCAGCAAGTATCTGAGAAGGCATCTCTCTTTCCCTTTATCTTCATTTAAAACAAATTTCTTATAGAGGATTATTTGGCTAAGTCTCCAACAAATCAGCTTTTAAGAAAATACATCTGTGATATTAAAGCAGAGCAACTGTAGGGGAGGGAAATGTGTGTGTGTGTGTGTGTGTGTGTGTGTGTGTGTGTGTGCGTGTGTGCACGTGTGCATGTGTGTGCGTGCGTGTGCGTGCGTGTGTGTGTGTGTGTGTATGCGTGTGTGCACGTGTGTGTGCATGCGTGTGTGCGTGCGTGTGCATGTGTGTGTGTGCGCGCGTGTGTGCGTGTGTGTGTGTGTGTGTGTGTGCGTGTGTGCACGTGTGCATGTGTGTGTGTGCGTGTGCGTGTGCGTGTGTGTGTGCGTGTGTGTGCATGCGTGTGTGCGTGTGCGTGCGTGCATGTGTGTGTGTGTGTGTGTGTGTGTGTGTGTGTGTGTGTGTGAGGGGGGGTGTTGGATCCTGCAGGCTAGAGGTGTAAGTTACTTGATATTTATGAACTACCATAAGTGCCTTTTTGACAGTTGTGACTGTCCCAGGAAACAAATAGTATTATCTTGGAAACACAAGGTTACCTGTTAGTTTGCTGTTGGTAGCTTGAGGAGCTCACACAGGGGCCTTTGTCAAGGTCATGTGGCACCAACTCCCCCCACTCTAGCTGCGGTCATCTCTGTTGTCTTAGATACCCATGATAGCACTGAAGACTAAAGCTTTGGAGACTCACAAACTGGTCTGTGGTAGTGGGCAAAACAAACCATATAGCAGGGTTTCCACAGCTGAGGATTTAGTAGTGTATAAATGTCTAGGCCCTCCTGGGATTTATATTCATGTACCTTATTAAGGACATAGATGTGAAGACAAGGATGTAATGGCTTCTAGAAAGTTCCACTCTAAACTGGACAAACTAAGAATAGATCTCTGATTCTCAATAGTCATAAAACCAACAGGCATTTTCTTTCTTTGTTCTGTGTTTATTGAAGTCCTAAGCTCATGGTCTATCTTTGGATTCCTGATGTCATTTCTGAATCACCAACCATCTTTGAGACTACAAGATAGTTAAAAAACAAGATAAGAAATACTGACTGAGACTCCCTGAAGCCTGCAAGGGAAATGAACTCACCTCAGCCTAGATTTACAAGGGAATTTCTCCCCTGCAGTTCCTGAGTGTTGAAAATGACATGATCTATCCCAAAGAAGAACTTAAGGCCTGATCCACTTAAATAACCCCAGTGATTTCTCATGTGCTTAGTACTTATTTGGAGGGTTTGGCTATAACTGCTTATGAGAGGTGCCAGGGTTAACTACCCAAATTGTACATAACTTGAATCCTGTGTATGGCAATTAATCAAGAAATTATATTCCCTGACTTTGTAACAACCCACACAGAGTGCTACATCTGTGCCATGTTTAAACAGAGGGAGTGGGGAGATGAAATATTTCTTCTAATAAAATCCTAATGGCTTTGTTTTGGAGGAAAAATATTGAATTATTGTGGTGTTAGATTTATCAGTAAGAGGCTTTCTCGAGTGACAGTCAATAAGTAGTTCTGACAGAAAAGGAAGTATTTTCTGAACAGAGTATCATAGTCCTCTAAGTGACTAAGTATTATGGTAAGACCCTTCAGGGTGCTCCTAAGAGAGCCCAGAAATAAACAGCACAGAAACCTGAGTGATTCCTGTGGGTTTCCCTCAGATCTCCAGGAGCCTTAATTAAGGAATAGGATATTGAAAGTTGTCAATAAAGCAGTGAGCCATGTCTCCTGCATTCTGGGATGCCCCCACTTCCTGGTGACCTCTCATGCGTGCTAGGTTGCACTATGTTCCCACAGCAAAGACAATCAGAAGATGCAATCATGTTTAGGAGATTAGAAGGAGTAGGCCTTTTTTTTGAAAGCTGGTTTGCAAAGTCACTCTCTGAAAGTGAACAAGCTCCAGAAGTTGAAAGGGATAAAAGGTTGGCAATCAGAGTAATTCTATAAATGTCACCCCCATGGTGCGGAGGCTCACATGTGAGGTAGGCTTGAATGTCTTCATTTTTAGTTATCAGTTTGCAAAGAAAGCAGAGACCACTTCACAAGCATCAGTTTGTTTACTGGCCAAGAGATGCAAAGATGGAATGACGCCTCATTTCAGCCTTTAGGGTCTCCTAAGTGTGAAACTCGGTCAACAGAGGCAGTCCAAATGTCTGCAGTGTGGAAACACTCTTGGACTAGCATAGGCTGACAACCACAGGTTTCATGCCTCATTATGGTTCTCCTTTAGGGATGAACTGAGTCATGGAGACAGGTTGCTGGTACTCTTAGCAAGAGGAGTGAGCATGCAAAGAAAGGTCTGAGTGGCTCTAGGACCCATCCTCTTGACTTTGCTTGCTTCTTGAAGTGGAAGTAGGGTTGGTTCACCCCTCATACAGGCACCATGGATGTGAGGCTCTGTGCCCATGACTCTACTTAATTGCTGTGAAGGAGATTCTGCCCTTCTTCCTATTTTACAGATGAACAAACTGAGCTCCTAGAAAGTTAGCAGTGCAAGGTTACATAGGAAGTGTAGAGCAGTGATTCATAGTCAGGGTTTTAGTCATAGATTTTTTTTTTTTTGGCTATACAAAATGAGGGAAAATCATGTCTGCCTGGAATCTAGAGTCATATCAAGACATTAGGGCAAAGCAATATGGGGTAATTGGAAAAAATTAGAGACATGGTCTTTCTCAGGTCATAGAAGATGGTCTGAATTAAATTAGACTTCCCTCTGATCTGGGTTGATGGAAGGGTGTATTTCTGAACTGTTGCAAAATATCTCTAAACTTCGGGTCTGCACTTCAACTAGATCACATTGATTCTTGCAGTGTGAAAATTTCAGCACGTCTGAGAAGGCAGACTTATAAAAGTCACTTAGAGGTAATTTATTTTTACCTTTTATTTTGAAGTAATTATAGATTTCCAAGAAGTTGTAAAAAAAAAAAACCCTAAAAACAAAAAACAAAAGAGAAAGTACCACATACCCTTCACCTGACTTCCATAATAGAAACATTTTAAGAACCTATCAAAGGTAGAATCTGACTGACAAAATTCTGTTAAATACACCATAGATTTTAGTTGAATTCTAGTTGCATTTAGATGGTCTCATTTGTTTGTAGAATTCTATTCAGTGTAACCACCTGGAAAAGGATCTGTAGCTACCAAAGTAACTTATTTTTAATTTTGGCATTTAATCAAACAAACAAAAACAAAAAACAAAATAAAAAAACAAAGAAAGAAAGAAAAGAAAATGAAACAGCCAGCCACTTTATCATGACATTTGCATGCTTTGGTTACTTTACTAAAATATTGACTCAGAAAATAATTCACAGTCTAATGAAATAGTAACATGGTATAAAAGTGGTTATGTGTAGTCGTAAGATTAACTTTTGTCTGCAGAAAATGATGGCCCAGAGAGGGTGTAAAAGAATTAAAAAATAAGGCCCCTATACACCTTTTACTTAAAACTTCTTAGTTAGATTTAACTTTGCAATATTTGCAGATGAAAATGAAAGGCTCTTGATTTGTCTGTATATTGCAAACGAAAGAACAGCCAGGAATGTTCTGATGGGTGTTATTAAAGAAACAGTGTCCTATTAGCATTGGCTATTATTCATTGCATCTCTGTGTTTTCAATTTTCTAGCCCTTGTTTTGTGGAAAGATACAGAGATAGAAACCCATCTTTCAGCATGTTCCCCAAAGCTGCAGATGTGAGCTTAAAAGGGGGTTAAATTTTAATGAAAACATAGCCTCTAGTCAATGTGCTTTAAATTATAATTTTAAAAGCCAATCATTTTCTCTTTTGACTGACATGTGGCATTTTGGAGAAAAATTTAAATCCTCCAAGTCTGTAAGGAATGACTTGGGAGGGGGTGTTGAAAGTACTGTATTTAGAACAAGAAAAAAGGGGCAGCTCGTGCATCAGAGGCTGAACTAAAATCATTTGTAATCACGAACACAAAGAGGCAGCATCACAGGACAGCCATTTATCTGCGCATCTGTGCCTTTGCCTCTGACCTCAGATTTCTGGTTTCTGTCTCCTTTCTTTAGAAAATCTTCAGTTAGGCATAGATGCACACATTAGAGAGATTGGGGCTAATGATTTAGGAATGCACTAATTAATTCTCATTATGTCCCACGAACCAAGAGAGATAGCGAAGGGTTGTGTGGAGGCACATATACACTGTTTACAATTCCCTCTCACAGCATTTTCTTCTGAAGTTCTGATCTCTTACACATGAGCCCCCTCCCACCCCTGTCCTCACTTATGTACGTACCATACCATTCTCTCTCACCCACAGAGCCCCAAGCATCTAAGTGCTGACATTATGACTTAAGAGATGCAATGAAGAGAAATAGCTGCAGCATTTTCTGCTACATGTGTTCCTGGCTGGCATTGAAGGAACTACAGAAGCAGATACCTTACCTAGTTCCTCCGGAGTTTCTTAATTTAAGCCTCGAAATTCCTAATTAGCAGTTGGACCGCATCCATTCTTATTAGCTCTTGATTATCAATGGTGATCAACCTTTGCTAAACAAAGATACGTCATCCTGCTGGGGACAGTCATGGTTATTTTTTTTCTACAGGGCTTTAACATTTGATAATAGGTTTTCCAATAGCTTGAAGGGTAGCGTTTAACATTTCTTTTCCATTTGAAGTATTTCCTGAGTTGTGTCCAAGCCCTCTGCAGTTAAAGAAAAGGCTTTTTGACACTTAATAGACAATGTTGTAGCTTTCTTTCTCCTTCAGACAAATGTATAGCATTTAAACAGCAACAGCATGTGATCTTAATTGAGACACCTTTCAGAAATGGCAATTAGAGGTGACTTGTGTCAAAAAAAAAATATTCAGAACAAATTATACTTGACCAATTTGTTAAAAACTTCCAAAGCTACGTATTTCTTCTACCCCACCCCATCTCTCAAATACTAAGTGAACTGTGCACTTTGAGTGTTAAAGTTTCCCCCGGCTTTACTCTGAGTTTAACCTGGATCCCAAGTCGTGAAGACCTGACTTCTCAGAGGCAAGCAAATCTCATGGTTGGGGCTGTCTGTTTTGTGACCGGGCTTTCTGTTTTCTGACCACTACTAGTTTGATTTTTGAAATATCTTCTGTTTCCAGAAGATTCCAGAAGTTATTTCTGAAATAACTTCCGTTTCCAAGTTCCACTCTGCTCTGTCTGGTTCTGCTCTGTCTGGTCTGCGCTTAGTGTGGGGACTTTTCTGAAGCCATCCCCTTCTAGTCATGTGGCTGGTTCTGTTGTTTTTGTTCTTCCCGAGCCAGTTTATTTTACCCCTGTTCTCCTTTCCATGAGTCGCATGAATAATTCTAACACAAAGAACAAGTCTCCTCCCAACTAGGGAGAGGAGGGTGACTCCAGGAAAAAACAAAAAACCAAAAAACAACCAACAACCAACAATAACAACAACAAAACTTAAGAAAACTGCAGCTTTAACCTCAAAAGCAAAGGGCTGGAGAAAGAAAAGGAAAAAAAAAAAAGTGGAGGGAAATAAAACCCCATGAGAAAAAATAGAAAAAAACCAAAACAGTTTAATAAGGATTTCAGTACAAAACAGGTGTCTGATGGAACTTGGGCAAAACAAACAAAAACAAATGCAGTATTTCAGGGCCAAATACTTGACACACATTTTAACTGCCAGGCTATTTTCATTTATGAAATAAACATGCAGCGCTCCAGACTGGAATGTGGAGCCAGTGTCTGCATATTGAAACTTGAGTTCTTGAAGGATGGTATGAAAAGGGGTAATAGGCCTAATGAACCACATTTGAGTGCAGCTAAATGCAAAATGAACTTGCTGGGGAAAGACAAAACATTCCTGTGAACTTTGACATCTGTGGAATGTTGAGCTTGCTGACATTTCTGATGGCGGGCTTACCCACAACGCAATGCGGGAAACTTCATTTTAAGGAGCTGAAAGACGGCAGACAGTCTAATGTTTGTTTCGTGTCTCTCCGTGTCCAGGTGGAGAGGAATAAGATCTAGGATGCCAGCTGCCATTCTTAACAAAGTTCACAACCAGTGGCAGGCATGAGGGGGATCTCTTTTGGATGTAAATAGGGTGTGCTTGTAAGTGTTTGGGTACAGGGTCATGAATCTAGATAGTCTTTGGTATGGGTGTGTTCCTCTGAGAGGACACGGAGGACGTGAAAAGTGACTCGTTCAGGCCACAGACAAAAAGAATCCTGGTTGCATTTCATTTATAAAGTGTGCACTGTATTCTTGTTCTGGGCTAGCCACAGGAAGATACAGTGGTGCCCACGGTGTGTGGTTTTGGTCTCACAGGGCTTACAGTCTACCAGAGAGATAGGCTAGAGGTAAAAGAAAAATGAAATGTAAGCAGAAGTAGTCAGTATGGCCAGACCCCCAGGCTAGCAAGGTTTTAAAGCTCGCTGTTTTTCTGACAACTCTTTCTTTCTCCTCCCCTCCTACTTTCTTCGTAGTCTCTTCCTCTTTCCTTCTTCCCTTTCTTCCCTTCTGTAGAGCCTTCTTTTTAAAGTTGAATCCAGACAAGCTTTTTTTTTATTAACAAAAGAAGATGTCTAATTATAATTTACAAAATGGCAACACATCTAACAACCTAAGCCATAGGCTTGGAAGGGCATGGCCCAGATTCAAGTATTGACCTTCCATTAACTAGCCTTGGTCAAAGGAAATAACCTTGGTTTCTTTTCTTTTTCTCTTCTCTTCTCTTCTCTTCTCTTCTCTTCTCTTCTCTTCTCTTCTCTTTTCTCTGTTTTTTCTTCTCTTCTTTTCTCTCTCTTCCCTTCCCTTTCCCTTCCTTCCTTTTCTTTCTTAACTAAAAATAGCCCCTTCAGAGGTACATTCTTACAGTAAATGAGTTCTTGTTAGCAAAGCTCCTGGCTTCCTACCCAGCAGATAATACACAAACTAAGATGGTTAGCTGAAGCTACACCATATTCACAAGTCACCTTTAAGTTTTCAGTTATAATGTCCATATTATAAGATGGCTAGGTAATAATGAGACTTATTAACCAATCAAAAAAAATTCTCTTGAAAGCAACTGACTAGCTTCTATATTTTATAACTCTTAGATTGTTTCCCCTAATTGCCAAAGTTGTTTAGGTGAATGTTAAAAATAAAAACAATTTGAATGGCCTAAGTTTTTCAAATGCAAAGCTCTGCTCTTCATTTACTCTAATTGTTATCCCTTTTGGATTAAAGTACAAGCCAAATTTCAAGAAGCCTACTTAAAAGACAGAGGCAATGTTTAATGGTTACTGATTCAAAGTGACTAAGATACTCTGTGCCTCTGAACTGCCATATTGTGAGTCTTCCTGTGTGCCCCATGAGATCAGTCTCCCTGTGTGATAGACACTTCCTATGTCTGGACTATGTGAATGTGTATTCCTGCAACTGGATAGCAGAAAAGGTGAACTTCAAAAATTAAAATAACTTATGCATTCCACTTTCGTCTCTTAACCTTGGTTTCAGTCTTGGAAGAACAACCTCCCTTTTTTTCATTGTCTCTTTCCCAGGGTTAAAATGCACAAAAGATCAAAGTAATCATTTGTAGTGTTTAGATGTCTTTCTGTTTGCATGAGTAAGGGATGCCCTGCTTCCACCCCAGAATCATCCAGCATCTCTTTTTTTTGTGAATGGATCATTTATTCCCGTGTCTTCTGCTTTGCTCATGTGGGCAATTTCTCTGAAATGTCTACCCAGTGAGGGTAAAAAAAAAAAAAAAAAATCTTACTTTGCATTAAAGATCTCATTCCAATGTCATCTATCCTCTGATTTCTTTCTTAGAGCTCCTGGGAAGATAACCGTCTTTTCTGTGTAACGCGCAGCTCTTTGTTCCTATCTCTGGTCTATGCTAGCTATGCAAGTGTCTTTTGCCCCTCCTAGGACATCCTGGATGGTGGGGTCTTTGTCTTTTCAGGGAACAATATTCTTGGGGTTCCCTATGCAAGTAGGGAGACAGACACATAATTGCAGAGTTGTTTTGCCCATGAAGAGCAACATGAGACTGTTCTGAAGGACGCTTGCTGGTGAGCACTGAGTTACTGAAGAAACTTGCTTTGTTTGTATAAGAGCAGAGCAGTCAGCATGAAGGTCTAGCGAATTTCTTAAAATTCCCCAGGCTTTGTATCAATGTTTGTGTTGTCGTACAGGCTCTGTAAGAAAATAATAATCTAGAGAAAAAGCTAAAACCAACCCAACAAAACCTCTCAAGAGTGCGGCATCGCTAATGTTAGGATGAGCAATTTCAGAGTGTGTCAAAACTGTGATACACAGCAGAAATGGGGCTTGGTCTTCCAAACCAAATAAAGTATCACTGACCGTTAGCTGTAAGCTAAGACCTTAAGTGCCATTTGTTTGTTGAGTTTTGCCACTCTAAATTGCTCTGTTTGGCACCAGACCTCGAAAAGTATTTATAGTTTAATTGCTCCGTGGTTTATTTTAAATTATATTAAGACGATCTGCTTATATTAAAATGACATGCTTTCCAAAACCTAATATTCCCTTAAAAAACATTGTTGTATTGGCGGGGGGTTGGGGTGGGGGTTGTTTCAAAATGTTATTGTAAAACAGCCAGGATAGAGATTTCAAACACACAGCCCAAATTCTGCAAATTTGATTATGCCCAGCTCTCAGGACGATGTTATAAAATCATCTTCTCTTTTATATACGCCCTGAGTTCGGGGCTTTTGGAAAACACTTTTGATGGTTGTTATTTCTTAACTTCGATATGATTTCTTTTTGTTCTCACTCTGACATAATCGGTGCAGTGGGCTCCCAGTGCCATAGCCTTTATCCATATATAGCCAGACAAGACGTTCTGCCGTTAAGTAAAACTTCTGGGTGCTTTGCAGAAGGAACGCCTTGCTATTCTTGAGCAAACCGGGAGAGTTTAAAAACATTATTTTGAAATGTGCTTCCTTTAAGTCAGAAGAACTTAATTAAGTTCCCAGGGTTAATTGTTTCTGAAGTGTTAACGTGTCATTTGTCTGTTCAAACTCCAAAGCAAATCTAATACGGGGATTTAATAACCTGTTTATGTGAATAGAAATTTGGGGTGGGGGTGGCGTGGGAGAAGAGGGAGAAGCTAACAAGCTTTTAGCTAGTTAGTGGGTTTCAGAAAGGACTCTTCCTGTCTTCATCTGAAACAAAAGGTAAATCCTATGTTCGAAACTCCTTCTGCGGGGATCAATGGGGATGACAAGGAAATTTGGGAACAAAACAGTATTTTTATACTCTGTTCATTTCATATTTATCACTAGCTTGTTTGCTAATTTTCATTTGCAAGAGGCAATTCTTCCAGCTAACTGGGTGCCTCAATGGGCCACTGATTTCTTTGAAGTGACAGTCTGTAAATATGCATAAAAAAGGGATGCAATTAGCGTGTGTGTGGCTCAGGGAAGCCTGATTCCATTGGCAAGTTTACCCACAGTGTTGATAAGCTACATTATCTAAAAATTGGCCGCTGAACAACAGCACCTCTGATTGCCAGCAAAGGTTCCAGATAACAGGGTGCTGAAGAGAAATATAATTGAGGTTGAATATATTAACCAAGGTGTCACATGCTCCTTACAAGCTCTAATTTATCAGCATGTTGGAATTTTTATTAACATTTGGAATGCATTTCCACCACGCTAATGAAGTGGAATTGGCAGTCCAGCCTTTAGTTATTGTCATCTCTGAGAAGTTAAATGTAATTTCTCGTTAGACACAGTTATGTAAATATATTTGTTCAGGGGCTAAAAAATTATACATTTTGCAAAACACAAATATGTTGTTAAGGGCAGCGTGACAATTCGGTGATGGCTCACATTCTGAAAACCAGCCACCGAGTCACGCTGTATTCTTTACAGTGCCACTCTTCGTTGGGGTATGTGTGGGGGAGATTTGAAAAAAAAAAATGAAGGAAGGTTAATTTTATTATCTCTTCGACTCGCTCACCATTGTGAAACACAGTTTAAATTAACCACTGTTTCAGTAGACTCCCGCACCCAAAAGGACTTCATGATTAAACTATTTTTGTAAGTGAGAACTCAAAGTGTAAGGTAAATTAATGGAAAATACCTGCTTTTCTTCCCTTCCACCCCCTTTACCCATTCTCCTTGGAAATAAACCAAGACTTCTCCCTTTCTTTTCTAATTCTAACAAGTACCCTTTGAAAGACATCTGTGGACAAAAATGTGAATTTCTGGGTGCTAGAAATAAATTGAGGTGTACCAGTTGGAAAATATTTCAGATGGTGTGCCTGTGTGATCAAATGGTGTTTAAAGCTGGGCAGCACACAACCTAAAATTGGGGATAATTGTTTATCTGGAATGAAAGTCGAGGGAGGAATGAAGGTGTCAGAAGAAATACATTGGTCCCCTCAATTGTGTGTCTCTTGAGGTAGTGACATTTTAATGTTTGTTTAATTCCTATAATTTATAATTATATATGCATTATGTGGCATGTTTGAGAATCAACATATAAATCATTTTACAGACAAAATAAACTCAATTTTTATTGAGTCATAGACTTCGGTTTTCTATGGAAATGCTTAGGGAATGCAGTCTGCTGAACACTCTGTTCCCACACTGCTCAGTACCATTTGAACACATCTCTGACCTTAGGGAATGATGGCAACATTTCCTCTCCATTAGTAATAGATATGAGGGTACAGGCAGAACTTCCTTTATGACAACTGCGTATGGAAGATACTTTCAGCTTTCTTTTTGTCCTTTTTCTTTTTTAAAAAAACAAATGTTAAATTTATGTATGTATAAGCAGACATCCATGCCAGGTACTTGGAGTTCAGAAGACAACTTAACTCGAGTCCGTTACCCTCTGCCACTATGTGTGTTCTGGGGATCAGACTGAGGGTGTCTTTCTTAGCAGCAAGTACTCTTATCTACTGAGCCATTTTGGTGTCTCTACAAACAGTTGTCTTTCTTTCTCTTTTTATTCAAGGTCTTATGCAATAAGCTCACTATTGCAGGCATGTGCCATCCTATTGTCCTACCCACCTCACAAGGTCATTTCTTCTTCTTGGGCTAGCCTCCACAATGCCTGGTGACAATCTTTATCACAGTCACAGTTCTTCCCTGAGTGTTGCAAGTTCATCTTCTACCACAGGCCAGATATTGTAAGGTGGGGAATGGGGCCCGAAAGTAGAGGGAGAAATGGTGTCTCCTCCTTTTAGAGGTACTCTTGGGTGGAAATCAGATTTGGCATGGGAGAGTCCCATGCTCCTTTGATATAGGCTGTTAGGATGCCCTTTGTGGTAGATATAGTTGATGGTAACTCATATACATTTTACTTTTTTTTTTTTTCTAATGTCACCGAATGGCTTAAATAAAAACTATGGTTCCCAGACTCTCTTGCAGCTAGGGTTCTGAAAAACATTAGATTCCTGCAGGTGTATGCAAGAGGCATATGTTTGGAAGTGGGTGTCTCAGTGCTGCTTACTAACTTCTTGGTTTTTAGGGACAGTGGTGGTTGCCTTAATTCTAGGTATCTACTGCATCATATTGTCTTTGACCTCAGTTTACTGGCAGTTTCCAGTTTCCTATATCCATCAGCAGGAAGATGCTGAGGATTCCTTGATTGACAAGAGCGTCAGTATGGTTGCACTACTCCACCCACATCTTGAACCTTTCAATAGTTTTGCAAACTCTGTATTCTAGTTGTTTGGTTCATCAGAGGTTTGGTTTTGGAAACAGGAACCCTGACCAAATACACATAGAAATCTGGTTAGGGTAAACAAATTACAGAATCAGGTTCAAGGTGAAGACAAAAAGGATGCTCAGAGAGTCCATATTGGAAGAGGAGTTCATTGGGGGATAGAGGGGTGTGTCAGCAGTTCAGGATAGCTGCTGCTCTTGCAGAAGACAGATTTCTGTTCCCAGCATCTACATAGTAACTCACAACCCTTTGTCAATCCTGACCCAAGATATCTGACTCTCTTCTGGTCTCTGTGGGTACAGTATGCATGAGTTGTACAAATATACCTGCAGGCAAAACACTCATACGCGTAAAATAAATGAACCTTAAAAGAGGGGCTGATTTTCATAGTCATTGGCAGTTTTCCCTTAAATTTTGTACCACAGACACCCTTCTTACCTCACTCCAGTGTTGGCCCAACTTAATAAATTAAACAGGACACATTATTATAAAAACAACTGAATCATATCCACAGCAGATCTTGGCAATAATGTAATCCAGGGACCCATTTGTAAATAAAGTTCACCTGGAACCCAGCTGGACCGCTCTTGTACATGTCTGTGGATACTTTCCTGCCAAAGAATTAGAACTGAGATTGCCAAGCAGAAAAGAACTCGCCGCCGTCTGCAGAAACAGTTGCTGGCCCTTGCTCTGAAGCACTGTGGATGTCATGTAAGGTCTAGACTAAGACTGTCCTATGTGTCTTTGTCTAGTCACTCAAGCTCCCAGTTCTGGGTTCATTGATCCTCCAAATAGCTTGAATTCTGCTACAATGGGGGTATTTACATAAGCAAAATTGGCAAATGCTACACATCAAAACCATCCTTAGACAACCCCAGTAATCCAATTCTGTTTTCAAAATGATGTAGAGAATGAAAATGAGTGTCCCTTCTGGAGCCCATTAGCCTCCAGAATACCTATCCCCAGCTGTTGTGAGTTCTGCAGCTGATGTTACACCTGAGCTCTCCCAGGGCAATCAGAGCTTACAGAGAGAGAAGAGAGAGAGGGAGAGAGAGAGAGAGAGAGAGAGAGAGAGAGAGAGAGAGAGAGAGAGAACCAATGCTCAGCTCTTTTGTTATAGAAAACCACAGATTTTACTGAGACTGGACCTTGCAGGTGAACTTGATCTGGGTATGTGTTTCCCTGTCTTGCTTCATGTCCCTTGCAGGTCTGTCCTCAATTTTACTTAAGGGTAACCTTTCCCCAACCCTACTCCAAGAACCACGTCCTGTATAAAATGTTGGCTACAGCATTCTGAAATTTGTTTACTGTAACTTGCATGATTTTCCAACTTCCGGCTCTTATTTTTCTGCATATGAATTTTTCTTTCTATTGTGTCTGGATCCCAGAACGTGTTGTCTGTGTGATCACAGCCTCAGTAGATTGACAGACATGGCAAAGCTAATATAATGATATTGCAAACCTTAGAAATGTGAAAATCTAGGTGACTGCTGGCTTTGATATGTAGCTCTTGGGCTTTCTAGTACCTGCTCAATAAATAACTATTTAGAGCCAAAGGCTAATTTTATTTGCAGCCCAAGGAGGTGGATAGTTAACTGCATGCTATATGAGATGCCTACCAAAAATCATTTCTTTGACTCTCCAGCTGACTTTTAGCTGTTGCGTCAGTGAGTGTCTCTAACCTGTGTAGCTCACAAGTGTTGTCATTGTCGGACTCAGTAATCCATTCACTATCTCTGTAGTTCTTATCACTCTCTTTGAAAATCTCTAAGTTGCTTATGAAACACAATCTTTCTCCCTAAAATTACAGTGAGTTGTGTACAGGAAGGCTCCTTATAGTTTGTACACTGTAGACAGCTACTCTTGTACCCAGTGGGCACACAGTGGGCATACACTAGGCACACAGTGGGCACACAGTTGCTTTATGCTGCCATGACCCCTTGTATCCTTGCAGGGTGGGAGTGTAGTAAAAGCATGGAGCCAATACAGACTTCTAGAGTGAGTGAATGAAAGAATTTATAGAAATTTTCTTGTACACTGAATTTGAGAAAATGTAGACCAGGGATTAAATAGCAATTTCTCCTTTATAAGCTCTTCAGTGATGCCCGAGACTGTGACTAGTCCTGAGCCTTCAACCTGCCATCTTGTGCTTTTTCTTTTCATGCAAACAACGTAAGTTTACTGTTCTTTCTAGCCTATTAGATACTTATTGCATATGTGGTCATGGTGTCTATAGTTGAGGTATGGTGGCAAATGAACAACAGATTTCTCTTTTCTTTTCTTTTTTTTCTCTCTTTTTTTGCTACCAGGTGTCAAATCTTGGACTTCATGAATGCTGCTTAAGAGCATATGATGGTAAAATGTATGCAGACTTCTTCATACGTTTCCTTTGTTGTTACTGACGATTGAACCTGAGCTCTCCGGTGTACTGTTTACATGCTCTATCACGGAACAGCATTTCATTCTGCACAGATTCATGGGTAGAAGCTTCTTACCAGGGATCTTAGCAACTTCCACACATAATTGTTTTACTGCCTTTCTACGTCAAGACCTTAGAATGGGGGCTGTTCTTGATGTAAGGAATACTGGAACACAAGCCCCAAAGTACTGCTAGAGTCAACCTGATAACCTGACAAGAGTGACTAACAGGTAGGTAACATATGCTTGTGTGGATATACTAGCTATCAAGGTGATTCATGTTCTGAGTAGCTGGGATGTGAGTATATATATATATATATGAGATATATTGTACCTACTCTCAAATGCATTCCTTATTTATTTCTAGATTTTTTTTTGCATTGTGTTTTCCCATTGTGATAACTGAAGCTATGGAAAGTAAAACTGAGGATGAGGAGGAGAGAAGCATCATATTATATCTACCAACACTTTTTCCCTGAAGCTCATCCACATGTGGAAAATACAGAAGCCATAGTACATCTGAAATTGACAGCCTAATCCAAATTCTTGATTTCAGAAGTGCTCAAGTCAGAAGGACAAAGGTGAGTTTAGAGGAAAGATTGGAGCCAAAATGGTTATTGTGACACTTAGAGCAGTTTTAAGGGTTGGCTCACAGAAGCCTAAGTCAACATCAGAATTGTTGCCTTGTCCGGGTGCAGGAGGCCTTAGTGAAGGTGCCTTCTGCACAGCAGCAGAGACCCTGAAGGTGACACTGGACCTGATAGTGCCATGATTTCACAAAGGGTGCCCTAGGCCACTTCAGAACTGAGGAACCCTGTTCTTTGGAAGGTGTGGCATGCATAAAGCAGGTGGGTATTTAGAGGCCTGTCATGGCCCACAAGATAGGAGTGTTTCTTCTATTTGCTGATGCAGTGAGCGCCTGCCTGAGATTTTATTAAAAAAAAAAAAAAGTCTCTAACCCAGGAACTGAGAAATAAAGTAAAATTCCAGACTCCAAATTCGGACAGATGGGCACTTGCTCCCTTTCCCAAGGGTTGAGATAATTTAGCCTTTGGGCAAGTAACATCTGTCTCTTGGCTTCCTGGATTGATAGTCATAAAACAGTATCAAAATAAATATCCTTCACAAAATCATGCAAGCTCCCACACTCCTCTGGGCTTCATAGATAAGTCATGTTCGGTAACTACTTCATGTGCCCTTGTTTTGACTTTGGGAGAAATAAATGACTGGAGGTCACTTTTGCTTCCTCTGGTAATAAGATCATTGTGTTATGGCCAGTATGTTGTCTCTCAGTGTTCATTCACCTTTATATCTTTGGCCCCTAATAGCATTGTCCCTGGACCCAAATCCTATTCATCCAGTCATCCATCATGGAGTGGATGCTAACACAGGCTGGAGGGTAGAAAGGCAACTTGGACTAGCCTGACTCCTGTCCCCCTTAAAATGTATTTTCTCCAGAAGAGACACAGTTAAATAACTGTAATATAATGTTAATGTTGATTAGTAAAGTGCAGTATCCTTTGGAGTACCTACCAGGAAGATATAACATGAACCAGGGTATTAAGGAACTTGGTCGAAGGACCTAGGCAGAAATTCCTTTTGTTTCCTCTGAAGAATAAGAAGACAAACTGGAATTGCCCTGGAAGTTGGTGGAAGAGCTGCTGTAGGAGGCACTTGGTATATTCTTGGGCTTTATTTTTTTTCTTAGAAAAATAGCCCTTTAAGTTAACTTAGACTGGTGTGTGTGTGTGTGTGTGTGTGTGTGTGTGTGTGTGTGTGTGTGTCTATCTCTGTGTGCAGTGTCTGGGTACATGTGCAGGCCAGAGGAAAACCTTGGGGATCATTTCTTAGATGCCATTCACTTGTGTTTGTTTGTTGTTTTGTTTTGTTTTGTTTTGTTTTGTTTGAGACTGCCTATCTCACTGGCCTGATTCTACTGGTAGATTAGACAGGCTGACCAGGGAGCCCCATGTATCTGGATTTACCTGCCTCTGCCTTCCTACAATCAGGAGTACAGCCCCATGCTGTTGAGTACCTGCTATTTTTACACAGCTTCTAGGAACTAAATCCCCATACCTGTACAACCATCTCCCCAGCCTCTTAAAGCCAAATCCAGATAGATAGATGGACCACGTACTAATCCCAATAGGCTTCTGAGCCTTGCAGAGTTGCTTGCTACATTTCTGAGCTGCAGAAACTGAGGCTAGAGATTGAACTTGTTCCAGATCCAATTGACTCAGCGACAGAGCCAGGAGTCAAACCCAGCGTGGCTCTAGGTTCTGTGTGTCTTGCTTTGTAAAATAGCGAACTCTAGCAAACACTGGGAAAGGAAGTCGGAACAACCTCTGTTTCATTCCACTTGGCTGCTGAGGAATCTAGCTTTCCGAAGACTTTTTCATGGTCTGTGGGGGCTCTGAGGGGCACGTGACTTACTGGAAGGCAAAGCAGTCCGTGTTACTAAAGAGCTCGGGGTTGTGACGATTTGCCAGGATTGGTTGTCTTGAAAGGCTTTTATTGTTTGCCATTTGGTTTTCATTCGGAGGCCACATGTGAATGGAACATAAATACTTGTGAAGGGATATCATTACTCTGAAGCTTGAAGTTTACATGTCAGCTCCCTGTCTTTACAGCCACTGCTGTGGGTCATTTCCCTTCTCAGTTCAGCCAAGCACTTGGAAAATTATTCTCAGGCCCAGATTTCTCCATCGGCCATGGCCCCACATTCTAGCAGTTAGAGGAAAGACTGAGGGGGGTCACGTGTGAGTCCAGCCTTCTGTCTATCAAACCTTGCCTTGCACTGTCTAAAGACTTGTCAGGACGGTGGATTTGGAGCACAGCTCCCTCCCATTATGTGGGGTTCTCTGGTTCTTCTTGCTATTGAATGCAGCAGGGGAAAGACATGCTCCAAGCAGTTGAGGTCTGTTTTCATTGTGCCACCATCCCTTGAAATTCTTCTTTGGCTGCCTCCTAACTAACCCCTGGACACCATGTTACACAGTGTTTTGGAGTAGAGCCTTTCTTGATGTTCTTCCCATTGTAAGATGTAGCCTCATCTAGATTTGGCTTTTAGTATTTATTATACAATGTGGATCTGTTCTTTTCTGTTTGCTCTCTCTCTCTCTCTCTCTCTCTCTCTCTCTCTCTCTCTCTCTCTCCCTTCCTCCCTTCTTTCCTTCCTTCCTTCCTTCCTTCCTTCATTTTCATCAAAATCTTATGTATCCCTGGCTGACATCAAACTGTCTATGTTGCCAACAATGAGCTTACCAACAATGACCTCATCCTCCTCCCTCAACCTCTGGAGTGCTGGTATTACAGGATGTGCCACCCATCCCCAAATTCTGTAGTAGTGGGAACCAAACTCGGCTTTCTATATGCTAAGCAAGCTCTCAGCAACTGAGCTGTATTCCTGGCTCCCAGTTCTGTCTGTCTGTTCATAAGATACATTTTAATGATATTCCTGATTCTGAAACTTGGAAGCTGTAAACCAAGTAAGGAATCCATACATATTGCCCAGTTATGTGAATGGGTGAAAACCAAGATCTCTTGGAGGTTCACTTACCCTGTTCTAACCATTTCTAGAATGCAGATACACTGGTAATCCCAACCAGAGGTCTCAACACTTGTTATGCGGTACACTAGCATGCACACTTTACATTGATTTCTATTCTGTGTCACAGTTGTCTGCTCAGCTCTGCTGCATCAGATTGACCTTGCCGTGCCTGGCTCTCCCATTTTGGAGTTGTTATCCAGCCTGAGATCAATGCAGACAGTGGGAGCAGGAGAGTCCTAGGAGCTCAGGGGAAGTGCGCTGCCTCAGCACCACGTACCAGTGATGACCCTAAGCCTGCTGCAGTCTTTTCAGAGTTATGTAAGGACAAAGCAGTGAACAAGAATGAATTTGAAATGGCAACCACCATTTCAATCCACACTGGTGAACGGAGCCGGCAAAACCTTTCGTTAGGAGGGGTTAAAGCACACATCCCATTTCTATTTAGGAGGAAAACATAGTGGCTCATGAACTATTGAATGAAATTGGACAGTATTCTTTTCCTTTTCTCTCGAGGATGCACTGGAATTAAGGAGAAACTTTTGACTTTAAGTAATAGAAGAGGCACGCTGAGCCCCTTGCCCATGCCTGTCTCCACACATAGATGTCTACCCATACACGATGCTGAATTACTCACCTGGGTATCTCCTTCCATTACAGACCTTGCTCTCCTCATCAATTCTGTTATTTCAATATTTCAGAATCAAAATCCTGAGTCCAACACCTTATTGCTTCCAGACAATTGCATTGGCGTATGTTGAGAAGCTACTGCATTCCAGGCTCATCGTAGGAATCACTTCTTAAACAGTTCGTTGAGATATTTGTGGCTATCATTCCTAGTGTGGAGATGGCACTGGAAAGATTGAATAATCAACTAATTCAGCGATACCCAAACTAGTGTTTAACAAGGGTTCTGCTATTAGTGCTCTTGGATCAAAGGCATGTGCTTGGAGACAGTATGTCTTAGCTAAAGTGTGGGTAGACCTGGAGAGTTGGTAAGAATGAGGTAGAGTACTGGGGATACAGAGATAGTTGTTATATACAGCTAAAGATACCAAAAGGCAGGCTTCAAGGGTCTCCCAAATCAAACCTCAGCATTCCTTTTCTAACTTTGAGTTAGTCTGAACTTATCTGAATATGGAATAGATAACCTGATTTTCCCTAAATTTTCCGATTAAAAATACTGCTTTTAGAAAAATAACACTGAACATTCTGGCCTATTCATGGTGCTGTGGTAACCACTACTGATATGACAAAACCCCCAAACAAAGCAAAGAGGAAAAAAGCTTTATTATGGCTCATGGTTTAGGGTTCACGACAGTGAGCCAGGCTTGGCAGAGGGCATGGCTCAATGCCGTGGCAGGAGGAGTCTCAGCCTGCTTTTTTGTATCTCAGTGGATCAGGAAATGGAGAAAGGGAAAGCTTGGTACTCGCCTGACTTTTTTTCTTCTTTCTTCTGTGTTCATTCTGGAATTCTAGCCGGTGGGATGCTGTGACCCACATCAATTCGAGTGCTCTTTCCTCAAGGAGTCCTCTGTAGTACCTGCCCCGTGCACACACACATTATGCAGAGTGCACAGCCTCACTAACACCAAGGTACTTCTTAATCAAGTTGACAATTAAAATTAACCATCACAGTTGTCTAATATTGACTATGGGTTTCTTATCAACATTACTTTTTCGAGTATCAATTCTGAAGTCAATTTTAATACTTTCAGAAAATTATTATTGCATACAGCAGGTCATTCCAACAAATGATCAGTCTGTTATTATGAAAAAAGCCAATCAAGGAAGCAAGCTTTATCTTTGGTACTGATAATGAAAGTCTTCTCTTGACACTGGGCAGGGACCACCATGTCAGCCTTCTGTTCTCCTCCTCCCTATGTATTGAGGAATACCTCTTTCTTGGGGACTCAAGGGGTGTCTAATTGCTTTGTCTCTTGTTCTTCCTGTGAACATTACTTCCTTTTACTTTGGCTGATGGAGCAACACACTATTTTCAAAAGTGTTCAGGAACCAGAGAGAAAGAAAAACACAAAGACAGAACATTAAACTAACTCTGCCCAGACTCTCTTATTAGCTTTCCAAAGTCTTGATACCTACCAGCCAAGCTGGAGAAGCTTCCTGGTCTTCTTGCCTTGGTTTCTTTGGCCTTATTCAGTCCAATTTGTGCTAGCTGCCACAGTAAGACCTCTACTCCACCAGTCTAAAATAAGTTTATGTTGGAAGTTCTACCAGGCCCTGATAAGATCTTCTGTATCTTGTAAAATTAGCATCTTCAGATGTCTTAAATTCAAACTGCCAAGAACGGGCATATGTATATTGTTCTTGCTAATGTCCTTGTTCAAGAAATCTTTCCATGTGATTTGTCCTTTTAGGGATTAGTTCAGCTTGAGCAGTAATTAGTAGAGTGCTTTTGTGAAAGGTAGCATCTGTATTTTATACATCCAGAATCCATTCTTTTAATCCCTATGACAGCCCTACAACCCTATGAGATAATATGAGTCCTATTTATCTTAGAGGAGAATGGTCCCATAGAAAAGCAAAGAATTATGCCTAAGGTTGCAGAATGTGTTGGTGAGTCAGGAAACCCAGAGCTGTTCAACTGAGGAAGTGATGTGCCTCTTCATCTCGCCCTGAACAGGTACAGTCCCTTTCTGAGCTTCAGGCCACCTTGGCTGTCCTTTGTCTTTCTGCTGTAGAACCCTAAGGGCCTGACCTGTTCTTTTTCTGATCACTGAAATATTGTTTCTCTGTAGCATTCATAGTGGCCAGAGATTATACACATTCTTTTTGCCTAGTGAAGCTTAGCTTTCTAAGTGTTGACCCTAGTTTAGTAGCTGCTGGGTTGCCCAAGTTCCAGCCCGGAATCCTATTGATGAGTACATAACAGCAGTTACCCAGCACATGCACATGTATGCTTCAGTAGCAGCAGCAAGGGTCATTCAGCTTGAGGGATATTCTTGTCATCCTGAGAGTCCCAGTGTAGAGTGTGCTTGGGAGATTCACAGTGCACAACTAAATCTCACATGTGGAGAAGGCAGCTCCTGTGTTTAAGGATCTTGTGGACTCCTCTGCTTGGAGCCCATGAGCATCCAGGAAGACTAGCCAAGAATGCTCTCAATGACTCAGTCTACACAACAGTTATTTTCCCACTGAGTGAAAAGAAGGAGGAGAGGAGAGGAGAGGAGAGGAGAGGAGAGGAGA
>JANHMN010000008.1:34620228-34630386 GCA_030674055.1 Rhabdomys pumilio
GGAGAGGAGAGGAGAGGAGAGGAGAGGAGAGGGACAGAGACAGAGACAGAGACAGAGACAGATAGAGAGAGACAGACAGAGATAGGGAGAAAGAAAGAGAGACAGAGAGAGAGAGAGAGAGAGAGAGAGAGAGAGAGAGAGAGAGAGAGAGAGAGAGAGAAGAGAGAGAGAGGAGAAGAAAAGTCACCTTTTAAGCTTTCCTATTTATGGGATTGAAGCGGATAGGGAAAGGTGTAATCTTCATTATAAACTGTCTAAGAACTTAGAGAAATTTGTCAGTTTTGTGTCCTTTGTTATGCAGAACTAAGGCATCTGTATAGTAAATATTGTATGTCTCAGCTCTCAAGAAATATGGTGTGCTTGGCCATGAAGGATTTGTGGATTGGGAGCATAAGAAGGAGGCACAGGTCAGAAATCTAGCCCACCATCGTGTGAATTATGATGGTGTGTTACTGGCTTATATGACTAAAAGTTCTAGGTAATGGTATTGCTTCAGGCATGGCTCAATCCAGAGACTAAAATGATACCAAAGCACAGCTTTTTTTTTTCCTGCAGTTTATGGGGACTTTATTGATAGAGGTTCTCCTCACCTTGCGTTCTAAATACCCAGCACTTAGAATCTATCTATGCTGCCCAAGAACAAAGGCAGCTTCTCCCTCCTGATGTTTTCAGCACTCAGCAGACAACACCCAGGCTTGAGCTTCATGCCAATCCCTCAACTGATCAGGATATGTGTGTCTTGAGGGAATCAAACCTGCTGTCCAGGTCCTGCCTCAGAGCTGGGGTCACTTAGTTCTCCCAAGTTACTCACATAGAGTGAGAATCTGTAGAAGACTGACCTAGTGAGACTTAGATGGCATGGTTAGAAGTAGGAAGAAAGCAGAAACAGTGGCCATTCCATGATACAAGGAACTGAGAAGAAAGCTGGATGGAAGGCAAGGCCGTTCAGTTCAAGACCATGGGAGGAGGAGGCTGAGAGGAGTTGGCGAGGTTGACCAATCTGGGATGCTTTGTTAAAGGCCAGACTGCAGCTGTGATGCATTGGTGTGAATGTACTTTTACAGTTGGGCCCCAGAGTTTTTATTTTTTCTTGTTTTGGAACTATGTGATGGCTTCTCTACCATAGCTTCATTGTGAATAGCACAAGGGATCCCTTCCAGGAGTAGGGCTAAGTCTCTCTAAGGCAGTATAGTAAGCCTTTGTATTCACAGGTTTACAAACATCTCCATTGTCTAAGAAGGCATATTTGTTGTCATCCTTCTATGTCTCTGGTAAAGTTTTGCAGGTGACAGTGAGCCTCCAGCAAGGAAGTACTGAGTAGGTAACTGGGCACATGAACAAATATATCACCTTTCGCCTCATCAACCTGGTGGGAGAGCAAAATGCCAAGCAGACCTTTAGGGTCTCTGACAAAGTTAAAGTTAAATTTTGAAAGTGTTTTTCTATATGAAACTGGACCTATCACAGAGGACATATTAAAAGAATGATCCAGAGGAAGCTTTGCAATGTCTTCTGTCTTTATTATTTTCTTGCATTTATTATTAAAAAAAAAACCCTTTGACTATTTTTCTAAAATAGCTAGACAAGAATAGAAGAGTGTACAAAAGGAAGCTTAGAGGAGTCTGAGCAAAAGCTACAGTAATGCGTGAGTCACTATTCCTATAGTATGAACCAGGTTCTAAATGCTTACTGTGCATTCAGTGTCTACAACTTTGTTAGACAAATGTGATTATTAACTCCAGCTACTCACAGGGAAACTGAGTCAAGTGGAGAATAAGCCAATTCATAAGACTTTCTTAGACTTTGAAATAATTAGGGCTCCAACTCAGAACGTGTGCTGCCAACTGCTTCCCCAACCCAAGGTGATAAGTTTGATATACAGACAAGCTGGACTTGATGTATCAATCAGGTTTCCATAACTGTAGTAAAATATCTTATGTGACTAACTTATTAAATGGGAAGGTTTATTTTGACTACCAGTTTCAGAAGTTCTTACTCACGATCCATTGGCCCCATTGCTTTGGATCTGTGATGAGGCAGCTGTGGACCCGGATTGAGAGAGAGCCATGGTTGGTCATACTGTTTATCTTTGAACAATGCTTCTGGAGATCAGCTGATCGTCTTCATATACATTAGTAAATATAATACAATGTATTATACATCTCTATAGTGTGTGTGTGTGTGTGTGTGTGGTGGTTGTGTATGTATAGGTGCTCTTTTGTGTGCATGTGGAGGCCAGTGATTGACTTCAGGTATTTTTGCTGATTGCTCTTTGTATTTTGAGACAGGGTCTCTCTCAGGACACAGAGTGTGCCACCATTTCAGCTAGACTGGCTTGCTTGTAGGTCCCCAGGATCTGTCTATCTCCTCCTGGACTCTAGCACTTGGGTCACACATATGTACAGCCATTCCTAGCATTTTGTGTGGATCCTTGGGATCTGAATTCAGGCCTTTACACTTATACATCCAACTCTTTAATCAGGGAGTTCTTCCAATCATAAAGAACTATCAAAGCAAGTTCTTGTCAATGGTTCCTCTTTACTTTATTCCTAATCTGGCAGTGCTGGGGTTGGAACGAGGGCCTCCTGTGTACTAGGCAAGTACACAAGTACCTCTACAAAAGAGGTACAGGTTTAGCCCTTGCCGTAAAAACCTTGCATGAGGTTCCACATCACAAAGGCACTACTGCCTCCCAGTAGCACGTAACTGAGAACCAAATTTTTTACTCCTAGGCCTTTTGGGGATATTCTACATCCAGATATTAGCTCATAGACACTGGAGTTCCACTGCTTTCAAGGGCCTTGACTTGTCCATAATGAAAGTGCCCAGGAGGACAGTACCCACTTTTTGAATTCTTTGGATAGAGAAGGTGAGATTTTTAAAGGTGTTTAGGTTGAAGGTAAATACTCTCATTAAGTGTACATTTTTTTCTAATAGTAATTGTGATGAGCATGGTATTTTTTTAAAGTATTGTTCAGGAATGACTTCCACTCCCATGGCCATAGCTGAGGGAGTAGGAGGATACCTTCCCAGCTCCGCATCTCTTTCTCTTTTGATAGACGAAATGCTTCTATTAGGCAGATGGCCGGGTGCATGTCTCCATTTTGCTGGCTTCACTTTTCATGAATGATTTCTCGTTATAGGAAAGGAATATCCCATAATAATGAAAAATTGACAGCAGCTATTGATTAAATTCATTTTCAGGGTCTTTCCTTGAATCTCCCCCATTAGTTAAATATGAACACCTCTGAGATAAGTGTGGGAGGGTGAGGGTAGATGAGCTAGGTTAATGCTGTCTTCTTCTTCTTTTTTTTTTAAGAACAAAATATTAGCATTTCATTTTGTTTTGCTCAAGCTCAATCTCTCTGAAAGATCAAGGGAAGAGAAAAAGTTACCCAATTACTGGCAAGAGATTATTTTCTTTCTCTCTGGGACATATGAAAGCTTTGGATGGCAAACACCATCTGAGAAATGTTCTTTTTATTTTGGTAACTTAGCATCTCCAGAAAAATAGGTTAATTGGTTCAGAGGCTTGCTCCTACTGTTAATGGCATTTAGCTTACGATTGTGAACAACTGCATCTAAAGACAGAATGTTCATGCAATCGATATTCTGGTTGCTAAGTGTGTGTTTTGAAGATATCATTTGAATTAATTTATTCAAAGCCAGCTGGTGTTGTTCTCTGTCTTAGCTGTAGGGGGAAACCTCACCCCACGTCCTGTGAGACGAGCCTCCTTTCTGCATTTCACTTGCACTCGGAATCTAAGTTAGTACTTTTGATATTTCTTAAGTTTTTTTTTTTTTTAACATTATGTAGAACACCACATAATTGCAGAAAAGATAATAGTCACATACCCTAGGGCCTACTGTACACTTATGTTAAAAGTACAGCTTTTATTGGCAACTAAAGTAATAACCTTTCCATGTCAAATTGCTTTAAATTAAACTTAAAAAAAAAAAAAACACAACACTAGCTGATACCCACACTTAGTAATTGTCAGACGTTAGCATAACGCAGAATACAAAAGCTGCCTAAATCTTAGCTTTCAAAATAATTATTTACTTAGATAAATTTTGAATGCAGTAGCATATTCAAAGTCTACCTGCCTCAATTTCTTCTAAAAAGGCAGGATCAATGTACGTATTAATTTTATAGTGAGGCTTGACATGTAAGTGGAACTGTAGTTCAGGTTAGTCTCTAAGAAAGGGGTCTCTGGTAATCCTTGCTTATCAATCTATCATCCACTGTTTACAAATGGGATATGTCGGCAGGACGCCTTGCATGCCTTTGCCTATTGTGCTTTTCATTGGGTGACCTAACTATAACCCAGAATGAAAAAATACATGAGCTTGATTTTGATTAGTCTGAAACGTGAACGGATCAAATTTCTCACCATTTCAAGGCCCTTGTATAGAGAGTCCTCATGGCTGTGTGAAGCATTCGGGCAAAAGTCATGGCAGGCTTCACACTATATATTTGTACCTTCTAGATCTCTCCACTCAGTCAGAGAGATTTAGAAAGTGCACAACGGTTTCAGGTAGCTAGGGATTCATGAGGTCTTTTGTGAAACTGGGTCCCATTTGGGAGCATCTGCCTTCTAAACCCAGAAGACTGTCTGCACGCTTTGTGACATAGTGAGCACAGCCTTACTGATGAAGATCAGTTAGCTTACTCTCGGCTAACTCTGACCCAAACTCAGCTCATGGAGACATTCCACAACCATCTTCCCAATTTGTCAGTCAAGCCATTTTGAAAGGCTTAGTAAGGAATTCTGAGTTATATAGTCTGATGAACCCAAGGGACTCTTGGGACTGCTGTTTGTTGGGAATGTCTGGCAGCCTTAGAAACAGAATACATGGTGATGTTTCCAGATTTTCTTTTTTTTTTGCTGTTAGAGACTCATAGGACAAGCACACTACAGATTCATCATTCGAATCTATATTCTTCTCTGAAGTCTAAAGATGTGAACTAAAGATAGATAAAACCTTGAGCTTATCTGGAGGAATAACACTCTTCTGTCGTCAGTTGAATGTCATGTGCCTGCCTTTTGGGACCCTCTCTTTTGTCTACATTTAGTTTCTGAATGAAGTAAAAGGGGTTAGAGAGTTTTCAGAAACTTCTTCCTCAATAAACCTGAAGCCATAATACTGAAGATGAATCTAAGAATAAAGACTTACACCAGCATTCATTCTGAGCATTCACTTCGATTTGGAAATGACCTTCTCTAACCTCTACTGTCCCATATGCAAAGAAATGTATGAACAAACAACAGGGTTGGGGAGAAGGAGAAGTTGGTATATCCCCAATTTCTGCATCAGGGCCAGATCCTGATTCCTAGAATTCACATGGAAAAGCCCAGTATGGCAGGGTTTATAATCTCATAATCTCAGTGCTGGGTAGGTAGAAATAGGTAGATTCTTGGAGCTTGCCAATTAACCAAGTTCCACATCCATGAGATATCTATTCTAAAAATCACAAGCTATGCTTGAAGAATGATACCCAAAGAATGATACCTGAGATTGATCTCTAGCACACACACACACACACACACACACACACACACACATCATACACACCCTCTGTCTCATACTTACAAAGACACAAACATAAAAAAGAGACCTAGCAATGAGGTGAGAATGTAACTAGTTAGATGGAGTTTGAAGAGGAGATGCTCCTTACAGCTGTCTGTCACATGGAATATGTATAATCATTTTCCCCAGATCTGTCCCATTTATCCCCCACATCTGCATCACTCAGGTTTCACTTGAGGAGCTCTTGGCCTCCCACCTTTCTAAAGCATTTCTCTTCTTGTTCTAAAAGCACACAGCACAACCATTCAGCTCTGCCATCTATGATTTTACTATTCTGTTTTGGACTATTGATTTTCTGGCAGAGATTCTCTGTCCCACCTGAAGAAGAACCATTGCTGATTGCCTCCAAGTTGGAACCCAGCAGGAGCTCATGATATGTTTCATTCTATACTTGCCACATCTCTGAGTCCATGTATGTGCTTAATATATATTGGGTTGACAGCTCTAATTTTCAGTGCCCTTTTTGTGTAGAGTTTCATCTTGTTCTGTCCCAAAATACAGACATTTCTCTGTTTCTGTGTGGTGATATTTCCCTTATTTTGTGGAAGTGGACTCTGAGTTGGGCAGGTGTAGTGATTTGTATCACACAATTCTCATGGGCAGGGAGCTAGACTCACTGTCTATGTGCTTTTCCATAAGGTTCATGGCCCTTATGATTCCATTTTTGTTTTGGTGACAGGGCCCTATAAGATGCTTTGGGAGGGAACAATGGGAAAAATGAGAGGAGAAAAGAGGTAAGTGGCTGAGGCCATGATCTGGTTGGGCTTCCTTATTGATCACTGTTATTACAAATGTCATTTGTTCTGTGTCTCTCCCACTGCAGGGTAAGACTCTCATAGCTAAAAGCCTTCTTTGGTTTGCTCTGAGTATCATTGCCTTTTCCTCTGGATAGCACTGAATGGATCACAACTATCATGACGGACATGGATGGAGGACATACTGTATAGTGGGCAATGTGTTGAACATCTTTCATGAGTTAGATCACCTCATTCTCAAAATAGTTTTATAGGCACGCATTAATATGCCCACTTTTGTGTATATGTATGTGATGTGATGTGTGTGTGTGTGTGTGTGTGTTTGCATGTGCATGCAGGTATGTGTGTGAGGAGGCTATAAGACAACTCTGGATATTGTTCCTCAGGTGCTATTAAAAATTATTTTTTGAAGACAAAGTCTCTCATTGGCCTGGGATTCACCAACTAGGCCTTGCTGGCCCCAGTGTTTCTGCCTTCCTAGTAGTGGGATTATAAATTCATAGTCTACACTGGCCTCTGGTGATTACATCCAGATCCTGTGAGGTTAACATCTTGAATGTTACTTTTAAGGAATCTGAAATCAAGTAAGAGATGAGCCATTAGCTACATCTAAGATATTTCTTGATCAGGGTATCTGAAGTGGAAAGACATACCTTAAATGTGGATACCACCTTTGATAGAAGCTAGGTAAAAGAGGTCTAGGAGAAAAAGCATTGGCTTTTGCCTGGTTACCTTTGCATCTTGCTTATAAATTTATCTACTTTCTTTGGAAATTTTTCCTGCCCTGCTGGTGCTGATTCTGTCACCATGGTGCTACATTCTTTGGCTGATATCCATGTGAACCGAAGGCCCTCTAGGATTCCTCCAGAATTTCTGCACTAGGACTGCCGAGACTTCCAGCCTTGGGCAGAACAGCTACTGAGTTGTTAGGCTCTCTATTAAAAAGACAGCCATTGCTGGACTACCCAGACCATATGTGTAATCCAATATAATAAATCATCTTTTAGTCTATTCTTTCCAATTGTTACGTGCTTCTAGAGAACCCAGGCTAATGCACAAGCATATTACAGATAGCTTTCTCTTCAGCCCAGTATGCCCATTTCCTAGATGAAGAAATTGAGGCTAACCAAAATAAAACAGGAACAGAAGAAACACACATTGTGATTCTTTGAATAGCTATTTACCCGAAGAAGAAAGGACAGCTTGGTTGTTTGGAGAAACTTAGATGGCCTGCTCCGTTTGACCCGTGTCTTGGCCATATTCTGAATGGAAGCAATGACCTTTGTTTTTATTTCTTCTCCACGTGGTGTCTGCTTGACTCCTGTCTCAGTGCCACTGAGGACTGTCTCCTCCAGTGAATGCAAGGATTGGGGTTAGGGTTTATCACACAGCAGAGACCTGGTTAGTTGTGGAAGGAAAGAATTGGGATTGTGAAATTCCACGAATCCCTAGTGATGGGGTAGAGTAGGCTGATCAAACTAAGACTCCAAAATCCTTCTAAGAAGATTGCCTTTGAAATGATGCCTGAAGCAAAACCATATTGGCCCGCTCATTAAAAAAAAAAAAAAAAAAAAAAAAAGTGTTTTCTAAAACCAAAGCTATTTGATTTTTAAATGAGTGATTGAAGTCCCCAGTCAAAGCCTTTAGGTGCCTTTGGGGGATGTTTGGCAACCTCTAACCTTCTGTAGCAAGGCCTGTGTTTTATGCTCTGATATATGGGAAACCACAAACCCGACTCCAGGGACTAACTTTCCCCAGGCGCTGCCTTTGACTTGGAAATCATGTAACCATCAGCAGCAGTTGGTGCACACTGCATAAAAGTCAAGCTGAACATGGATGAAATAGAAGTCATTCTTACTCCCCTGCATCTCTCTTGATCTATTTCTTATTTTCAAAGCATCTCTGTGTTATGACCACTCTTCTGTATCCCTGGCACCACCCCTTTCTCTGAGGCCGCTGTCATTTCCTCTTGCCTGAAAGACTCTAATAGCCTCAGACTATTCTATTTAGTCTAGTCTTGACTTTTTCCGTCTGTTCTGTCAGGATCCAGCATGGTAGTCTCATGATGCAAGGATGGCCAGATGAACACTGCTTCACTGCTGATAGTGAACAGCCTCGGAGACATTTGTTCCTCTACTCCCCAGATGACAAAGCCCTCCAGTGGTGCTCCCAATACCTTGTCTGATCTACCTGACCTTCTCATTGCTTCCCTGTATTGCAGGCATACGATATATTAACAGTCAGTTTCCTTCTGTCTCTTTTATAGGTGTTTTACATACTGCCATGGGGGCTTGGTGAGTACTCTTCTTAGAGTCTAGAAGCCTGTCTTGAATAAAATCTTATACATCCCTCTGTAGTTAAGAGTCCTCTAGTTAAATAACCCATAGCTGGATTAACTAACCTATAACAGTATAATATCACGTCCATTGTATAGTATCACATAGAGTATGGTTATTGAACTCCTCACTTTACATTTGTCTTTAGCATCATTGTTGAGAAATTGGTCCAAACCCAGCTCTGTCAGTTACCATGAATGGGACCCTGGGCAATCACTGTATTTTTTTTTTTTCATTCCATCAATGAGATTGATGTTCCTTATTGTGATGGTTACATGTTAAAATATATAGAAAGTACTTGGGATGCTTACTGTCTCTCACGCAGCATTAACTCTAATTTTAGTAGGTTACTATACAACACTTGCTCCCCTCTGCTACACTAAAAGTTTATGCGGCCATAGAAAGTAGGTAATTTTACTTATTCTAATGCAGTGACCATCTTAACACATGGTTTATTAATTAATAGCTAATTAAATACTTATACTTGCTATTTATCATGGAATAAGAAATTATCAGCAACTTTGAGTGCTAGTGTGACAGTTTATAATACTACAGTTCTTGTGCTTTGGGGTGCATGGGGTGTTTAATCAGGTAGTTTGCTCAGGGTCTTACATTCATTATTGTCTAGGTGTGCACCAAGGATAAGGGTCCCTCTGGACAGTGAATGGGGAAGGATCTAAATCTATGCTTACATGGGTATTGTCAGGTCTCAGATCCTAGAAAGCCTTGGAACTGAGGGGGCTCTGAATTTTGGTGGCTATTAGGTGGAAGCCATCACAGGTTCTGTGTGACACTCTGCCTGGCACCTTACTTCATTATAAAGCCATCAAAAGAGATTATACTAACATTACAGATGCTATACTGTGACTCATCTGGGAAAACCATATTCTGTCAAATTTTGATTGAGAATAGGTTCTTGTAGAGATTGTCTTAGGAGCTACCTAGAAGATCAGTTACAGTCATGTGCTATAATAAAGTTTTGTTCCATGAGGAATCATATATGCAGCAGTAACCCTTCAAGATTGTATGAGCTAGTGGTATAGTATCTACCTCAATTTGTATAGGTATACTCTGTGACACTGTGTACAACAGGGAAACCATCTGTGTGTCATCAGACTATCTTCCCATCACCAGGCAACTCATGGCTACAATTAGCGAACAATAGGATGCTGTTCTGGCTACCTAGCAATTCATTTTGGTAATGAAGTCACAGGACCGATGTGTGATGTGTAGTAATGTATTTTCCAGAACCTCTCTTGTATAATCCTCGGGCTCTGAGATGTGGAGAGAACTCCAGGGACAGATAGGACTGAGAAAAACCTAGATTGAACAAGGTGAAAGTAGCTGGTGAATTTTTCTAAATTAAAAGTATCATGATGACTTTTGGTCTTCACAGAAGATGACACAGTGATATGAAAAAGCCATCATAAACTGTGTGTTTTCTCCCCTCACATATAACCTAGGGACTGTCACAT
>JANHMN010000008.1:34630396-34664032 GCA_030674055.1 Rhabdomys pumilio
GATACTGTGTTATAAATATAAGACTTTGATATTTTTATTGCATGGTTGGGATTTGTGTGTGTGTGTGTGTGTGTGTGTGTGTGTGTGTGTGTGTGTGTGTGCACGCACGCGCACGCACGCACATGTGTTAATCAAAGCAGCTTCAGGAGAAAAGTGAGTACTCCTGGCTTGGCTTCTTGTCCCTGAGTCTTGCCACCTTTCAAAAGCGTGGGCCCACTTCAAGAATGAGCCCTTCTTCTAGGAAAACAGTGGCTAAGAAATTGTGAGGAACCAATGTAAATAAACTATTATGTTTGCTTGCTGAAGAGAAAGCTACTAGAAGGAATTTCCATCAGTCCGTTTATAAACAGCATATACTCTATGCTCCTCTTGAATTTTATGACTTGATTTGCTGCCTTCCAGCCCAAACTCAGCTTTTCTCCCCTGTAGACCCCAAATCAGGATGTCTTTGTATTGGCAGACATTGAGTGCTAAGGCCAAAGTCACTAATTCTAAAGTGCCTAGAATTATCGCAGCAAATTGAAACTCCACATACAATTTGTGTCATTAACCTTTTAGGGATTATATTTTTTACTTTCTCCTGTGTGACATCTATCTGGTCACACAGTCATTGTGAACCAGCGCTTAAAATGCATAATCCTCAAAGGTTACTTCCAGTCACTTAAAAGACCCCCATATTCATCTCAAAACCCAGAACCAGGAGATAAGGTTTAAGGCGGTTCTGAATGGGATAGGGGAATAAACAAACCATTCCACACGTCTTAAAATAAAGTACTTATGGAGCACATTTTTATCTCCAAAGCTTGAGAAATGAATGTATTAATCCTCACAACATTCTCTGTATTATCGTCACCACATAATACATATGGAGCTGGGGTTAAAAGGTTAAATTAGCTTCTCTCCTCTCCTCCAGGACTTCACTATTACTTTGGGATTTGATTGGACTCAGCTGTGCTCTGTGGTATCCAGTTTGTGTTCTCTCTTGTTTAACACACCCACTTGTGGATATTTTAAGGGGGCAAAAGAGGGAAATAATTACTATCAAGTTCAGACAAAAGCCACATCATGCCTGTTCCTTTTTAGAAAATTGGAAGGTTTTGTGTCTTGAGAGTAAAAATCATCCCCCTTCTCTCTCTTTGCTTTCAGTTTCTCTTTACTTTCTCCTTTGTGATCTAAATGAGTTTTTCTTTTAATTTTGGTTATGGGACTAAGGAGATGGTTCAGTAGACAAAATACTTACCATATGAGCACAAGGCCATGAGTTTGAATCCCCAGAAGCCATGTAAGATGCTAGACGTGGTGTTCTGCCCATGCTGGGATTGCAGGGGAGACAGAGACAAGAGGATCCCTGGAGACTGTTGGCCATCCAGTCTAGCTAGCAGGATCAGTGAATTCCTAGAGACACTCTGCTTCAAAAATGAGACAGAGAACAATAGAGAATAACACCTGATGTCAACCTCTGACCTCTACACGTATGTACATACATTTGCAAATGCATAAGCATCCATCACATCACAAACAAAAATTTTTTTACAAGTGTTTGAACATACAAGTTATACGAACTATTACAATGAATTCTATTTCTTTATTGTTCTGCTTTACCAGAATAACAACAAGGCTCAAAGGTTTTTGGACCTCTCTAGAAAATAGCTTATGTCAAGTATGACAATCACTGCTCCCCAATCCCTCGATTTTCTTTGTATTTTTTTTGTTACATTTAATGCCTCCAGGCAATCTGAACTGTTACAGCTGCATTAAAAAAAAAAATTACATGACTCCTATGACAAGGCTCATGTCTGCCTCTAGCTCGGCTTTTTATCTTTTTTGTACAATGTTACATTTAGAGGATTCGTGATCCATATGGTTCTAATTCATCTTCAACACACTTCGAACATTTAAACAGTGCATTTATTTATTTAAGTGTGTGTATGCATGCATGCGTGCGTGCGTGCTTTTGTGTGTGTGTGTGTGTGTGTGTGTGTGTGTGTGTGTGTAGATTAGATGATTGGGGGCAGGAGGAGTTGGTTCCTTTCCTTCATGTGGCTCACAATCATGTGACTCACAAACATTAGACTTATGTCATCAGTCTTTCGGGCAAGTGACTTCACTCGCAGAGTCTCCTCACTTGCCTTTTGACTTGTGTACTTCGATTATTCACTCTATGAATAACACACCATCACTTCATGGTTATGCTTTTATACTGCTAAACATTGTGTCATACATATGTACATGTCATATATATTACACTATTAACATATATAATTATGCATTAGCATGAATATCCTTACCTGAATATGTTTTTGCATAAGTTTGAGATAATGTGAAACAATTATATGTTAAAATAGTTTATACAAGACAGTTATATAATGTTTAACGTTTTATTTTTCAAATAAACAGTCAAATATTATAAACTATTATATTTGAACTATTATAAGAAAAGTTTATTCTAACTTAAAGGCTCAATGGCTTTTAACCATAAACTTTTATTGACATCATCAGCCTGGCAGTGGTGGCGCACACCTTTAATCCCAGCACTTGGGAGGCAGAGGCAGGCAGATTTCTGAGTTCGAGGCCAGCCTGGTCTACAGAGTGAGTTCCAGGACAGCCAGGGCTACACAGAGAAACCCTGTCTCGAAAAACCAAAAAAAGAAACAAAAAGAAAAAAAAGAAAAAAAAAAGAAAAAAAGATCTCATCAAATTTTCCTCTGGAGTGATGGTAGCAATGTACTGGAAGAACGTTCAGATAGTAGCCATTTTTCTTCCACTTGACACCATCAGAGTTTTACGTCTGGACCTTAACTTGTGTTTTGTGTTCTTTTTTTTTCTCTCATTCCTGCAAGGCTAGACTTGTTTTTAAAAGTTTTCAAAATCACGTAGAATTTGTATTCTAAAAAATTGCCTCTCATTAACTTTTACAGTTTTCAACTAGTGTATCTTTTAATTGAGTACAAAGTTTTCTTAGACATTCTGGAGACTGGTCACCAGGCTATGGTATCTTTGGCTTCTATTTTTTAGTATATTCTTCAAGCTTGTGTCTTAGTGTTTTCAGACTGAACTTGACTTCTGTATTTTTGTCCTCACCTCCTCTTGTGTTTTGGAGAATATGTTTACCTTCAAGCTTCCTAGCTGCATTGTCCTTTCTAATTGGGGTTCATTTATCTGCTCTTTGCCTGGTTAACTTTTATGACTGTTCCCTAACACAACCTCTTGGAGAATATCACATGGCACTAAGCTCCCCATGCTCCTTTCTGTACTTCTAAAGCTCCTCAGGTCTACCTGTGAAGACTTTTAGCATCTCACCTCAGTGAAATAACTGTTGAAGACAGAAAATACAGACAGTGGTGGCGCACACCTTTAATCCCAGCACTTGGGAGGCAGAGGCAGGTGGATTTCTGAGTTTGAAGCCAGCCTGGTCTACAGAGTAAGTTCCAGGAAAGCCAGGGCTGCACAGAGAAACTCTGTCTCGAAAAAACAAACAAACAAACAAACAAACAAAAAATAGTATGAGATAGAGATGCATCCACACAGTTGGCTTTGAGCACACCCCCTGAGCAGCCTACCAGGGACAGGTGACGAACATGCTTTGAAGCTAAGCTGCAGGATCCATCTCTTGCACAAAGGCTCTGCTTCATTGTGGTCAACATTCCTGTTGGTTCCATATTACCAGATGTTTTTAAACAAAAAATTAGTTTATTTTAATTTTCAAAGGTAATTTTTGCACTCAAGAAATGAAGAGTACCAAATGTAATTTTTGGAGAGTCTAGAAAAAAAAATATTCCACGGCTATTGTCCTCTACCCCATTCTGTCTCAACTACTAAGATTCTGGTCAGCATAAATTTGAATCTGAGACATAACCAATGTATTCCGGTCTCTTGTCTGAGTGACAAGGGCATGCTCTGGCATGTCTATTATTTTGAAGCTGGGATTTAACCCAACTAAGGGAGTGGGGGAGGAACCCAACACACCAAACTGTGCATTATTTACACATTTCAATATTTAATTTCCTGTCTCCATTACACAGGTTTTAGTATGCAGATTATTTGCCCAACATAATTTATCAGTTCCTTGTTAGATACTAGTCTCCTCAGGGTACATATTGTTCATATTTAGAAATTCTTATTAATGTCGAGAATCACATTGTTTATCCAACAAAATTATTACAGCTTTGATGGAGCTTTTAAAGTGTAACATGTAAATCACTCTTTTCTCACTTTCCTCGGCAGCTGAATTTTTGATCTGGTGGATTATTATGGTCTAGGAGATATTTAGTCTTAGGCTGCGAAAATGCACATGATGATACAGTAGTGTGAAGAGGAGGCTATTTAATTAGATCTGCTGTTAATGACAAATTGCTGTGGTGGTGGCTACCCCCTCCGCCAAATTGCCTTTTCTAAGGAGATAAATGAGTGGCGCTAGCCCATGTTGTTATAAATAGGATGAGGCCAATATTTAAAGATATAAGTGTTATCATAAATAATGACAGGATGGAAGAAGCCAAATGAGTATTTAAGTATTTACAGTCACTTGGTTTCCAAATCGCCTATTGATCAGTTTACCTGGGAAAATATCAAAGGCATCTTTGATTGGAAAAATATCTTAAGAGCATTGTGTTACATGAGACGAATGTTATATTGATGATCTCCCTTGATGTTTACATTAACTTGAGCTCACACTCGGTGAGGCTGTCCTGATTACATTCATCAGACGAACTACCAAGAAAGACAAAACAAATGTGTCTTTTAATTTCTTAGTGTCTTTGAGGAAATAATGTAACTTCCTTATTTGTAAGTGTCGTTTTCACGTGTCATAATGAGCATGACACATGGAACACACTCATATCCTAAAAATACCATGTGTCTGGAAGATTGCAGCTTTGCCCAGTAGCTTTGCTCTCTGTGGTCGCACACTGACTTTCTTATGTCTTTCGTGTGTTAGACCCATCTAGTATCAAAGAGCCTAACATAGACATGTAAGGAGAAACATATATTTTGACTCATGGCTTCATGAGTTTTGTTCCTTGGGTCTTTGAGTTGGAACCCATACTGGGGCAGAACATCATGGCTCTGAATACACTTGTCAGAAGCTACTTGTGGCAGAAATAAAAAGCAAAGAGACAGGGGTTGTCTTGGGCCCATTCAAAAGCATTTTTCTCCTACCTCCTGAAGTTTTCCACTCCTTTCCTACATGCCACCAACAGGAGACCAATCCATCAATCCACAGGACAGTGGGGGACATTTTACAACCAAACACAACTCCTGCAATGAGAGACATTTTCATCTGGCCCCTCAGAAAACAGCACAACAACCAACCTTAAGTTAGGCTTAATATGCAATGCTTTCCTGCAGCAGGTAAATGGGAATATGCTGAACAACACACAGGGCAAGGGTTTCTGATAACAGTAATGGAGGCATGAATGCTGGGGTAAATGATTCCAAAATCACATCCGTGGGCTTCTGTCTCTGACAGGCTTTCCACATCTTCTGCATGCTTTTGGTTTGGAGTTTTCTTCATTGCTGACATACTGTTCAGAGAGCATTCAGTTGTGGCTGAGCACTTGTTTGCCATTTTTAGACTGTTTAGTGACTCCATTTCTGCTTTATTTGAATGAAGTTTATAAGGTAAAGAACATCTATTCTTAGAATTGACGGCTTTTCTTCTTCTTCTTCTTCTTCTTCTTCTTCTTCTTCTTCTTCTTCTTCTTCTTCTTCTTCTTCTTCTTCTTCTCCTTCTCTTCCTCCTCCTCCTTCTCCTCCTCCTCCTCCTCTTCCTCCTCCTCCTCTTCCTCCTCCTCCTCTTCCTCCTCCTCCTCTTCCTCCTCCTCTTCTCCTCTTGTCTTCACCTTCTTCTTATCTGTTGTCTTTTTTGCCTTAATTTTTTAGCAATAATTCTTCAACTTTCTAACAAACACTCAGAGATTCTTATGATAAAATGCAACAAGGCAATCACTGAACACATGTTTTTATCAGTTGATAGGTGAGGTGTTTTTTGTTTGTTTGTTTGTTTTTGTTTTTATGTAAGTGTAATACAACCTGACCTAGTCTTGAGGAGTCTCTCACCATAAAAGACTGACTCTGACAAGAAGTCTTCATTTCTTCTTGAATTCCTGTGGTGGCAGAGAAGTTACCTGCAAAATGAGCTGCTACGTTTGACAGCACTGAATGCAGGGTGTTTCTTATTGGTAGAGATTGGTATACCACTTCTTCGCTATTGGCGGCTGCAAAGGGATCTAATATTTAACGAGGAAAATGCACTTGAAGAAATCATCTTAGAAATTAAGAAGTCGCTATAATTTCCTGTAACTATCATCCATTCTTGCAAAAAAATGAGTATTATTAAATTGTGATAGTTACTAATGGAATTTTTAATTCTCTTACAATTAAGGTCATTGAATCTTTATGTCTTGCCCTTCATCCCGAGACTATTTGCATGAAAATAAAGACTCCAAGTTTCATCGTGTTCTATTGATTCATTTAAGCCCCTCTTTTTTTTTTTTTTTTTTTTTTGGTTAAATAAGCAATTTCTAGGAATATAGACTTGGGAATTACCTAAGCCATCTGTGGAGGGATGGAAAACTCAAGGGTGTTAAAGTCAGAAGACTTGTGACTTGTCATTTGGATATTTATTATGTGATGCTAAGCTGTGGGCTTTAGCTTTCTCTTCTTTATGCTTATTATTTTTTCCTCTCTTTTGAAATAGGGCCTTTCCACGAGTAGCCTCCACCTTCACATGTAGCAAAGGGAGACCTTTAACTCTTGATCCTCCAGTCTCTACTGCCTTAGTGCTGGGATTATAGGCATGCAGTAACACACCTGATTCATGAAGTACTGGGGATCGAACCTAGGGCTTCATGCATGCCAGGCAAGCACTGTACTCTCTGAGACATATGCCCAGCCCTGGGCTCCTCCTCTGGATGTGAGAATCCAGTGAAGTTCCTCAGGTCTATCAAGGAGAACAGGCAAACAATTCCCGAATGGAGGAACATTACAAAGATGACAAAACTGAGAAGCTGTAAGCACTTGCAGGCTATCTGCCTGACAGGTAGTGGACAGTTCATAGAATTCTGATGATATCTGTAGAAGTAAAACTAGTGAGCAATGGGTCAAATGTAAAGCTTTCATGATCGCCCAGACTCCTAAGTATCAGCACGGAGAGGTACATCTGAAGATCTCTAAGAACAGCTGGATCAGGATGTCCTGGAAGCTGTGGTGAGCCCCCTCAACACCCCTGTTATACAGGCAAGAAACCTAGATACATTTTATCAAATCTATAAAACATGTTATACTATAGAGCATAATGAAAAATTGATCCAGATTCCTAAGACATAACAGTCTTCACTGAAACTTTTCTTTGAGCTGGATGCAATGGCCTTGGGTTTGCCTTCTCACCTGAGGTGAGTTGGAATGTGGGAGACTCACAGGTTTCTAGGCTTGGTTTTCCTTTTTTTTTTTTTAAATTTGTCAGTCCTTAATGTGAAGACAGTCCCACAGATCCTGTCATGTATCCATTACTCCCTTCTGGGTAGCAAAACCACTTCTGATGTCCATAGTCTAAATGAGGCTGCGATTAATTAAAACTAGTGACCTTGTAGAAACCCATGGGAAACACAGAAGGGATTAAATAAAGCATCACTGGGGAAGGCGATAAAAACACTTCTACTCAGAAAGGAACTCCAGCCCTTTTTGTCGCAAACATCCAATCTTAATCGTGTTGCCTCCTCTCGTAGTCTCCTGACTGAATCAAAGGAAATGTAACCCCAATTTCAAAAGATAGGGCTCAATTGTCAGAAGGCAGACTTTGCATTGACTGGTTCACTTGCTTTCCTATTGTGACAAAAAAAAAAGTTGTTGGTTTTCTACGTTGCTAAAAGCAAAAGGGACATAAAATAGCAATTACATTTCCCCATTAGTCTGCCATTCTTTGTGTTAGGGGCATACCATGGCAGGAAAACCATCTGTGATTCAGAGATAATGAGCAGGGAGACGCTGTAGGTACAATTTATATGCAAGTACTTTTATAGTGAGGACACAGAACAGTTTTAGTTGGGAATTGAATATTTGAGGGTTGGACCTCGTCCCCTCCCCCTGAAAGTGCAAAGACCCCAAAGTGACTGTTCCCTCCACTTGGGTGTTTTGAGTGGCATATCGAGATCCTTCCAGCTCGAGGTGCATAATGCATTGTGCCGGCTGACTCCCATGCGGGAGAGAGCACAAAACTTCCTTATGCATGAGGCATTTTTAGCAAATTGGACCCCATTTCAATCTTGATGAAACTTGATGACATTTCCAACTTGCAAGTGCACAAAATGAAAAAGCAAATTTTTAGCTATTTATGTGTCAGAACATCAAAAGCTCAAAAGCCACAATTAAGGGTGTCAGCATGGCAGCGAGACCGTATTTCCACTCTGCTGAGGGGTCTTCTGGGTCTCTCCTCAGAGGTGAGAACGAAGCACTTCTGCTTCTTGTAGACATGAATCAAACAATTTGGATTTCATGAGCCCCACCTGGGACACTGCTTCTCCATTACAACCTTGGCAGTTGGTATTTAGTGTTTTTTGTTTCATGCTGGAGAAGTTAAGTTTGGGGCTCATCTCTCTTGTTGAGTTGCTCCATCTAATTCTCAGCATTTTCTCTGGGCTGCTGTCTTAGAACCCCAAAGAAGGCAAAATGCAAGAAAATGATTTGAGATGGTATTTTAATTCCATTTTAGGAGTTGTGCCTGTGATGCATGCAAATCACCTCTTGATGCTAAATTGTACTACACGTACTGGCTAGTCCTTGATGGTTAGTCTGCTTAGTATATATAGAGATATATTTGGACTAATTTGATGAATGTCCATTTAAACATTTAAAACCAGTGGGTCTATGTTTGCTTTGTATTTGTCAAAATGCAGATCAGACTCACTAAATGTGGCCAGAGAACAGCCTGAGATCTTGCATGTCTGACCTGCTTGTAAGCTGAAGCAAACTGATGGTCCCTGGGCAGGTGATGGGGAGGCGAAGATCTCTGAAGCTTCCAGCCTGAGAGAAGAGTGTGAAAATTGGTTTGTGGTCATTGCAATTGCCAACAGGTGCACTTGTCTGGGCTATATCTGTTTCGGTGAGACTAGCCTTTGAATTTTATTACAGAAATATTATTAAAATCAGTCCTTTAGCATTGCTGCTGGCTGTTAATGATTCACAGAGATTCTCCTCTAATAAGAGCTATTTTCCAAAGAGTTCCCATTGACTTGCAAATACCACTTCTAGTCTGAGTGACATCCACAGTTCAGTTCACTGACATCTCCCGAGCTGGCGACAGGACAGCTTCTGCAAGTGTTGGATGCTCACTGTGTACAAGTCATTGTCTTGTGAGCTTTGAGGAAGCCTGCCACTGAGCAGGCCTTCCCTCACGTTTGCCAGTGGAAGCAAGGCAAAGAAAGGGGACACTGCAGTTACACCAAAAAGCAGCGAGTTTCAGGGTTACGTAATAAAAGAGCCAGGAGAGTCCATCTAAAGCATGACTCGAGTGAATCTTCCTGGAGAAGGTAGCCTTTGAACTTGGCCTTAAATCATCGGGGTTGGGTATGTTAAAATGAGGCTGTGGGGTATGGTATGAGGTGAGAACACATAAAGAGAAGGAAAGTTTGAGAGAATATATGAGGCAGGAAAAGTCACTTACGTGCCATAAACTGGGAGTCGTTGTAGTTTGGCTGAGATACAGATCTCATGCAGAGAAACAGCTGACAGTTACCCGAGGAAGGAAAGTTGGGATTACAAGCAAATGACCTCACAAGCCAGGGGAAGGTGTTTGGGTTTATTTTAATGGCAGTGGGGAGTAGTTCTTCACCAAATCCACTCGTTCTCAATTCTGCTCTCAGAATACCTCCTTTGGATTTTTTTCCTCCTTTCAGTTTGAATTGTTTATATGTGCAAATTGACAATTTAATCCTCCTCAAATTTCTCTTGATACTCTAAAGAAGAGATTATAAAAGGAAAGTAGATTTGCCCTATGAATTAATAGGATATAGAGGATGGGGGGCAAGGAGGATTCTAGTACCAACCTCTGAGGGGTTACTCTATCTTGTAAATGGCAATACATGGACAATCCAGAGGTGTAGAGAATTTTAGTGCCATATCTTTGGATTTATGATTTTTAAGTTCAAGTTATACACACAAGCATAGTAGGCAAAGGTTCACTCTGCTCTGAAAACATATTACAATCAAGTATGTTTATCCTGAATGTTAATTTACATGCTAATTAATAGTAGTTTAAGATCAATCAGGGACAGTATATTCAATGTATATGTGTTTTTCTATTGTTATTTGAGCATTAATGTTTAGCTTATATAGTTTGTGTTAGACCAGAGTTTTAAAGTGTCTCCAGTAACAACAGAACACCTTAATGGCTTCCTACGGAAAGTTCAGGTATAAGGACAAAGGTGCAGTAATCTTCTGATGTGATTTCTGAGAATCACCAAGTGCTGAGTAGGCTTAGCACCTCCAGCCTGGTGTTTCAGTTTTATTGCTGTGAAGACACCCTGTGACCAAGTCACCTCTTATAAGGGACAATATTGGGGGATGGCTTACAGTTACAGAAAGTTCAGTCCATTATCATCATGGCAGGAAGCACGGCAGTGACCAGGCAGACATGGTGCTGGAGAAGGAGCAGAGAGTCTTGATCCAAAGGCATCCAGGAGACTACTTCTTCTGCACTGGGGGGAGCTTGAGCACATGGAGTCCTTAAAGCCTACCCTCACAGTGACACATTCTTTCCAACAAGTCCACACCTATTCTAACAAGGATGCACATCCTAATAGTGTCACTCCCTGTGGGCCAGGTATTTAAACAGAGCCTGGGGGGGGGGGCAAACCTATTCAAACCTTTACACCTGACATAGACATATATCACATCATCTAAGGATCCTTTTTTAGGCTCCCACTAACATATACTCCTATGTTAAAGCTACAATGATTTAATACCTAATTAGAGAGATTACTTCTCCAAAGTCCCTCCAAAGTGAACTTGAAAGACAGGGATGAAAGCATAAAAACTTCCTAGATTATTCTAAAAGGGAAAAAAACAGAACAAATGGGAGAAAAATCTATATTATAGTAGATAATTTAAACTATCTAATGCCAGACATGTTCCTTTAGACTAAAGAATTACAGAGACTCCTAAGCAAGACAAGTTAGAGTTAATCAGTGCTGAGAAATGTCATCAATAAGCTGTAGAGCACTAAAGGTTAAATGGAGTGACACCAGGTGTCAGAAGACAATGGAGCATCTGTAGGGTGTCAAGAGATGTGAGTATCAAGCTAAAATTGTGTATCAAGTTGACATATTCAGTAGCAAAGGTGAAGGAAATGTGATTTTCTCAAAAGACCTTGCTAAATAATCCCCAGAAGATAGACTACATGGAGGGAGGAATCAGGATGCAAGAAGAATATAGAAAAACGAGAAACAAGAAACTATTGTGAACCAACGTAATTGCAAGTTTTATGAGTTACCTCCTAGAAAGGCATTTGAACTATTGATTCTTTCATTGACTCTGGAGCCCACTGAACTGATTTAGCTAGATTGACTGGCCAGCAAGTCCTAGGACTCTTGTTTCTGCTTTTGTGGCTCTTAAAACATGACCTCATACTATTGTGCCTGGCTTTTTACATATATGTTTGTGAGCCAAACTCAGATCTTTATGCTTATATAGCAAGAACCTCCCTGACTGAGCCAGCTTCCCAGCCTCAGGAACATGGTATTTAAGTTGGCATTTTTAAAACTCCAGTTACATAATTCAGAAAACAGACCATAGATCCAAAGATGCCCAAGGCTGCAATGACCTTGATTTCCTTCTCAGTTCTTGAGTACATGGAATAATCCTAAACCATTTTTTTTCCAGAAAAGATTTCCAAAGCTTCACAAACATTCTGAAGTACTCAACACCTTCCACGGAAAGAGATACTAAGAATTGCACATGGCTGCACCTAAGATGTCTCATATTTAGTCCTTCAGATAATCAGATTGGAAAACAGGCTATGTTTGCCATAGGGTTAGTTTGCCTGAGAATAAACAGATGAACAGACACCTACATTCCCCTTTAGAAAGCAATGGCCACACAAAACAACATATGGCATAGTTATTTAATTACAAAGTTTTGTCATGCCACAATAATAAAATAAAAATGCAAACGAGACAAACATTTTAATTCACTGATATTAGGTTATGAGATAATCATTCTTTCTTATTTTCCTTAAATAATTTGCCCAAATTAATAGCCTGTTGATAGTTTGGTCTTGTACTTGGCTCTTAAAAGCTACAGTGAACAAGATAGTTATAACGATGTACAAATCAAATTCACCATCATATGGCCAGCATATTTACTAAGGCAATATTCAATAACTTTAGAAGATGTGGATAATCAAATCTTACTCTATGTTTTTGTAAAGTCATTATTTGTATTTTATCTAACCAATGATTCACATAATGAAGAGAAACTTTAGCCTTCAGGGATTTTATCCAGTATTCTCTCAAATGTAAAAGCATTTATCGCCCATTCTGAGTTTTAGAAGATAAATCTGGTTACTGTGATGTTCAGATAAGTGTTAAGGGCAGAATGTTTGTTTCTCCTCCACCAAAATATTCTTATGGTGTGGCTCTAAGTCTAGTGTGGTGACATTAGGAGAAAGAGCCACTGGAGGCAATTAGCTTAGATGAAGTCATGAAGATGGAGCCGTCTGAGAGGGAGGATGGACATCCCCCTCTTCCTGCCTCATAAACACAGACCAAGAGGCTAGAAATCCAGCTGGGGAGATGGCCCAGTTGGTAAGTACTTGCCATGCAAGCATAAGAACCTGAACCTTCATCTCTAGAATTCACAGATAAGTCTTGGTGTGGCAGAGGCAGGAGGATTCCTGAAACTCAGTGGTTAGCCCAACTAGCTAAATTGGTGTGCTCCAAGGTCAGTGAGAGAACCTGTCTCAGAAAACTTGATTAAAAAGTATTAACCTCTGACCTCCATACACATTCATGCACATTTATGCATACCTCTATGCACACATGCACAAATTCAACACACACACACACACACACACACACACACACACACACACCCTATAGAGTGTATTTGTGTAATCTAGGGACCAGGTCCTCAAAAGCCAGACTGGAAGGCACCTTCACTTTGGACTTCAACTACAAATCCTGTTGTTTAAGTCATCTTGTCTTTGCTATTGTTACAGCCATGGAGCAGACTGATGCAAAGGCCTTACTATTGAAAATGGGTTTCATAAGAGATTCAAACTGTAGATGCTGATTCATTTGACCCAGTTTTATGCTCACTGAAGGAATGTACTGGAAAGAGTGTGGACTTTGAGGAACCGTGCGAGTGGTAATCTCTAGTGTGTGTGGTGTGTGCCTGCCTATCTGTGTTTAAATTCAAATCTTGCCTCCCATTTTGCCAAACAACAGTTAACATGTTTCAGTGACATCATAATGCCCTTACCAAACACATAGACCCTGAATCTCCATCAGCTGTTCCTTTTGCTCCAGGGAGGAAACACTTGTTGTTTTTTATTCTAACAGTTAAAACATCTTGCCCACAGAGTATAAAATAAACACCGAAAGTAAAGTGAATGCTTGAAAGTTATTGATTCAAGTAAGGGTTAAAATACGTGAACCAAATATACTGTTATTAAACTTTCTGTTTACCAAGTTCGTCAAGAAAGCCATTAATACTAAAGTGGGCTGGGGTCATTGAGCCTCATCAACCTTATTACACATTTGTACTGCTCTCTGTTGCCTCTGGGAAGCTCATTCTCATCCTTAGCATACACATTTCTGGAAACTCCTTTCAGAAACGAAAAGAGAGAAAAATAATAGAATAAATGAAGGAAGGAAGAAAGGAAGGAAGGAAGGAAGGAAGGAAGGAAGGAAGGAAGGAAGGAAGGAAGGAAGGAAGAATTACTTTTGATAAATTAAGACACAGGACAAAAGTTTTCAAGGAAATATATTCAGTAATCATCAAGAAATAATAACAAAAATGAGAAAACAGGACTGGAACACAAAGTACCACTCTAACTAAGATGTTGATTGTTCAAGAGTACACAGTGAAGCTGTGTCGAAGATGAAGTTTTCTTTTGGGTGTTCTTTCGTTTAGCATTTGAATAGCGTTATGTTTTTGTGGTTTTTTTACTAAGCACTTTTATAGTCATTAGCAAGAATTATGTCATGACAAAGACATTTGTGGGGCCATTTCCTGGGAGAGAGAGAGAGAGAGAGAGAGAGAGAGAGAGAGAGAGAGAGAGAGAGAAAGAAAACAAACCACCCACGTTCAGTAGGAAAATTACAGGATCAAGTGTCCACTGGATGTGATGGGGACTAATATTTACATAACAGTGTGGCTTTTTTTGACTCAGATGATGTTGACAAGACCGCAGGAGATGCCTTATTTCTCATTTCTCACTTCAGTTACCCACTGTTTATTGGCCCATGTTCATTAATTGCCTGCTATGCACGCACAAACCCAGGTATGAGAGTTTGGGGGAACCCTCTTCCCCGTAGTCACCCTAGTAGACTATGAAGTATAAGTAATTGTTCAGCTAAAACTTGAACTCAGATCTCTTGCTCTCTTACAGTGTGCGTGTAGTTTTCCTATTTGTACCAATCTTAAATTGCCCAGTAAAGGGATTTTTCAAAAATGGATCTGATATAAACTTTTCCCACTCAAAGACTCTCCATGATAATTTTTGTGAAAAAGTTGTCTTCCACAGAGTAATAGTTTGATGCACAAAGTCATTCACAAGTTGCATCAGATATTATGGCCTGTACTTGCTGTGCCTGTGACAGTAAAAGCTATATCGCTAGAGGGGAGGTGGGCTGTGCTGCCACCTATGTCTGTTCAAGCATAAAATGGTGCTCACACAACAGGAAATTATCTGTCAATGCATTTGTCTCTTCTTTAGGTGACGACTGGTGGCCTTTAAATGCAAAGCTGATATGTAACTTATGGTTGGGCACCTGTTTGGTAAATGTAAGAGGTCTTGCATTTAGTCCCTGGCATCACCAAGAAACAGAACAACAAAAGAAAAGCTTAGATTAAGCTGGTGAAAAATTTCAGCATCTGTCTATAGATGTAGAGGGGAGAGAGGTGACGAGGATTTTGTTTCTTCATTCTTGTGGTGCACTGAGAACTTTTGATGAGGTAGAATCAGGGACATCAGTAGCTAGTAGGAGTTTCAATATAGAATTAATTTACACTTGTCTTGACTTTGTTTCCCATTGCAACAGATGAAAACTGCTTTGCTTAATTAAATATAATCCAAGGGGAAAAAATAGAATCTAAAATAATGCTCAACAGAAATTATAGAATTAGACCCAAGATGCCCAGTTTTCCACTGTGAGTTCTCAGCCATGCTGGCTTAGGTTCAGAAGGGGCTGGCAATATTCATGAGGTGACGACTTCAGAATTACGTATTACGCAGCCATGCTTCATAAGTCTCTGATACATTCTAGAAGTCTATAGGTGAAGTCATCCAGTCTCGGGTATCACTGGAAAAGTTTTGGGCAAATCTAATCAGCAGGTTAATTTTGTGACACCATCTTTAATTTAAGGCAAAGGACTTTAGCAAAGGTAACAGAATTGACAGCAAGAGAAAGGCACACAGAGATGCAGTCCTAAGAGTCTTGCAAATATGGAAACTATTGCAGTGGAGTCCTGAAAATGACTGAGTTAATGACTTGTTTTTAAGTCCCCAAAGGAACTACTGCTCCCACCCCCACCACACACTTTTTTTTTCTTTTCAGGAAATGGATTATGCTGCCTTCTCATTATTTTATTTGGATTAAAGCATTTCCTAACATTCCACATTTTTTCTGTATTCCGTGCACTCTCCAGTAAGTGATCTATTTATTTACATGAAAGGCAACATTTCTAATGCAAAGTTAGAAGGAAGACATTTGCCTACCAGTCTCCTCACGAAAGCCAATGGTAGATTTCTTTTTAAAATTTGGTTCTATGTTTCATTTGCTTAAAATATATATATATATATATATATATATATATATATATATATATATATATATTCTTGAAATGAAATATAAAATATTATTTTATCAGTATTGCTGCAACAGTGAATGAATACTCACTCCCAATAGATTCCTCTGAATGGCCACTCTATAGCTACCGTGTTTTGTTAGAAAAGTAAATTAAAAAGTAGACACAGCATCATGAATGAAGAAAAGGGCTAGAAACAAGGTCTAAAGTATGCAATCTTTAAAAAGGACTTTATCAAGTAAAATCTCACCGAAACTTGAAATGGGAGTCACACAACCCCAAAGCTTTCCCATTTTCTATTCAATGAATAATTTACTTTCTAGATGAGATTCACTAACATTATTGCAGGATGACTGTAATTGAAAATTATTAAAGCTCTATCTTTGTTGTATTTAAAAACCCATGCATTTGGTGTTTGACCAGGGCTGCTTCGTCCTTTGGAGTTTTGAGAGAAAGCAAATGTGTCTTCTAAAGAATAGGGAGCTAAACCCTTAATTGCTTTCCTGTTTCCCACAAAGATGCTAATATGATGAACCGAATGTCAGGAATAATAAGACAAAATGATGGTGTACACCCTGCGAAGAGAAAATACAACATCTTTTTATGTAAACTGTCACACGAACCTCAAGGGGACTCTTTGCTCTTTTCCTGCCCCGATTTTGAACCGCTTCATTAAAAGTCACTTTGTTTTTTCGAAGGATAACACCCACATTATTCTATTAAAAATTCTTAAGAGAAATCTTCAATTAGGAGGTTATTGTTGTCTGAAAGATTTTTCCATAGTTGGTGGGTAGCTGAAAATGTGATCTTCCCAAATTTGAATGGAAATATGACATTTATCACGGCTTAAAATAGATAAAATGTCTTTTCTGTTTGAAATGCCAGTGAACTTGGTATTATTTATCAGATCCTTTGAACAGTTGGAATTTTCGGGGAAGGAGAGAATTTCAAAAAGGAGAGACATGAATCATCAGGTTTTCCTGCCTTTGGACGGTTAAAAAGTTTCTTATATTTACGGAGTCTTTGTTTCCATATAGCATGTTGATCTTTTGAAAAGTAAATGGGGGGTCAGCAAGTTTTAGTCCAAATTCTACATATCATTCTTTGGGTTGACTGGGGAGAACTGCTCTCAAACCTATCTCAGTGGCCACTAGACTTCTACCCAGGGTTCATCCTCATCTCAGTTTACACTGTAGCCTGGTCTCTCCTTCAACTTCATCAGTGCACACATACATAAATGTTTCTTAACCACTGAGAGGGAGAGCAACCTAACTGGCCTGAGCCTGCCATTCCTATCTTTATCCCGAGGAGGAAGAAGCAGTAGAGTGGCTATCAGTGAGAGAAGCTTGATCTAACAGAGTTCCAGGCCAGTCTAGCTACACACTGAAGAGTCAGCGTGAGGATGACTATAAGAAGCAGTGTGTTCTCTTCTGTAGAAAGAAGTCTCTTCCCTGTTCCTTACTGTCACATTTTCTCAACTTACTTTGGAAGGAGTCCCCCCTTTCTCCTTATTTCACTTTGACTTGGATTGTTTTAAACTGTCATTGTCTAGAACCTGCTTTAGTAAATATTTCCACAGTTAAACAAGCCGTGTATAGTACTTATTATCCGAGTCTTACAGGTGAAGAAGCTAAGCCTCAGGGAGGTTAAGTAGCCGACCCCAGGATATAAATCTTCAGTGTTTTAGTTAAAATTTGAAGCTTGAAGTACAAAGCCTGCTTTGTACTGTGTCACTGTGACCAGAAAACATGAAGAGATACATTGATTTGAAATATAGAAGATTCTATATATGCTTACCATAGGCTGTCCTTTCTGTACATACTGAGATCATTCCCTACTCGTGTTATAGCATTGTGCAAATACCTTTATTAGGCGTGTTTGCTAATGTTATTGTATGTTTGGAAATGTAATAAAACAGAACTAAGTTTAAATAGCATACCCAGAACAGATAATTTTATAATTAATATGTGGAGACCTGAAAGTACATACACTAGATGTATTATTTCTGAACAGGTTATGGTAGCCAGAAAAAAATGCTATGAAACAGAGCAACATGAATTAAGAAAGTCCCCTTGGCTAAAAGGGCTCTGTTTAAGCTGAGACAAGAAATATTTAAAATACTTGATTTTATATGTATTATTAAAGGTCCCATCAAGAACAAAGCAATCATTTGAATACAGCAGTCTCCTGACACTGATAAGAACATGTTTTAATTTAACAATGTGTAGATGAGATATGCTATGTACTTTTTTCCCTTTATATAAATATATTCTTGTGACGAGAAAAACATGCTCATGAATATACAAATATATATATGTATACATATATACATATATATATACAAATATACATATATATATATATCAATATATGTATAAACTAATAAAAACAACCTTGTTTCTGATTTGACAAAATATCCATTTTAGTCATTTTAAATGTAATATAATTTTAGATTCCTTTAATAAATGTCCAGTGGATAGATTTATTATTATTATTATTTTTAATTTCCTGCATCAGATAGAGGCCTTTGATAAATACCACAGACAAGCCCAGCGCTGTAGGATAGGCTTGACAGTTCTTCAATAAAGGGCTGTGTGGTTTTTGTGTCAGTGTCTTCCTTCCAGTGACAGCTGCTTTGTTCTTTTCTAGTCAGATTCTCTAGTTAACACATCAAAAGTGTATCTGTGTACACCTAGTACGAAGCAAACAGTTCAAAGAGGTAAGAGATTCAGTTTTAACTCTTTGCTACATTTTTCCCTACACTTGTCACAAAGGATGTCTCCTGTGGAGGCTTTGGAATAAGGTGAGGAGTTCAAGAAGGAGAGGGGGACAGTGGCTGCATGTAGGGATTAGCTTACTGGAAAGGAGCTTGATCTGACTGGGTAAGGTCCCCTGGGTGGGGGATGGAGGATGGGAGTATGAACAACTCATATTAAATGAGAGCAAATATGGAAGGAGGAACTTTAATTTTCTCAGGACACAAAGCCCAGGTTCTGGACACTGGCACTGACATCTAATCATTGTCATGGGTGCATCCCCATTTAACAGATCATCATGAGAAAGGCCCTGCCTACTCTGACATGTAGTTCTCACCCATACCAGCTGGAATTCACATGTGGGAATTTAGGTTAATCTTGAAGCCATGTTTACATGGCTATCTTTTCAGTGAGTCTTCAAGATCTCCTCTGAGCTAGTGCTGGAATATTAGAAGCCCAAGGGAGTAGACTGTAGAACTTAGCACCCTTATTTGGAATATACCCAGGGTTGAGATATCATGAGACAAAGGTCAGTCAGAAGGTACCCTTTCTCCTTTCTCCTCTTCCTAGCCATACCAACCAGACATCATCCATCTGTATGGAGGGTATCTAATAAGATACTTCCCCTAACTTAGTGACACCATCCAACCCCAATGGGTCATGTTGAAATAGATCAGAGTTCCATTGTAACCTATGTATGTTTTTGACAAACTAGTGAGGTAAAAGCAATACATTTAAGACTGCATTTTGGCTTTTGATATTTTAATAAATTCTCCACACAGCCATGAGAAAAGTAAAACTGTTGGGCTTTCTTTGGCTCCTTTTCCCGCTGAATTTTCATTTTTTATTCACTCATGCTTTTCAGTATCTCAAAAGCTCTGAAAGTCTTAGATCAGCTCCGGTGAGTTTCACAGTATCATACACAGAATAAACAAGCAATGCAACTCTGAGATCCCCAATGTCCGTGTATGTCTTGGATTATTCTAGGCATGAACACATCAGGAAAAAGATATAGACTGAAAGTCTACAAGACGACCTAGAGTCTACAGAGGCAATCACATGGCTGGTCAGTCTCAGGCTTTGGGTCTGTCATCTAAAAGTGGGGTTCTAATGATTGCACACTCAAAAGGTTGGCCTTGCTATTTTTTGGTTATAAGGACAGGCATTGTGCATGGACAGTATTTATTACTGACTTCATAAAAGGCTCAAGGGCTCAAGTTGTTGCCAGAGTGTCCATCACTGTGAGATTTAATGAGCGTTAGTCCCCTTTTATTGCTTTGACAAAATACCTGATAAGAGCAACCTTCCAGGCTTATTTGGGGTCATGATCTGAGAATACTGTTTATCATGGCAGGAACAGCATGGCAGCATGAGTGTCAGGCTGGTCACATTACATCTGCTGTCAAGAAGCTGGAAGAATTGGATGATGGTGCTCAGGTTGTTTTCTCCTGTCTGTTTATCTGGAACCCCAACCCATGAGGTCATGGGTTGCTCTCATTTAGGGAGGTCCTTCTCACCTCAGTCAGACATTTGTAGAGCTCCCCAGTAATTCCAAATCTAGTGACACCGACAATGGAGATTTGCCATCACAAGAAAGATCTAGAAGGTTAGCCTATTCTCCTGCTTTTGGGGGAATAATGAGATTGGGATCAATAAGTAAAATGTCTTAGCCACCAGCCACTTTATTTTTATATATACTAATCACCATATATACAGAAATAGGATGGCCTTTCTTTTACCTGCTGGCTATGCAGTTTTAATTATTAAAAAGACATAAGAAATTTAGGCCTGCTTATTAATATGTAATCATACCACGAACATTTACAGCGGGATTTACTTAAACTTACATAGAAAGTAAAGAAGAAAACAAGCTAGTCACATGCAAAACAACACTGTAAACTTATTTAGGTGTGTTGTTTTTTTCCGACTATCTTACTTTCAAAATAGGGAACTTGAAAGTATTGTTGCTTGAGCTTCAAAATATGATTTTAGATTTTTTTTCCCCTTTTACATGGTGGTTTTTTGCTTATTCCAATCAATAGCCACACGGTTGAGACTTGAATTCTCTCCCACACTTCAGTACCCCCTTTGTCCCTCTTGGATGTTTATTTCAAATTTCCCTTTTGTCCAGTTTTTATTTACTTCCTGCAGGTGTTGCAGTTATGAGCAATACTGTCTATGGTTTCTGAACTCACTGCTATTTAAACCTCCAGTGCTTAAAAATAACAGCTAACACATGTTGTCCACTTTCTAGATCCGTGAATGGTTTTCCCAGACAGCTAAGAAATCTTGGTGAAATAGAGTACTGGGGATACTCAAGGACATTCTGGTTGGAGGGGTGGTTCTGGAGAGGGAATCCAAGATTGTATGTTTCAACCAAGTTCTTGGATGCTGCTGACATTGCAGAGCTAGAGGCTAGACAGAGCTGCTTTACAAGATCTACTTTTCTGGAAAACTTTAATGCATTCTCAAGTTCTCCCTGGATTCGCCTTAGCTTAGAAACCAATGTTCAAGCGATGCTTGATGTGACTCGGTCACGGCTTACATCATCTAAGCATAAGATAGGAAGCCTTTGAGGAAGAAACAAAGCTAGGGGAAAGTACCAGTGTCTTCTTAGAGACCTACGTGTGTGATGAGAGAAGTCAGCATAGAAAGATTAAAACACACAGGCTTTGGAGAACCTCAGATTTTCTCTCCACATTGGCCTCTAGAGGGTAACAGGATTCATATTTGTGTACCTGAGGTCATATGGCATTGGTGCTTCACAGCATGTGCCATTCAGTGGCAGAAGACACCTTTGAACTGGTTTGAATATGAAATATCCCCCATAGGCTCTTGTAGCTTATACTTGATCTTCAGTTAGTGTCCTCCACAGTTGTAGACCTCTACAGTAATTCTAAATCCAGTGACATTGACAATGGAGGTTTACTATCACAAGAAGTACCTTCAAGTTATTGGAGGTTGTATAAATTTTAAGAGGTGCAGCCTTGCTGGAGGACATATGTCATTTGGGGGTAGGCTTTGAGGATTTATAGCCTCAACCCATTTCCCGTTCACTTTCTCTGTTTCCCTATGTGTGGATAAAATGTAATCAGCTGGCTTCTTCTCTGGCCACCACCACTGCCATGTGTCACCAGCCATTATGGATCCCATCCCTTTGGAATCATAAGCCAAAATAAAGTCCCCGTTTCCCATAACTTGTATTTGACCATTTGTGATGTTTTGTATATGCTCGGCCCAGGGAGAGGCAGGCATTATTAGACGGTGTGGCCCTGTTGGAGTAGGTGTGGCCTTGTTGGAGTAAGTGTGTCACTGTGGATATGGGCTTTAAGATCCTCAGCCTAACTTCTTGGAAGTCAGTATTCTGGCAGCAGCTTTCAGATGAAGATGTAGAACTCTCAGCTCTGCCTGCACCATGCCTGCCTGGATGCTGCCATGCTCCCACCTTGATGATAATGATAACTTCTGAACCTGTCAGCCAGCCCCAATTAAATGTTGTCATTTATAAGACTTGCCTTGGTCATAGTATCTGTTCACAGCAGTAAAACCCTAACTAAGACAAGATTTTTTTTCTGGTAAAAGAAAAATAACTAATGCAAACAGGATCAGACATACACTGGGTGGCTAAATCTCGACCCTTCTTTTTCTTCTGCTCACTTGATATATTGGACAAATCACTATCTCCCTTACCCATGGTTTCTTGCCAATAGCTTCTCAGGTAAGAGTGGACCTTCCTGCCCTTCTCTCCTACTGCATGCTAGAATTTTATCTGGCTGGAATTTGCACAGGTCTTACGTATGATGTTTCAACCATTGGGAGTTTGTATGTGCAATTGCCATGTTGAATCTCAAAAATCCTTGTTTCCTCATAGCCATTCACCACCTCTGTCTCTTACAATCCTCCCTTGTCCACAATAATCCCTGAGATAGGGTCTCTCACTAAACCTGTAGCTAATGAATTTAGCTTAGCTGACTGGCTAAATCCTCCAAGGATCTACCTGTCACTGCATCCTCGGTGCTGGGATTACAGAAGCATACTTTATACCTGGCTTTTTATTTTTAATTTAAAATAAATTTTTATTGGTTATTTTATTTATTTACATTTCAAATGTTATTCTCCTTTCTAGTTTCTCCTCCACAACCTCCTATACCCTACTCCATCCCCACGCTTCTAGAGAGTGCTCCCCCACTCAGCGCTCCCACCTCAGAACCCTAGCATTCCCCTACACTGGGTCATTGAGCCTCCACAGGATCAAGGGGCTCCCCTCCCATTGATGCCAGATAAGGCAATCCTCTGCTACATATGCAGCAGGAGCTATGGGTCACTCCATGTGTACTTTTTGGTTGGTGGTTTAGTCCCTGGGAGCTTTGGAGGTTCTGGTTGGTTGATATTGTTGTTCTTCCTATGGTGTTGCAAGCCCCTTTGGCTCCTTCAGTCCTTTCCCTAGTTCCTCCATTGGGGTCCCTGTGCTTAGTCTGATGGTTGGCTACATGGTTGGCTATGTGCATCTGCATCTGTATTGGTCAGGCTGTAGTACAGTCTCTCAGGGGACAGTTATACCAGGTTCCTGTCAACAAGTGCTACACTTAGCTTTTTAAATGTATGTGTTGGGGATCTGAACTCAGGTTATCATGCTTGCATGATGAGCAGTTTCCTGCCAGAGCCATCATCACTTCAGACCATGATTGCATTTGTAAAATACTTCACTTGCCTAAGTCACTGGTCTAGTTGTGAAAGCATCCATCCTAAGAGCTAGATTGCAAGTGCCGTCTATTATGAGAGAGAATCTGCCAAAAAAGTTTTGCATAATTTTTTAATTAAAAAACTTGAAAAATTTCTCTGTGTTATTTGGATTCATTGCAATCTATGGCAAGATTGATTGTGAAAATCTGAATAAGGCAAAAAAAAAGATTTAAATCAAGTAAAGTTAAGTGGAGTATTTTGAAATGTCAAAGATGGGTAGCATATGCTTGACTTATGTGAGTGAAGCGTTGAGTGATGACAACAACCAGTTTTGATCAGACTAGACCAGTGCCATGTTGTCTTGTGTGTTTGTGAGAACTTGCTCAATAAACTACAATTTCCCAAACAAAGATATTATGAGATGCCGTTTAGTTTTAGTCCAAAAGAAATAAGAATATGTTTATATATCAAGATTTACCACCACCACCACCACCACCACCACCCCCAACCATCATCCTCATCATTACCACCACCACCACCACCACCAACAACAACCCCCAACCATCATCCTCATCAACATCACCATCACCACACCACCATCATCCTTATCATCACCATCACCATCATCTTTTAGGTAACTCTCACTCCATTCTTCCTTCAAATGTAAATAGTGAGACCACCAAAAGAGCTTCATAGGGTCATGGTGGTAAATGTTAAGAATGTCATGGCATCTTCTTGCTGCAAAACTCATAGGTTTCAGTTTATACACCTAGTTCCAGTTAGACTTGAACGTTGCTAGAGGTCGAGCCCCATCACCCCCAAGCAAATGCAAGAGACCAGTTAAATCTTCTTTAAGGGAAATTACATTTATTATCAGAAAGGAAACATCTTTGACTGATTATTGTTGGTAAGTGGCACAACAGGCGTTTGTCATTCCCAGGTAGTCTTTGACCCATGGCTTACTGACAATAGTCCATATTATGAAATGCAAGGCTAAGAATGCAGTAGTCTGGGTTCAGTGTAGAGGAAGGGAGCATACCTTTTGGAGTTCACATGCTGAATGAATAGAAAGGTCTGTAGAAGTCTGCGAGATCCAAGGAAAGATTATGAAATCAGCCCATCTAGAAGGGCTTCCCTTCTGACATTCCCAGTATCCAGGGATTTGTGCTGTTTGATGATCCCGACACTGAAACTGTCACAGTGTGCTACTCCTATCCAGGACAGCTCACTTCAGACATGCTCTGCTATGCTTTGAGTATAGAATGTCCTCTACAGGATCATGTGTTTGACTCCTTAGCTCTCAGTTTGTAGTGATGGTTTCGAAGGTTGTCCAACCATTAAGAGGTTCCATTACAACTTTACTGAGTGAAGTAGATCACAGGATATAAACTGTGAGGGTAGCCCAGATCTGATTCCCATCCAATCTCTGCTACCTGGCCAATGTGATCAACCACCTCACCCTCCTTCTACAATGCCTTCCACACTGTGCTAGACTGTATCCCCTCAAACTGTGAGCCAAAAATAAATCCTTATACCTTAAGTTGATCCTTATCAAACATTTGGTCATGGTGATGAAAAGAGCAAGTAATGTGTATTCCTGTGACCTTGTCCTGCTCTCAGACCAAAATCATCATCTCCTTATCTAATTGGCCGCCAAGACTGTGAGAATTCCTAATAACTTCATTTCAACAGTCCACAAGCATTATGATCTGTGAGCATTAACTTGAACTAACCAAAACTAAGACATCTACAGATATCACTAGATACTTTATGGCTGACCAATGTATTTATGGGGTATGGTACTTAAACTGTATTATGCCATGTGTGACTATAGTTTGAGTTTTTTGTTTTTTGTTTTTTTTGTTTTTTTTTTTTTTTTGATAAATTTGACCAAAATATACTAGTCAGCAAGGAATGTAAAAATGAATTTCAAGGTTAAATGTATATGAGAAATACTACTCAGGTTTTTTTCTTGTATATTCTCAATATTATCTCTGAAAATCTTGGAGCAGAAAACCCGCTATCTAATTTAAACATCTCATAGTTTTAAACGTAATTTTGTAATGGATACAGAATAGCACTTTAATGATTGAAATGGGATTTTTATAGGATGAAGTGACTTTTCTATATCCCACCTGTTTTAGGATTTTTTTTTTTTTTTTTTTTGGTCTTCAGAAATTTATCTGAAAGGTTGCCTTTTTGTTTAAGTATCTAATTATTTACAAAAAGGAAGCAAATCTTGGCTATGCTTTCGGGCTGACATGAGGTTAAAGGCCAAGCAGGGAATTCCTCTCAATCAGGAGGTAGAAAAGAAACATTTGGGGTATGAAATTAACATTGTAGCTTATTACTACAATGTTTAATGGTCCCCAATATTCTCAATAGCTTCTGGCAGTGCAAAAAAAAGTAAAGAACATTAAAAAATGTTGAGAAAATCTTATTTTTGCAAGGCAGACAAACACCACAAACTTCAGTTATAAAAATCAACTTATAATGTTTATGTAAAGATCATATTTATATATGATTTTAACAGTTGGTCTGATACAAATCAATGTTTTCTATAAAAACAACAAAAATGCTGGGCGGTGGTGGCATATGTCCTTATTCTCAGCACTTAGGAGGCAGAGGAAGCTGGATCTCTGTGAGTTCAATACCAGACTGCAGCCTGGTCTACAGAGCAAGTTCCAGAACAGCTAGGGACTACACAGAGAATCTCTGGCTCATAAAAGTCAAAACAATAAATAAACAAAACCCAAATAAATTCTATTCATATTTATTTGAAATTGGATTATACATTCCTCAGTTGTATCTATGAGTTTGTAATTTATGTATCTATCTTACTTACTTGACATTTGAAAAAAATCCATCACCACCACCACTACCACCACAACCATTAGTGTATAGGTAGCACTCAGCCAGTACATTTAATTCAGTATCTTGAAATACTTTACATTATAGACAAAAAAATTAACCCCAAATAAATAAATGTCTAAGGTGTATCCTGCCAGCTCCATATGAAACCTAAGACAGAGAAAGATGTATCTGAAAACAATTTGTGCCCATCGCTTTTGTCTAAGATCATGTGACTCAGCCAAACATAAAACTTTAAACAGAACTATATCAAGTCAAAATTAAATGAACAGAAATACTATGATGACAAAGGAGGTCTTTAGAGAGTACGGGAAAGAAACATAGAAAAAACTGGTCAGTTGCTATTATGGACTACAATGTATAGACAAAGAATTTTAACTAAAGAATCCAACCATGAGCTATGGTACAAACCAAATTTTTTAAACTCTTACCAGTGAGCTGGCAACATAGATACCTGGTCCAACTTTATAACTATTAAGAAACGGTGAAGGAACTGTGATCTCATGCCCCCACTTTGAAGATACAACCATACTTAACAAGTTCCATGTATGCCCTAGTATTGAATGTTAGATGCATTTTGAGTAGAAATTCTTTAATCTGTTTGGTTCAGTCTTAAGATGGCTATGCTATAGCTATGGGGGTAGAGTTAAGGGAGTATATCTAAGGAGTATCATCTGCTCCTGGACCAGATTCAAATGACAAGTTCCTGGACTTTGAGCTGATTCTGTAATCGACATGAGGATTTCAGGCAGGGATTTTGCATGTGCTAGGGGATGGGAATGATTGTGGCCTAAAGCAAACTGTGGCAGCTTGCATTTCCAAACTTGTCCATACAAATATACATCCCATCTTGCATGCTATTCTTATAATGTGATAATGACATCTTCCTTATTCCCTCCTCTTGAAACTGGGCAGAACTGGGTGACTGCCTTAAGCTATAGAATTCAGTGTAGGTGACCATGAGTAGCTCCTGGAGTTAGTACCCCAAAGGTGATAACGCTTCTGTGTAGATTTGCTTCTTGTTCATGGAAGCCAGTCAACATGTTTTGAGGAGACCAAACCCACTTGGAGAAGGCAGATGTATGTGTTCTAGCTAGCAGTTTTCCCTGGACTCTTGGGCATTAGCTAGGAAACCCTTGGACCGTGTAAATGGTGAGTCTTTGTGATGACAATTTTCTGTCTTCAAGAATAGTTTCTTTTTCTGTTGCATTTATAAAATTCTTTGGAAAAAGCAATTTAAGAAAGAAAAGGTTAATTCTGTATCACTGTTCAAGGGTACAGCCAGTAATGACAGGGAGGTCACATGTTATCTAAAAATGGGAAGCATAGAACTATGATGCCTGCTGCTCAGCTCCGTTTTGCCACTTAAACTCTTAAGGATCTCATCCGTGGAATGGGGCCTACAGAGTGGGCATGTCTGCCTTTCTCCTTTAATGCAATCAAGATAAACTCCCAAAGGCATGTTAGAAGGCCCATCCCATAGATGAGTCTAGTAGGCTCTATCAAGTTGACAACCAACACAAGTCATTGCAACTTCTTTCTTAGATCTTGGGTAACATGGAACACTCTGTTCGATCCACAGGCCTGAATGAGAGGATCTGGTAGTTTTCAGAGTTTGTCACTACAAGTGCAAACCCTGGAATCATGAACCATGAATGCTCGAGTACATACCAGCTACTTGGTAACCACTGGGAAAGGTATGATGCTTTTAGAAGCAAGTAATGAAAATCTATGTTAAAAAACTATTTTATAAAAGAATGACTGTTATCTCATCTTGTGAGGGAGCCATAAGATTGGGAAACTCCAAGTCTGGTAGTATAATAGGATCCATGAGAAACTTGTGTTATTTGAGGGCTGTTTTCTTCTATATAGGCAATGCAATAGCTAAAAGAGGCTTCTGATTCTGTTTGTTTTTACTACGCTATTAGGAGCAGAGCTGTAACCATTAAACTTACCCTTAGATCCCATTGCCAGTTAAAAACGCTTATTGACTCAGGACAATGAAATGACCACATTGGGATTGCTTCTATCTTTGCCAAGGAAAGTTACCAAACAAAACACAGGGTTTGGCTATCTTGAGATAATCTAGTTTCCAACCTGTAACCATCACTTATAGCTGCCTTGCTTGTAGTCAGATTTAGAGAATATGGAGATGATTTATTTGAAACTAACCATGTCAGGTGGTTTGTATTGAGACAATTTTATTCTTCTCGGTTTGTCTCTGTCTTTAGGGTTAGAGTTTGCCACCAAGTGACTGGTGTGTATTAATAATTTCATCTGAGAATAACTAAGAGAAACAAATATGTTGTCTATTGTGATGTTGTGATATAGTAAGTCTTATTTTCTGTCTCCCTTTCATAGCACACAACTTCTTAAACCTCTTTAAAGTATCTGACATGACAAGTGTCTTTTTGCAAACTAAGAGCTGGTAACCATGAATGAGGGGTCTTAGATGTCATCATGGGACATGGGCTAAAGTTGAGTTGCTCACTGAAGGCTGATAACTAGTATCAATCCTACCTGTGCAATCAGGATTCTATAGGACAATCAAAGGGATAGCATGCAACGAGCTTTTGGATTACTCTACAATGAAGGTTGGTTTGAAGTTATAGCCTGAACACTCTACCTGTTTCATATATACCTTGCCCTAGACATCTCTTCTATCTGGCTATGCCTGAGTTACACCCTTTTACAGGTATATAAAAAAAATAGATATGTTGCTTTACAAGTGCTCTGAGAAATTCTAGCAAGCAAACCAATTTGATTGGTTGGGGGATCCTGGGAATGTGTAAATTTTAATCAGTCTATATAGGTCACAGTCTAGACTTGCCACCGACACCAAAAGGGAGAAAATTATGTGGGACCAAATGCTTTTACAAACTATTGGATCATGTAGACTCAGAAATGAATGAAATTTATAGGGCAAATGATTTTTGTCTTTCAGTGATTTAGAATATATTGAGAATAGACAGAAGAACAGATTTATTTCATTTTTTCAGATCTAAATATGCAATTTAACTAGTTTTCTGAGGTAAAGGAGTTAAGAGTCAAGGTTTGGGCTTCAGTCTGACATGCTTTCGTCTGGACTTTGTAGATAGTGTTTTCTGCCTTGGCAATGAGTTACAAGAACTAATGAAATTCTTGAAGAGGTAGGAAGAGTTCTCGGTACCTAGAAAAGATCACTGGGATTGCTTGAAAGTGCTCACATAGATCATAATCTATGAATTGGAAAAACTATTAAGTCTTCCACAGACATGCTTTTGCTTGTCATGTATTGTCATTCTAACCATGCTTGTGACGACTTACAATGTTTTAGTCACAAAGTGAAATAATTCATGGTGGATGTGAACTAAAAGCTTCAGTCTGCAATAAGACTAACACATGTCAGTTGACTCCTATGCTTCACGTGTACTCGTGGTTAGATTTGGCATTACAATGAAAGTACTTGATTCTTTAAACATATATGCCCTCACAATACACCACCTGACATAATTTATTCTCAGTAAAATAGGAAAGCATTTTATGACAATATCTACCTCGCTGTTATTTTATTGCTTATACATATGATACATATTTATTTCTAAAACAAGTCTATATCTCTGGCTACCTGCTTTATTTTTGCACGTTATAGGCAGTATGTCACTCATGAATGGTGAAGAATGTCAGTTATTTATCTTCCCAAAGTATCTAGAAGTGAATAAAGCTTGACTTGAGCCAGGAAGTATCATATATTAAAAAGTGAATTCTCAAAAAAAAAAAACCAGAAAAGGTTTGAATATAAAATTAAAGTACAGTTTGCCATAAAATGTGACTGTCAAGGTGACACAGACTCCAATATGAAACAGGTAGATTGAATTTGTATTTTTATGCATGCTGAAAATTATTTTGAAATTATTGATCTCAGAAGGCTTCAATCTCTCTTTCTCTATATATATTTGGATAATGTGTCAATCAGCTATAAATGTGTTATGAGCAATTTAACTCCATGCATTTATTTGTCAATAAAATGCGTGCCCTGTTGTTCTTTTTTTGGTTGTATTGTTTTTATCATGTCGATATTTCATAAGATTATATGACTGTCTAAATGGGAGTGGCTATTATTGCTGCTGATGTACTTTGGAAATAGCAATCCATATTTTATGGACCAGAAAGAGGCAGACCTCTACCTTTGACCACATTGAACATAAAAGTGAGCTGATATAAATGAAATTCCCATCTTATTTCACCTACTCACAATTAGCTTCCAATAGTCTTAGAGTAAATGCCAAAGCAGATATCTGATGTTTTCTGTATTGGGAAGAATGATTTAAATGCGGCAAATAAAATTTTTCAAAAGGAACAGAAATACCTTCATGTGAACCAGATTTAAAAAAAAAAAGATAACGGGAATTTTATGAGTATCTTTTTCATTGATGTGACTGTTACATGTACTTTTTACACACCAGAGATAAAAACACATGATGAATAAGGAAGGCAATGCAGCCTAGCCTGGACAGTTAGGAGAGCGTGGCACATGTTGATGTAAATCCTGCTAGTCTTTTTTCCCAGGTGCACACATTTCTTTTCTGACATGATATTCTATATATTAGGTTTAATAACCTGATTTTTTACCAAATGGATTTCTGTCCCTCTGTGCTATAGCAGACTTTGTCAGGAAAATAATAAGCTCATGCAGTTCACTTTTACAATACAATTTTTCCTCCATTTAATACCTTGCTTCTTGTATTTATTCACTTGAGCATGTAGCTTATACTGATAGGTAATTTGCTTGTATAAAATATGCTGTGTTCTCTGGCTGTTTTAAAAGCACGGATTTGTTGATTGTCAAATATTTGACAAGTTATAGTTAAGTATGCTTTTAATATAACTGAGATTTTTTTTCCTACAGCACAGCTCTGTACAAAATTCAAATAATTTAACCAGAGTTCCATCTGTAAAGATGGCTAGCACTGAGATGTGTGTGAAGTGCGTGGTTATCTCTGTAAATACCTTGGAGCTACTATAGGTATTCTGATGCAGACATTGGTTCTCACTTCCTGGTCCTCGCATGTAGCCTGTACACTCTTCTGCTCACTTACTGCCAATCTAGGGTCTATCAAGAGCATGTGAGTCCCAATGGTAGGTTACATAAGGCATTACAAATTGCTTCTGTCTTCTCTTTGTCCTCACTCATGGAGCTGGAGCTGCCATGTCATTAAGGGCAGATCTATGGAAAGATCCAAGACCTATGTCACCTGAATATCTCTGACAATAAATCCTATGGCAATAGTCAGGACTCTTGGTGGCCATGCTGAAGTTTCTTGAGAGATCCAGAACTAAAGCCAGAACCAAACTATTATTACATACTACTCAAAGATTGCATACTACTATAAGTTGAACATGTGTATTCTACTTTTATTCTCTACCCCACAAGCTGGACTGGGAGATGAGTATAGGACTTTATGCTTCCCAGATAAGCACTTTCCTATTAGGCTTTATCCACAGTCTTACTCTGACTTTTATATTTTGAGGCAATGTTTCCTTCAGTTGCCCAGGCTACCCTTGAACTTGTGCTCCTCCTCCCTCAGCTTCCATTAGAGTCCTACCTCAGGCAGGATTACAGTCTTGTACTATCAGGTCTGGTTGTCTGATATATAGAAACTATACTGACAGGAGAGATTTATATTGGGTATATGCCTATAAGTTTGGAAGAGTCATTACCCATGCTGTGTAATATAACTGCTTTCTCCTGGAAGGCAAGCTTCATTAAGTGTGTTCAGAATGAAGAAGTTTGGAAAAACATTGTTATGTAATGAAGAGTCCAGATAAGGTTTAACCATTCACACTCATGCATTTAAAGGGTGACTTAGAAGAAACATTACAAAGGCAAGCACCAGTATCTTCAGGGGTAGAGAGACACTCTGCCCTGCCCCTAATCTTTGCAGTTAGGTGAAATAGATTGCTCAGATGAAATGGATATCAATATCAAAACTTTAGTGACAGAGCCAGTTGTAGCTCGTCTTGTGGGTTGGGTGTGTTTCCCCAAAGGTTAATGAGATGCCTTGGTCTCCAATTTGTAACATGGTGTGAAATCTTTAAGAGATGGATTCAGTGAGAAGGAATTAGTTCACATTTTTTTTTTAATGAGCCCCACTCGGCACGCTTTTATGTCTCTTTCTAAAACTTAGTGTTGCATCCATTAAAACCAACAGTATCTATATCTTTTATATAGCAGCTTCACTACTGAGAAGTTGGTAACTAAATACATCCAATGCATATTAACATAAGGACAGCAAATGGCAGTAAGTTACCCAACTGGAGCTACCTAAATGTACACCAGCAAGCTATGTAGTTGCCATTCCCACTCCAGATGTAATTTGAGTGAGAAATACAGTGTGGGGCTCAAAGATTTAGTTAAACATGGAAAATGCTCTCAGATGGAGTGAATATTTTTCTTGTGGGACACTGGTTAATTATCATGAGAGGCTGTTGAAAAAGGCTTGCCTGTCTACTTAATCTCTCTTACTTTCTATTCTACTATATGGTATCTCCATTATCTGTACTTTCAATATGATGCCAAATGCCACAATGCAAGACAGCCAAGAGGGTGTTAGCCAAAGCTGAGCAGACACCCTTAGGCCTATAGAATTGTGAGATAAATGAACCTCCCTTTCTTTATAAAGTTCTCAACCTCAGGCATATCACTATAGGGACAAAAATGGACTGATTCAGAGTATTTGAACATATCTAGTGACATGTCTGTGTCTTCTTGACATTTATATATACTTTATTATTTCAGTTTTATAAGAGTTATATATAATTGATAATAGAAAAATAACACAGATAAAGGAAAAGCTAGATTCTCCTTTATTTCCAGTTTTACACTTTAATGGCAACACTTAGATGCCGAAGAATATATATATATGTATGTGTATGTGTATGTGTATGTGTATGTGTATGTATATGATGTATATGATGTATATGTATGTGTATGTGTATGTGTATGTGTATGTGTATGTGTATATGTATATGATGTATATGATGTATATGATGTATATGATGTATATGATGTATATGATGTATATGATGTATATGATGTATATGTATATGTATATGTATATGTATATGTATATGTATATGTATATGTATATGTATATGTATATGTATATGTATATGATGTATATGATGTATATGATGTATATGATGTATATGTATATGTATATGTATATGATGTATATGTATATGTATATGTATATGTATATATATATGTATATATATATGTATATATATGTGTGTGTGTGTGAAGAATACACACATATTTTTC
>JANHMN010000008.1:34664042-34723460 GCA_030674055.1 Rhabdomys pumilio
TATGTATATATATGTGTGTGTGTGTGAAGAATACACACATATTTTTCTGTCACACAATAGACATGAAATTATATAAATATAAACTGTAATCGTTTTCCATATTACCCTGTCATGTGTTACTTAGAGAAAGAGTACTGCATATAGAATAGACCAGTTGATACCAGGTATTAGGCAACTATCACTTAGGGATAATTCTTCCTTTTACCTGTTTTGGGGTGGTTCGTGAACTCAGGATGTTATTCACATTTTTAGAAATTAGGGAAAATTAAATGAATTATATTTCCTTACATGTGAAAATTATAGAAACTATAAATTGCAGCGAGGGCAGATAAATACTATTAGGATACAGTCCTGTGCATTTGTTTATATACTATTTCAACTCAAATGAGTAATTGAAATCTCCATCTGTTGCAAGAAGAAGTTTCCTTGTAAGGAACAAGACCACACTTATCTGGAGGCATAGAGACAAATACTCAGAATATAGTTAGAGATTATGCTTGTTCAGTAAAATGGTGTCGTAGATTCTCTTTAAAGATCCATGATTTCACTAGTCCTGGGTCATTGGCTAGGTGTTGAGTTCAAGGCATATTTTCCTTCTTGTTGAGTGCATCTTAAGTGCAATTAGAGAACTGTTGGTTACCACCAAGGTATGCCTGTTATTACTGCACCCTATGGGTTATCATGTCATGCTATTTGTTGTTGTAGTTTATAAGTATTATAGCTGAGAAGGACTGTTGGTTGATTCCCTTCTTAAGAAGTTTGCATGGTGCCTTCTGTTGTCATGAAAGGTAGAATTCCAGGATTTTTTTTTTTTTTAGGTCAGATCTATCTAAGAGCCTCAGGGCCCTATATCTGAAGTACAAGATGTTTTCTTCAATGGGAAGTTACCTTCCATTTCTAAGAGACAACCTAAGGCAACATCAATACCCTATATGTCTCTTAGATAGAGACTCTCTTAGACAATACTGACCAATAATACAAAAGAGAATTTCTTGTGCTTGGTGTTGGGATTTTTATTAGATGGTCTTTTGGTTGGAACACTATCAGCTCAGATAGAAAAATTTCATTTAAGCTCTCTCTCTCTCTCTCTCTCTCTCTCTCTCTCTCTCTCACACACACACACACACACTGTGTGTGTATGTTTGTATATATGTATATATATGTATATACATATGTATGATATATTATATTTTAGGTAGATAGTAGTAATTCCTTATGAATTTTTTAGATTATCTTGTTATTTTACCCTCTTCCTTCCTTTTATATTTATCTCCTTCTCCACCCTCTAGTTAGAATCCCCCTGAGATTTTTCCCACTGACACTTTGGAATATGTGTAATCTGCTATTTCCTTCTTTACTGTTCCCTCTCCCCAGTATGATCCCTTTTTATTTTCCTAATTTCTATGAGTAGTCCAGGTTACGTAATCATATCTAAAGATTTAGAAATAGTAACCTCAGATGAGAGAGAACATGCAATATTTTTCTTTCTGGGTCTATAATACCTCATTCAGTATGATATTTTCAAGTTTCATCCATTGACCTGAGGGCTTCATGATTTCCTATTTTTTTCTTGTAGCATAGTTTATGTGGACCATATTTTTATTATCCATTTGTCAGTTAAAGTATATTTATGTTTATCCCATTTTCTGGCTATTGTGAATAGATCGATAATGAACACAGCTGAGTAAATATCTGAGAAGTAGGCTGTTGGATTCTTTGGGCATATGCCAAGTGGGGTTCATATGGTAGATTTATTTTTAGCTTTTGGGAGATTATACACAATGATGTCTAGAGTAGCTGGACCAGTTTGCACTCCCACCAACAGTGAATGAGTTTTCTCCTTTCTCCATGTCTCTTTCAGCATTTGTAAGTTGTTTTGTTATCTTTACCATTCTGATTCCAGTAAGATGAAATCTCACAGTTGTTTTGAATTGTATTTCACTAATTGCTTTTGCTAATTATTTCTATTGAGAACTTTCTGTTCAGACCCAGGCTCAGTTTATGAATGGTTTCTGTTTATCTGACTTTTTTTTTTTTTTAGTTCTTTATGTATTCTGGATATTATTAATTCTCTGCCAGATGTGCAGGCATCCCAATGAAAGGGGGAAACTTCACCTTGGCATAACTACTTCCCAAAGGATTTACTTCCTTTTTTATCACATGTGAAATTAAAATTTTATCCTTTGAATTTAGAAGAGGTATATTCAGTCCATTACATTTTACCTCTGACCCTGCAAATTTCATGTTTTTCCTACACACAAGATACCCTAATTTCATCTCATTATCACATAATCATTTCCTGTGTTAACTCAAAAGCCTAAAGTCCAAAGTCTTATCTAAATGCAGTCTTGTGGGGTGGTGGGCTATGAGAGGCAGCTGGGTGCCTGGTTGAGCACAGGTCTGGAACCCCGGACCCTAATCTGACGGCAGGTGTTCAGCTCTGCTCCTGGGCCCTGGTTCCTTTCATTTAGCTTCAGCCCTCTACAGACCCTCCCACAGAGGTCTATGGCCATCAGTCATGAGGAACAGTGCCTCAGGCTCTCCCACATGTAGATGAGGTATCTCCAAGCTCTCAGACCAAGCCTATAGGCATTATTTGCTGCCAGACCCTGACCCACCACAAAACTGTATAAAAGAGCTCTATTCGGGAGAAGTAAAGGTGTGTGAGAATCATCCCGTTGTCCAAGAGTTTCTGTTGCAAGAGCTGTAACACTTAGAAAGAGATCTGCTCCCCCAAAGTGCCTTCAGGACCCTCCGCTCCTTGCTAGTTAAGCTAGCTTCTTACCGTCCCAGCCTGGCCAGCTCAGTGTGGAGAGACAGCTGCAGCACCTGGGAGTAACTGGGTAGTGACAACTGAGATGCGGGTAGAGGCAGCAAAGGCAATTCCTGCTCCCTGCTCTCACTCTACCCCCTTGGTGGGATATCTTTCGGATTATTTTTATCATTGTTTTGGACTATGGATCCTGGCTTTGGGTCACCAGGTTATTTGCTTAATGGCTTGATAACTAGACCAGCTTTCATTGAGATGGCAGATCCAAGCCCATGACATTCTCAAATTGGTTCAAAGCATTGCCTTGGCTCCTCTGTAGCTTTCTCCTTTCTTCCAATGTTGCACATAAAATTGTCCACACTTTTAGGTTCTTCTTTTTTATCGATAATTTATCATTGTACCTTGTGTGGTTTGAATGAGAAATGTCCTCCACAGGCTTGTGTGTTTGAGCCCTTGGTCTCCAGCTGGTAATGATACTCAGGAAGGTTCTGGAACCTGTAGAAAGTGGACTTTGAGGGTTTATAACATTGCCCCACCTCCTGTCCATTATTTCTGCTTCCTGTATGTGGGTGAAATATGATCTCTCTGCTTTTGGACCATTAGGCTGGTCTCGGCTGCTGCCATATTTTCCCTGCCATGATGGACTGCATCTACTCTGGAACTGTAATTGAAAACTAACATCTTTCTCCTAGAATTTGTTTTGGCTATGGTAATCTCTCACAGCAATAGAAAAGTAACCAGTAGAAGCCTCTTTGTATCCTCGGTCTATCTTTATATTTAATCATGTGCAGAAAAGTAAAGCTTCGGCCAGCCTGGTCTACAGAGGGAGTTCCAGGACAGCCAGGACTACACAGAGAAACTGTGTCTCGAAAAAACAAAACAAGACAAAACAAACAAAAAAGGTGTGCATCACACTGTGTCTAGAAAAAAAAAGTAAAGCTTCACTCTGAGTACCTTGATTTGAAACTTCCAGTCTCAATGTGCACAAGTTCAGTGTTCCACAAATATAATCAATCCATCTATAATATCAAATTGAAAACACACTCCGTATTCCATGAGACCTCATCAGGATAGACTTTACCATCAATGTTATTTCTGTTTCTGACCATTTATATATCTCTAAAATTGAAATTATCTTTGCAGTCTCTTTTTTGAGGGTTGGGATCAACATAATTTCCTCTTGGGACCGTTTATGGCAGTGTATATTTCTTTTTAGTATAATTGTCTAAACCCTTCTGGTCCCTACTCATTACTTAGTTCCAATGATGCCCTGATATTTTAATCAACACCTCCATTCAGGAAACAAAAATCTGTATTAGTTGGTGTGATACAAAGGAATTTGAACTGTTTTTATATTGCTGATATTGTCATGTCCTGAGCCTGAAGGCTTGAAAACTGCTAGAGGATGATGGGTATTTTAGTTCTTGTCTAAAGGTCCAGGAAGTAGGAGTACCAGTGTCTGAGAGGAGAAAATGACTGTGCAAGCTCAAACAAGGATCACACCTTCTTTCTCTGTGCCTTTAGTCCATTTAGGACCTCAAGATTGAATGGCATCCACCAATATTAGGCAAGAGAGGTATTAATTCTGCTGATTCAAGTGCCTGTCTATTCTAGAAACCACCTCAAAGACTTACCCAGAAATAATGTCCTACTGGCTTCTAAGCTACATGTAATCTAGCCAATTTACTATGTAAAATCAACCACCACAGTATCAGATTTCACGAGTCAGAGTATAAGCTCTATGGTTTAGACTGCTGTAGTACTTATGGGCTATACATGGGCCATTTGTGTTGAAGAGTTGAACTTGCAATATTGACTTTGGGAGGCAGGAGAATCTTTACAAAAGTAGAGACTTGTGAGGAGCCTTTAAGTCTTGGAGGTACATGTTCAAAAGAGATAATGAGACTTTGGTCTTTTTTCCTCTTCTTCCTCCTCTTCTTTTTTCCCTATAAACAAAATAAGCTTTCCCCTTCTATTTCATACTTCCACCATAATGTACTGTTTTACCTCAGACCCAAGACAGGGGCCAATCAATCATAAACTATATGTACCCTTCTAAACGGTGATCCAGAACAACCTTTGTCTAAGTTGATTATCTTAGGCATTTTACTACAGTAATAGAAAGTTGACTAACACTTTCCCAAATAGTTCAAAATATACTATTTCTCATTATTTGCCAACCCAGAAAAGACTTCTTTTATATCAAAGAGACTTAAAAGTCAAAAGTTAAATGGTCTCCCTCAACATAGGCGATAGCTAAGATGTTAGATACAAGGCTTATTCAAATTAAGGTGAAATAGTCTGCATAGTAGCATGTTACCTTCTTGTTCATTTAGTAAAAACTAGTTGCCGCATGTGTGAATTCCCAGATTTCCATAGTGAATAAGACCATTGCGTCTTTATCCCTGCTTGAAACCTAAGAGATTTAAAGGTAGCAACTTTGTGAAGCACATGTATGAAAGAAACATAATGCAGTTGCTTTAAGCATGCTTGAATCCTCATTTCACAGAAGCAGTCCTTCAGCTCACTAGTGGGATTGTGATCAAAAGACAATCGAAAAAGACAAAGACTCAGAATGATCTCCATTTGTCTTCCCAATGAACCACTCAAAGTCTCAAGCACTTGAAATCATTGAGGCATTTAGCTCCTCTTAGTTTTCCTGATCCAGTTGTATCTTTGGGATTTCATATCTTTAGTCCTGCATTTTGCTGTCCTAACTCCAAGCCCAACCAGTGAAGATGATGAGTGAAGAGCATGAAGTGTTTCTGTGCTGTGTTCTACAAGAGTAGAAGCTCCCCTGTCATTGACTTTCTGAACTTGGAATTCTGACTGCAGCTCAGGCTAGCCTGGCACTCTAGCTCATGCTGACTTTGAAATTGAGGTGATCTTTCAGTCTCTTAAGTGCTGTGATTGTAGGCATTAACTATCACTGCTGGCTTAGACCTACCTTCCCAAGGAAAAGACATTAGTATCAATGAGTATGGATATAGTGAGAATTTTGGTTTCTTTAAAAGCACAGAAATGTTATAGGAATATGGTTTATGTTTTGATCTCAGGTGTGGAATACAGGGCTGATTTAGATTGTCCATAGCAGCTGACTATGATTTATCTAGTGCTCTATAAGGGGTGTGATTTTGCCAGCTGCAGATGGTTTTGTAAGTGCATGATGTTTGGAAGTCTGGGTTAAGAGGGTATAAAAATACTAGAGCTTCAAGAGTTGCAAGGATGCTGCTCCTCTTGGTGTTGCTGTTGTTGCTGCTATGGTTGCTGGTTGCTGTGATATCTTAATGAAGAGTAACTTGCCTCAAGGAACTTGATGTCCTTAATCAGCAGGAAGTAGTCTAATGAGATCAATGCTCCCTTTCCCTTCTAATCTTTCTCTCTCATCTACTGTTGGGGAGTTGGAAGGGATAAGGGCAGAGAAGGGTAGTTATATAAAGAGAACCCATAAAGTAGCCAAAGATCCACCTACCCATGGTGACCAGAAGCATTTCAGTTATAAAACACCTGGCAAAGATATATTAATTGTGTGTATCTCTTTTCCATGCTTTCAGTTGCCTAGTCACCTCATTTCTGCAATTTGCTGTCTCTACCATATTGGAGGCTAGTCTTTATGGATCAGTCTTATTAGGTTGTGTTTTAGTTAAGTTAGCACAGCAGGTTAAAATAGGAATGGAGAGACATGAACACCTCTGGTTTTTCTGGTTGACACAGGTGTTATCTTCAAGGTTAGCTATGAGCGAACTTCAGTTTTCAGATCAGAATATGGGTTTTCCAAGTCCCTAGACTTGCTGTGCCTAGATTTGTTGATTCTTTGCTATTCCTTGTTGATTTCTTTGAATTCTGTTCATTCCTTTTTTATAATATTTCTCATTTACTCTTTGAGGATTTTACATACACACACACACACACACACACACTACACTACACACTACACTACACTACAGTATACTACATTATACTATATTATTTACCTCATTCTTATTCTGGCCCTGTCCTCCAGGATTTTGCACATCTCCCTCTTTCTTCATGTCCTTCATGACCTACTTATCTTTTTCAAAACCTTTGAATCCAATTAGTGTTGTCCAAATGTGCATGGATGCTGAGTGAGGCAGATCATAATGGCAGGGAACTTGTCAGTCAGAGTGGCTCATGGTATCATGAAAAGGAGGCAGAGAAGTTGGAAGAAAAGGGGCTAAGATGGTAAGACATGTTACTGGAGTAGCTATGTGGCTTGGATTCTGGCAGCTCTAACAAGCTAGGCTCAGCTGCTTGTCCCCATCAAGCCCATCAAACAGAGAAGGACTAGTGAAAGCAGAGAAAGGAGATTTAGTCAATGTGTCATATTGGGAAGAAGGACAAAGAGGTCCAAAGGCTTTTTTTTTTTTTTTCTTAAATCTGTCCTCAGGGTCTTATCATGAGGTTTAAGTTAGTTTGTTTGTTTATTTATTTATTTATTTTGATTGAGAGCCTTTTATTATTATTTATTATTTTATTTTTTGATCATTACATGCTTTATTTTTGCCCCCAGTCCCCACTTCCCAGAGTTTTTCACCTCTCCCTACTCCCCTTCACCTTTGAGAGACTGCTCCATTCATCCCTTCCCCCAACCCTCCCTCCCCTACATCTCCCTTCCCTGAGGCATCGAATTTGTACAGGATTATCCTCTTCCACTTCGGACAGACAGGGTAGTTCTTTGCTACACATGTGCCGAGGGCCTTGAATCAGCCTGTGTGTGCTCTTTGGTTGGTGGCTTAGTCTCTGGGAGCCCCTAAGGGGCCAGATTAGTTGAAATTGTTGATCTTCCTATTGGGTTGCCATCTCCTTCAGCTCCTTCCCCTAACTCCTCCATATAGGTCCCTGACCTCAGTCCAATGCCTGGCTGTAATTATCTGAATCTGTTTTAGTCAGGTGCTGGTGGGGCCTCTCCAAGTACAGTCATGCTGGCTCCCTGTCTATAAGCACAACATAGTAGCAGTAAGAGTGTCAAGGTTTGGTGCCAGCTCATGTGATGGATCCCAAGTTGGCCCAGTCACTGATTGGCCATTCCTTTAGTCTCTGCTCCATTTTTATCTCTGCATTTCTTTTGCACAAGAACAATTTTGGGTCAAAAAATTTGAAGGTGAGTTGGTGTCTCCATCCCTCTACTGGGGCCCCTGTCTAACTACTGGAGGTGAGATCTCTTTAGGCTCCATCTCTTCACTGTTAGGCATTTTGGCTAAGGTAACACCCATTGAGTCCTGTTAGTCTCTTATATCCCAGGTTCCTGGGACTTCCTAGAGGTTCCCATCATTCCCACCTGCCACCCCTACCCTGTAACCCTGGCAGTCACATATCTCCATAATTGTTCCAGTGCTCTGGGTATCTCCTGTCTCCTCTCTTACCTGATCCTGCCTCCCTTTTCCCCTCCCTCTTCCCTCTCCCACCCAGGTCCCTTCCTCCCTCTGTCTCTCATGATTATTTTGTTTCCCATTCTAAGTGGGATTGAAGCGTCCTCACTTGGGCTTTATCTCTTCTTTAACTTTCTAGGGTCTGTGGGGTGAATCATGGGATTCTGTATGCTTGGCTAATATCTACTTATCACTGAGCACATACCATGCCTTTTTGGTCCTTTAAGGTCTAGGTTACCTCACTTAAGGTGATATTTTCTAATCCTATCCATTTGTCTGTAAATCAATGACATCCTTGTTTTTAATAGCTAAATAGTATTCCACCGTGTAAATGAGCCATATTTTCTGTATCCATTCTTTGGTTGAAGAACTACTGGGTTGCTTCCAGTTTCTGAATAAGGCCGCTATGAACATAAGGAGCACATGTCCTTGTGGTATGGTGGAACGTCTTTTGGGTATATGCCCAGGAGTGATATGGCTGAGTCTTCAGGTAGAACTATTTCTTAATTTTTGAGGAACCACCAGATTCATTTCCAGAGTGGTTGTACTAGTTTGCAATTCCACCAGCAATGGAGGAGTGTTCCCCTTTCTCCACATTCTCACCAGCATGTGCTATCACTTTGAGTTTTTGATCTTAGTCATTCTGATTGGTGTAAGGTGGAATCTCAGAGTCATTTTGATTTGCATTTCCAAGTGTCTAAGGCTATTACCAAGTTACTAGCAACATAACAGCACACCTGGAAGCTCTAGAATGAAAAGAAACAAACATACTCAACAGGAGTAAATGTCAGGAAATATCACACTCAGGGTTGAAATCAACCAATTAGAAACAAAGAGAACTATACAAAGAATCAATAAAACCAAGAGCTGGTTCTTTGAGAAAATCAACAAGATAAATAAACCCTTAGCCAGACCAACTAAAAGGCACAAAGACAGTATCCAAATTAATAAAATCAGAAACAAAAAGAGAGAGATAACAACAGAAACCAAGAAAATTAAAAAAAAATCAGATCTTACTACAAAAGCTTATACTTGGCAAAACTGAAAAATCTAGACAAAATGGATGGTTATCTAGACAGATACCATTTACCAAACTTAAATCAAGATCAAGTGAACTATCTAAACAGTCATACATCCCATAAGGAAATAGAAGAAGTCATTAAAAGCCTCTCAACCAAGTAAAAGCCCAGGGCCAGATGGCTTTAGTACAGAATTTTACCAGACCTTCAAAGAAGAGCTAATACTAATACTCCTCAAACTATTCCACAAAGTATAAACAAAATGAATACTACCTAATTCATTCTATGAAACCACAGTTACTCTGATACCTAAACTACACAAAGATGCAAAAAAAAGGGAAAACTTCAGACTAATTTTGCTTATGAATATTGATACAAAAATACTCAATAAAATTCTTACAAACTGAATCCAAGAACACATCAAAAACAGCATTCACCATGATCAAGTAGGCTTTATCCCAGGGATGCAGGAATAGTTCAGTATACGAAAATTCATCAACAAAATCCACTATATAAAGAAGTCACATGATCACCTTTTTAGATGCCAAAAAAGCCTTTGACAAATTACAGCACCCCTTCATGTTAAAAGGCATGGAGAGATCAGAAATTCATGGTATATACCTAAACATAATAAAAGCAGTATTCAGCAAACCAACAGCCAACATCAAATTAAATGGAAAGAAACTTGAAGTAATCACACTAACATCAGGGACAATTCAAGGCTGCCTACTCTCCTTGTACCTATTCAATATAGTACTTGAAAGTTCTAGCTAGAGACAACAATAAGACAACAAAAGGAGGTCAAGAGGATATAAATTGGAAGGAAAGAAGTCAAGGCACCACTATTTGTATATGATATGATAGTATACATAAGTGCCTTCCAAAATTCTACCAGAGAACTCCTATAGCTGATAAACAATTTCAGCAAAGCGGCTGGATATAAAATTAACTCAAACAAATCTGTTAGTCTTCATTTATACAAATGATAAATGGGATGGGAAGAAAAATAGGAAAACAACACACTTTACAATAGCCACAAAAATATAATATATCTTGGTGTAACATTAACCAAGCAAGTGAAAGATCTATATGACAAGAACTTCAAGTCCCTGAAGAAAGTAACTGAAGAAGACCTCAGAAGATGGAAAGATCTCCCAGGCTCATGAATCCGTAGCATCAACATAGTGAAAATGGCCATCTTACCAAAAGCATTCCACAGATTCAATTCAATCCCCTTCAAAATTCCAACACAATTCTTTACAAACATAGAAAGAGCATTTCTCAACTTCATATGTAAAAGCAAAAAATAAATAAATAAATAAAATAGGATAGCCAAAACGATTCTCGACAACAAAAGAACTAGGAGAGTTGCCATCCCTGACCTCAAGCTCTACTACAGAGCAACAGTGATAAAAACTGCATGGCATTGGTACATAAACAGACAGGTAGATGAATGGAATAGACTCAAAGAACCAGAAACAAACCTACACACCTACAGACCCTTTATGTTTGAAAAAGAAGGTAAAACCATACAGTGGAAAAAAGAAAGCAGATTCAACAAATGGTGATTGTTTAACTGGTGGTCTGCATGTAAAAGAATGCAAATTGATCCATATTTATCACCCTGCACAAAGCTCATGTCCAAGTAGATCAAAGACCTCAACATAAAACAAGATACACTCAATATAATAGAAGAAAAAGCAGGAAATAGCCTGGAACACATTGGCATAGGGGAAAAAATTTCTGAACAGAACACCAATGGCTTAGGCACTAAGATCAACAATTAATAAATGAGACCTCATGAAACTGAAAATTATCTGTAAGGCAAAGGACACTGTCAATAGGACAAAACAGACTGGGAAAAGATCTTCACTAACCCTGTATCCAATAGAGGGTTAATATCCAAACTATATAAAGAACTCAAGAAGTTAGATTTCAGAAAAACAAACAACCCACTTAAAAATGGGGTACAGAGCTAAACAGAAAATTCTCAACAGAGGAGTCTTGAGTGGTCAAGAAGCACTTAAAGAAATGTTCAACATCCTTAGTCATGAGGTTTAAGATAAATAGAAGGCAAGATAATATGTACCTAAGCAGTCAAGGTATGGACCCACTCATCTTGGCTCTAATTTCTTCTCCAAGTTGGTCCATCAAGTTGTCTAAACTTTGTGAAATCTCTTTCAGGGAGACAGTTCTTCTTCTGGTGGGTACCAGGAACAAATTTTTCTTTTTTCCAACATGAGTCTCATGGGAATAACAGTTTAGAGTCTCATTGCTACAAAAGTCAGGTAGCCTAAGGAAGGACACAGTATGTCTAGGGTGCATACAAACACCTTTCTTTACAGGAAGACTTCCAGTGATTTATTTCTACTACCCAGGCCCTAGCTCTCATTTTCCATAACTACCCATTAATGCCTTCAAAATATAAATCCTTTGGTGAATCCATTGATCAGTTCAGAGCCTTCACGATCTCATCAGTTCCGAAGTGTACCACCTCTGGAAAGTGCATTAGGGCACAAACCTTTCAGGGTCCCTTCACAGCCAAACCACAATCCTTCGAAATGCTTAGACTGCTGGAGTGATTGTGCTGATGTTGGGTGTGTGCATTTAAAAACAACTTTCCTGAGTAGAAGTGTCATCAGAAAACATTTACAAAGGACAATGACCTTTCATAAGGGCATCTTGTAACGTTTTACATTTTTGTCTTGACTATAGTTTTTCTAATTAAATGATATGGATTATTTATTAATAAGGCCATTCACAGGGACAGGCAGCAAATTGGCCTCTACATTACATTTTAATGCTTAATCTGTAATGGACATTTTGAAATATTATATACAAAACAATCCCCTCCTTTCTACTGATATTGAGACAACTTCAGGAGGCTCCAGTGTGGCTGTTTGTATACAAGGTTCTTTTCTTTATAAAAGCCTTTTTGACCTAAATTAATAAAACATATTTCTGGTAATGCTGCCACCTTTAAATCCCCAAGTATTTCAGTTAGAATTTCAGTCTGCATATAAGAACGTGTGTACTTCAAGTTCATCTTGCTTTCTAAGGAAACTTGAACTTCATCACAGTGTCCTTAGTAAAATACTTGAGAAGAGTAGTCTGGCTACATTCCTTTTTCCTTAATTATTTTGTGCTACTTTCTCCCGTAGTTACAGTAGAGGTCTTAGAATCAAGTGACCAGTATCTTTCACTTCCTTTAGCTCCGCCTGTCTCCACTCTCCCTGTACTGATGCTGTGATGCCAGACCACCTCAGGCCACACAAGACTCTCCCTTCTTCCACTGCCATATCTGTTCTCCTAAGCTATGAACTTCAGTTTTAATGCTCCCAGCAGCCTGCTCTATGGGCCTGAGAGAACCACCAAGGTCAAGGGAAACTGAGCAATGGCATCAGCCAGTTGACAATGAACATTCAGAGAGAATAAAGTTCTTAAATCAGCTCTTCCCCCCTCCCCCCTGGAGACACTGGAAAAATAATACTTAGAAGGTAACCTTGAAAAAACAAAAGAGGTGAAAGAAAATCAGTGAAATTTAAACTATGAATATCATCATTTAATAAAACTAAAAGGCTGATTTTTTAAAAAAATGACAATATGATTCATGACCCTTTAACAAGACAGACAAATAATAAAAGGCACATCCTTAGTAGCAGGAACAAAGAGTAGCACTACAGACAGTAAATGGATAAGAAGACACTACCATCACTGAAACTGTTATATCTGACAAAATATGAAGCCAATAACTTGACCAGCCTCTCTCTCTCTCTCTCTCTCTCTCTCTCTCTCTCTCTCTCTCTCTTCCTCCTGTCTTTTTTCTTTCTGCCTAGTCCTTTGGATCAGACAAATTCTCAGCTGCTGCTCCAGTACCATGCCTGCCTGCCGCCATGCTCCCCAATATGATGGTCTTAGACCCATGAAATAGATAGCAAGCCCTGCAACTAAATGTTTTCTTTTATAAATGGCTCTGAGCAGGATGTAGTGACTGTAGAAAAATTAACAAAGATTGAAGCAAAAACAATTGTTGGAAGCATATAGTCTTTAGCAAAGGGCACCAGAACAAGAATCATATATGAAAAATTTGTTAGAAGGGAAAACGTTAGGCTCCACCCCAGACATACTGAATCATAATATCCTAAGGCAGGTATTAAGCAATATGTTTTAAATTTTATTAATTATTTGATGATATATACATTCAGACAATGTATTTCATAGATTTGTTACTTTTTATGTGATGAATGTTTTGTCTGAATGTGTGTGTGTGTGCGTGTGTGTGTGTGTGTGTGTGTGTGTGTGTGTGCGCGCGCGCGTGTTTGAGAAGAAGGCATTGGATCCCCTGCGTCTGGCATTATGGGTGGTTGTGAGACACCATGCAGGTGCAGGGAATTGAGCCTAGGTCCTCTGCCAGAGCAACAAGTGCCTTTAACCACTGAGTTATGGCTCCACAGCTACCCACCCCTGTCCCTCAGGTATTTTTGATGCAAGCTAAGGCTTGATACATGCTAGGTTTAACAACCACCATCTGGCTAACTTTGTGTCTTACTATTTAAAGCAGGACCCTGGATAATCTCAGAGGTGGTTAATGCCCAAGCCAATGGGAATTCACTTTACACTGTCAGGATCTTTGGTCCCATGTGGTCATAGACAGTCTACCCTTCTCACTACTAGCTTAATACAAATATTAGACATTAGGAAAATTACAGTTCCACTCCAAGTCTGTCTATCTCTCACAAGTAAGCAGGTCTAAATTATAAGCCCCAGTTCTGAAGGGAGAAACCAGAGCACTGACCATTCTTTCCTGTGTGACTTGCTAACACTTACTGCATTTAAAAGCCATGTTCTTTCCAAATTATGTGTTTAACTCTAACTTCCTTTTCAAAATTTAATCATTACACTCTGGACACTCCTTTTTCTTGTTTTTAAATTCCAGTTGTCTCATGGCGCTTGCCAGACTGAGTTGAGAACGTCACTGCCTGTTTTAATGTCTCAGTGGGTTGCTATAACACAACTGTAGAAGTTTCTGGAACCAAAGTCTGTTGCCAGGTGAGGCTTTCCATCTGAACCTTGAGTGTGACATGCTTCCCCGTCACTTGGAGTACTGTTATAATTAAGGGGCAGTGAACTCTCTCTTGCTTTGCGTTAGCGAGTGTATGATGTTTATTCAAACAGCCCGGTTTCAATAAAATGTCTAAATGTGTGTTGCCAGCACTTTCCCCATTAACTTTTAAATCCCTGTGAGTTTCAAGGGAAATCCACTTTGAATGTTTCTCATTTGTTTGCATGTAAGTCATCGGAGTATTATTTCGCAAGAACAAGTTCCCATCCAAGTTTGGGCATCGCTCTTGAGATCTTCAACGGGAGGGTATTCATTAGAAGTCTACAAAACATAGAGTAAGGCGAGCTTTAAAAATCTGGACCACTCTTGGCTTTGTTCCTAATCTTGTCCTCAAACACCTTATGCTTGAATTTATAATAGATTAGCAGTATTCTTTTACTATTCCAGGAAAATATGATCCTTCGTTTGGTACCCTTGATTCAGTCATGCAGGCAGCAGGGATGATGATGGCAAAGAGTGAAAACGGTACAGGAGACCCGTGTTTTAGCTTTAGTAAAGAGGAGGCTTTATTTCCAGAAACAATCCCAAGACAATGATATGTGTGCCTATCTGACACTGAACATTGGGAAAATGGAGGAAGAATCCAGAGGCTTATTCTTGTCCTCAGACTACTCCTAACTAACATGTAAGGGCATAGAACTTCAGGAATCGAGGTTTTTTGAGTCAGATTAGAGTTGGGAATGTGACATTCTGTGCTATTAAATTAATAACAATATGGATCTAAGAAATGGTTCCTATCTGCTGTGAACACACTATGTTAGAGCTAACCGTGTCTAGTCATAAAAACAGGTCTATCTCATGTCTCTCCATGGAGAGGCTTTAACAGAAGGATATGGCCAGAGATAAGAAGTCTCAAATAGCAAAATGAGTAAACTGAGCTCAGGAAAAGCTAGCAGAATAGGAGGAAGCTACTACGTACAAGGTTAAAACATCAAAGACCTTGTAGCTGTGGGGATCAGAGGCTGGAAGACAAGATTCTTTGGGGCTGGAGAGCAGGTCTCTAACTCTAGTGATGCAATTCAGCTGCTCTCTCTGAGACCACCACTTATTGGAGGTCCCTGCTGCATAGAGCTGGTTTTATGCTTCTGCACAAAGCTAATGTTAACGGTGACTGAGTCTTCCAGGGTAGAGAAGGCCATCTGACTAAGAGATAAGTTCCAAACTGGATTCCCACATGAAACAGTGATACTGGATGACTCTACTTCTTCATGTAGCAAAACAACCAGATAAAAACCACTTAAGGGAGGAAAGGTTTGGTTGGTTGACAGGTTGAGGTTTCAGTCTATCACGGTGCAGACAAACGGAAGTGGAAGTGAGCAATGGCTGACCACATTGCAACTATAGTCAGGAAACAAAGAGTGATGAATGCTGGTGTTCAGCTTGCTTTCTCCTTTCTATTCAGCCGGAGACCAGGAATGGTACCCACCATATTTAGAGAAGGACTTAAACATCACTTAACCCAATTCAGAAGCTTCTTCACACATATGAGCAGAGCTTTGTCTCATAGGTGATTATAGATCCTGCCAAGTTGACAGTCAGTATTGACCATCAGAAAATGAATGGTCATCAGTTCTTTTCAAGTTCAGAGGCCACACGCCTTCCTTCTTCCTCTGCTTCAGGCCCTAAGAACGTCATTATACTCAACTGTAAACTGGGCCACGTCTGTCTGCACGGCGTAATTGGGAAAATAAATAAGCATTAAGAAATTTAGTAAATGGTAGAGCAGTGAATACATTTAAGCATTACAGTTCTTCAACATAAAAATTTAAAGTTAAAAAAAAGGGAAGGTAAACATTGCTTTTAATCCTGCCATCTTCTGAAGTAAATGATTTCTTTCTTCACATAATCAGTTTTATTTCTTAGCATTATTGCTATTTTAAACTCAGAGCACTAGAATTTTTTTTTATCTTTGAGCATGTGAGTCAACCATTTCTCTTCTAAAATAGCTTCATGATTTACTAACACTAAGTTATTTTTTTTTTTTAAGAAACAAGTATGAGGAGGAAGGAAGCAATCTTAAATAAAATCAGAGTATTAAAAATAGTGCTAAGGATATTTTACAGCTGGATATAATGATGTTAAAATGAAAAGCTTAACTATATTTATAAAATTGCAAACAGAAATAAAAATCTGTGCTGCTTTTTACTTTTTTCCTAATTATATTGCATTTGTGCAGGTTCAAGTAATAATGTTTATAAAGCAAGATACAATTATGGGATCTGAGACAGAAATATGTTTCTACTTCAGATTTGAATTATTTCTGTATTGAAACTGAATACCTGCTTCTCAGCATTATTAAGAAGTAACTGTTATCTATTGAAGGGAGGATTCAAAGACATAATTTCAAGTGCATGGCCCTGGGCGCTTGCTCTCCCCCAAACTGAGGACAGGTTGTGTTCTCTCAGTAGCAAAATGCTATTTGGTGCCCTTTTCATTTTTGTATTTTAATTTAGTAAAGCAGCGTAGAAATTCAATGAAAATCTATTACCCATGGATCTCATTTCTATCTCTTGCCTAATCAGAATTGACTGTGGGTACCTTGTCCTGAATTTTCTTCCCAGGTAGTTTCATGACTTTCCCTCCACTTTCTCTTCATCAAAATATACAGAACTGGCTTGGTATCCTTTGTAGCCCCCAAGGTGTTTTGTTCTATAGCCCGCTCTATCACCATCACTAAAAGTGGGTGGCAATAGACTGTTTCTCCCTTGGGATATTGTTAGAATAGGCTGCCTTTATGTGTATTATTTTCTTAGTCAATGAGCTTTGGAAGACGAAAAGCTATCAGTCTGTTACCCAGTGGCTTGCTCTCACACAAAAAATACCCTTAGGGGAATGCAGTGACTGGTAGAGGAGAAGGCATCGCTTCATGTTTCGGCTTCTTCCCATGAAAATGAATTGGAAAGGTAGAACTGTTGTCATGTGGGGCATTCCAAGGGGAGTGCCACAATCAATTGGAAAAGGGAAATGTGAATTTGCAATAGCTATTTGGTCTTCCCACTCCAGTGGCAGAAACTGTTAAAATTGTATCTGGTCGGAAGCATTCATAGTCACAATTGAATTTCACTAGAAGTGTCTCACACAGTGCGGAAATGAATGCGGAGTCGGCATTCCATCGGCCCTTTAATGAATCTCAAGGACTCACACAGCCAACACATTGTCCCTAGAAGGTGTATTCCTTCTAGGGACAATAGAATGTATATATCTGTGACACACTCACATATATATCTATTTTCTCCCAAGGAAATGGTCCCAAAGTGAGGAACATTATTCTTTCAATGTAAGTGCCCTTGGGATGTCAATGAGGCATTTTCTAATCTTCATCCTCAAGTTACTTTTTTTTTTTCCTAAAGTGACTTTACAAAGTCAAGAACTGTTCTTAATATGGCTGCACTGACAGTGTATAAAGTTTACAAAAGCTGTCACAGCGTCAATCAAATGTCAAGTCTATAGCAACTTTGCAATGTCATTCAGAGTTTACCTAGTAATGCACAGGATTTTCTATTTGAGGGGGCTCTGCAAATTTTAGGGTGTTTTCTACTGTACCCTTTCACTGCACTGGTGTGTATTTTGTAGAAGGTCAACTTTGCATTGTACTTGTCAAAACTGGTATGTAAAAGATATGCATGTGTGTATAATCTGAGGAAAATAAAGAAAATTTAATCTTGTGATTAGGGAATATCATATTTAACTACATTCCTTAGTCCCATTATTTTTAGACATTTCTATATTGCAACAACATGTCTAATATAAAAGATAGAATTTAAATATTTTAAGCCTGAAATACAGCAGCATTAAATACTTTCAAGTTATTATGTGACCATCACTACCATCTGTCTTTGGTACTTCCACTTGCCAAACTGAAAGTTGACCCTAGGATGCTCTGTCTTGGATATGGGTTGAGTGTATTTTCTTGGTAGTATATACTGAGGGATTTGCAGTACTGGTGATAGATGAAGCCTGGTTGGAGGCTATTATGGAGGGCACTGCCTGCAGCAAGGAAGACTCCCAGGGAAGTCTTAGAGAATAGCTATAGAAGCACAAACAAGCTTGGCCACTGCTCCAATCCCCAGCCTCTTTGGGTTCCTGTGTTATTTCCTGCTCTTGCACGCACCTCTGCCTTTATGATGTCATTCACCATGATGTGATATAACCAAGGGAGATTTCCAGAACTTTGTCCTATTGTTGGACTGTCAGCCTTCAAAACTATGAGGTGTGTGTCTGTGTGTGTATGTCTCTGTGTATGTGTGCCTGTGTGTGTGTGTGTGTGTGACTCTGTGCATATGTGCCTGTGAGGGTATGTGTGTGTGTCTGTGTATGTTTCTCTGTGTGTATATGTATGTGCATGTACATCTATCTGTTTGTGTCTCTGTGCATGTGTGTCTATATGTGTATAGGTCAGAGGACAACCTTGGGTATCCATCCTTATTTTCCCCTTTGGTCAAGGCAGAGCCTCTCTTGTCTGCTGATGTGTATGTTGCTCTCCTTTGGGCTTCTGGAAAGTCTCTCACCTCCCAGGAGGGGTCCCCTGGGAATACATGTGTACTCCTCCCCTTGTGTGAATGTATGTATGGGAACCAAACTCAGATAGTCAGGCTCACACAGCAAGATCTTTTCCCTCAGAGCCATCTTGCCAACCCCTATTCTCCTTCATGACTTTCTAAACTCAGGTATTTAATATGGTACAGAAAAAGAAAGCTAGAGTTATTTGCTTTGAAATGGACTCTTCTAGGTACCCCATATAAACAAAACCATGTGACATTTGTTATTACATGTATGGTTTCTTTCGCTTAGCACATTGACTTGGAAATTTATCCACCCTATTCTTTTAAATGATATTTTATCTTACCATTAAAGGCTTCTTTAATATCCAAGTACTTCTTTTTTTTCTTTTATTTTTGTTTGTTTTTCAAGACAGGGTTTCTCTGTATAGCCCTGGCTGTCCTAGAACTCACTCTGTAGACCAGGCTGGCCTCAAACTCAGAAATTCGCCTGCCTCTGCCTCCCAAGTGCTGGGATTAAAGGTGTGCACCACCACTGCCCGGCAATCCAAGTACGTCTTGAAACTGATTTTCATTTTAGTGCAGTTGTAGGGAAAAAATTAAAATAAAATTTAGATCAGAAACAAATATGTGTTCCTGTATATAAATACTCTCAAGTATTGCTATCCTGTAATCACAATCACTACTATATTAATAGTAGTACTGGAACCATGAGGTAGGCACAGATCTTTAGGCTCCATTCATTTGTGTACTTGATTCTTACAGTATCCATTCAAAAGTAGCCTTTCTCCCCCTTTTAATCATGGGTAAACTGAGGTAGGAGAGGATTCGTTAGAGACACAGCCAAGTTCAGATCCAGACAATGGGCTCTTCATTTCTGCCTCCTGTTGTCTTTCTCATCACTAATTGATTGAACTGGAATTGCACAAAGCTTGAGACTGAATGCTCATGGTTAGACCTGGTTAGATCTCAGTGGGAGAGGATGTGCCTAGTTCTGCTGGGGCTAGATGTCCCAGGGTGGGGTGATACCGAAGGCAGGGGGCTGTGATTGGGATGTAAAGTAAATAAAATAATTCTCAAAGCATGTTAATGTGCCCACAAGATGAGAACTCTATGCTGAACACAGGGAACTTAAAGTGACTGGCCTTGGACATCAGTCTTCATCAAGAGCTTTGGGTTTTAGTTGGCCATGGTGGACACAGGAGAAGCTCAAAGGGATTCTAAAAACAGAGTTTGTTATGAGGAAGTTAATGTGCTAAACTTCTTGCTTGCTTGCTATCTTGAGGAATCTTACTGAGAGTTGTTTTGGCCCTGTTGAGTTTGGTTTTCCCTTTGATCTCATGAAGAAGGAGCAGCTTAAGCAGGATTTCAAATATAGCCCTTGGGGAAGAAAGCATCAAAGCTACCATGAACCAGAGAAGTATTATAGGATAGTGCTAACTGTGGATGGTATGAACTAATTAGACCAGCCAATAAGACCCCATGTTAATTTTTAAAAAGTTCATGTATTTGTACTTTTATGGTTAAATCAATTCTAATCAATAACTTATTTATATTAGCTTTTTTTCCCTGCCAAAACACGACAGTAGTCCTAACTGCTCATAACCTCAGATGTGTTACTAATCATGTTCTTCATTAGTGAAATGTGACATTTCAGGGGTCTGTAAGGGACTTTCAGCATTGACATCATGACCCTGGGGTTGGGTTTATTTCTCATGAGAATGAAAACCCCATATCCAGATGCAGAACTGGAGGGAAGCCTAACGGGCTAGGAATGGAGCTTTGTCAGAAGTTAATGTTAGCATATTAGAATTGGCCCATAATGGCAGATGGAATCCCCGTCCTTCTTCCTGTAGTGACAGTCACCAGTGATCTGTCTTTTGCCTCTGTCACCCTAATTTAGGTCATTCTTATTGTGTGCCTTCTCAAATAGTACCTGTCTAGGTCTACAATTTATGTTGAAGAAGCATTAATGCAAGCTCTTAATAAGATGAAGAACTTCACAGTGTGGTGTTATCTGGAGATGATATATCTTATAGCCTCAGACATGTTTAATTAGGTTTCTCGGAGTCAAATTGACTTTGGCAGTAATGAAGCTTTCTTTTTCTCCCTTCCTCTCATATTCTGCTATAATAACATAGAAGATGGTCGAGAAATATCTTTTCAGTTTGGATATCTTTGTAAATCATTCTTTCTCTCTTTCCGGAAACAAAAAAACCTAATCTGTCCTAAAATTCTAGTTCTTGCTGAAGATAAATGGAAGGGGAGAGCTTATCAAGAAAAACACAGTGTGGCCAGTAATAAACCTGAGGTGTTGAACTCTCAAATATTGAACATGCATCTTTTGGAAACATTTACTAAATATTTAATAAGCATTTACATTGGAGCAGCAATCAAGGTTTTATAGCTTTTGCCATTCTTGCAGAAGACTTTGATGTTGACTTTGGAGTATGCACAATTTGGTTTTAAGTATCAGAAGCCAATACTGAAAAGAAAACCTCTGTCCCCAATTGTTTTCACCTAAGAAAAAGATGGAAGTTCCAGTGAGAGAGGCCTTTACTCTATGTGATGACTAAAGCAAACAAATGTGAAATCACCTTACCTGGTCTGCCTTTGAACATCATGGCTTGAACAGGCTTTGTTTCTACTATGGCTAAGCATTCAGAATCCTGAAGTAAGGAATAATCAAACCGACAATTCTGGACTTGACCTCATATCACTGGAGTCTTAATTTAATTTGTAGATTCATATAATATTCTCTTCCATAGCTTTAATTTATTTAAAAATCATTTAATTATGTATATATGTTTCTAGGTATGTGCATAAAAATTCAAGTACCCACAGTGTCCACCAGAGGGTGTCAAGTCCCTTGGAGCTGGAGTTACAGGCAGTTAGTTGCCTGGTATGGGTGCTGGGAACAGAGCCTGGATTCCCTGTAAGAGTCGTACTCACTACTAACCATTGAACCATCTCTTCAGTCCTGACCTTTTTTTTCCCTTAATGTATCTTTGAAATCAGGTATTTGCAGACCAATATATCTCTGGAAGACTCATATCCAAGGTCAGTCATGCACACAGTGAGGATGCAAGGCCTGGCAAAAGACCAACAGTTTTCATTCAACCAGGATAACCATGGGCTTTTCACTGAAACTTTCAATAACTACTATTTGATAGAGACAAGACCAAAGAATGAAGCAGAAGAATGAAGATTCTGATCCAAAGTGACAACAGGGGGAAATGATGTAGGCTGTTCTCTCTGGTAATGAATGAAGTAAGAGAAAGGGGGCAATTTAGAAGTCACTGGAAGAATAAAAATCTCGGCAAGAACAGTTATTTCCTTTGATAAAGACAGGTCTTTGGGTTGAAATTTGGATGTCTAAATTTTTGGAAAATGTCTGATTTTTTTCGTTTGGAAGAATTATAGGAGCTAAAAGAAGAACAGTTTTTTCAATGTAGTCTTCTATTTTAAGAAGAACTGCTAAGTTGTCACTTACAGAGGAAGACAACAGTTGTCCATTGCCTCATTCACAAAAGCTCTGTGAGAGTCTGCATGGTAACCTGAGAGTTCAAGAACAAGTGTATCACTGAAAGAGTTGAACCACTTATTTTAGCGAATCTTCCTTTCGTGTTTTGGAGACCAGGCAAAGCAGCCTGGAGAATTGTCTTAGATTTTTCAGAGACCTCAACTCAAGCCAAATTTTTATGATTTGCAACAGAGAAGAATATTAAGACTAGCTAGTTTATGGAGCCAAGTTGGGAGAAAGTAAGGATATTTTAATGTGGGCCTAAGCACAAGGATTGGGATCAAAAGAGGCATTCAGAAGGAAGCACAGTGATTGGATATCTCATGGGAGAGTCACAATCCATTGTATTTATGATAGTCTCATGTAGGATACAGGATTTAAGTTAATCTTTGAAGGGTTGCCAAGGATCCCTAGTGGTTCATGAGGGGGCATCTGGCAGGACTGCAAGTGTTGAAGAGAAAGAAGCCCACAGAGACACAGGAAGACAGAAGAACTTTAAGGTGAACAAAATTAAATCTTGTTAGAGATTCTCAAGCTATCTGAACAAAAACAGTGAGGCCCTTCTCCAAACCATAAACTTCCAGGCCTTCAATCACAGTCATTGTGACTTCAACAGAAAACATCTGTCTATGAATCAAAATATACACTGAAGAATACACACCTTAGCTGGAATCAAGCGAGGAACAACTTTAGGTGAAGAAAATGACCCTATATGGAATAAAAAAAATAGCTATAGATAATAATTGAAGAAAAATTGGAAGAGCATACATTTTTATGGATAAGCCTAGAAATAATTTGACAAGTGGAAAAATGATTCTAGGCCTGGCATTGGGGTGGGGGTGTCAACCTTTGCATGGTCTCTTTTCTTAATTACATTTGTGAATCTCTGTGTGTTTGTGTGTGTGTGTGTGTGTGTGTGTGTGTGTGTGTGTGTGCGTGTGTGTGTGTGTGTGGAGAGAGAGAGAGAGAGAGAGAGAGAGAGAGAGAGAGAGAGAGAATAAGCATATGGCATAGCAAGTATATGATGTTAGATGAAAACTTAGGGGAGTTGCTTTTCTGCTCCTACCATATAGGTCCCAGAGATTGAACTCAGGTCATCAGACTTGGTGGCAAACATTTGTTTCCGCTGAACCATCTAGCTGGCTCACATCCTCTTCTCTTCAACAATAATGGTGGTTTTACAAAGGGACTTGATTTATTAACCAAGTATCATGGATGGAGATAAGAAAGCTCAGTGAGGTAAAGATCATTTGTTTAAGTCACAGAATGGGTTAAGTGGAGTCCTATCAGAGCCATACTGATTCCACAGCCATACTAGTATGCCCCACAGTATTTGTGTTCAGGGTGGGATAAAATTAGATTTTGTATTTTCAAAACTTAAAAAAAACCTATTTAAAAATGATTTATATATTGAATCTTATATAAAATGATTGCCATAAACCCTCTGAAATCATGAGGAAAAATAAAATGGCATCACTTAGAGCATCTTCAAAAGATTGTGCTGGTCTAACTGGCTGTCTCCATATAGAATAATGAAAATATATCCATATTTATCACCCTATACAAAACTCAAGTCCAAATGGATCAAAGAACTCAACATAAGACCAGCTACACTAACTCAATAGAACAGAAAGTTGGGTATAGCCTTGAACTCGTTGGTACAAGAGAAAACTTCCTGAATAAAACACCAGTGGCTCAGACACTAAGATCAACTATTAATAAATGGGAATTTATGAAACTGAAATGCTTCTGTAAGTCAAAGAAAATAATCAATAGGAGAAAATAGCAACCTACAAATAGAGAAAGGATTTTCACAACCCTACGTCAGACAGAAGATTAATATCCAAAATATATAAAGGACTCAAGAAGTTAGATACCAACAAACAAAATAACCCAAATTAAAAAATGGGATACAGAGCTAAACAGAGAACTCCCATCAGAGGAATCTCAAATGGCGAAGAATCACTTAAAGAAATGTACAACATCCCTGGTCATCAGGGAAATGCAAATTAAAACGAGTCTGAGGTTCCATCTTATATCTATCAGAATGGCTAAGACCAAAAGCTCAAGGGATAGCACATGCTGGAAAGGATGGGGAGCAAGAGGAACACATTGCTGTTGGAAATGTAAACTTGAAATCAATTTGTAGTTTACCAGAAAATTGAGAATAGTTCTACTTTGAAACCCAACTATACCATTTGGGGGCATATACCCAAAATATGCGCTACCATGCTGCAAGGACAACTATGTTCATAGTAGCCTTATTCATAATAGCCAGAAACTGGAAACCTAGGTGTCTCTCAACTGAAGAATGAATAAAAAATGTGGCTCATTTACAAAAACAGATACCATGAATTTTGCAGACAAATGGATGGAGCTAGAAAATATCGTTCTGAGTGAGATAACCCAGACCCAAAAGGACAAGCATGGTATATAATTACTTATAAGTGGATATTAGCTATAAAGTACAGGATAACCATGCTATAATCAACAGACCCAAAGAAATTAAATAACAAGGAGGGTCCAAGGGAGTATGCTTGAATCTTTCTCAGGAGGGGGAACAAAATAGATATAGGAGGTGGATGGAAGGAGGAAACTGTGTGGGAGAGGTGATGGGGAGGGGAGAAGGAGGGAAGATATAGGCAGAGCAGGGGAGAGAGAATGAAAATTGGTAGTGAGTTGGGAAGGGTTAAAGTGCTTATTTGTGCCAGAGACCTGGGATGGAGGGAGGCTCCTGGGGGTCTATGGAGGCAACTCTAGCCAAGATTCCTAGCAGTGGAGAATATAGAACCTCACTCCAAGCAGTGGAAGATATAGGTCCTGACTCCAAGCAGTAGAAGATATAGATAGATCCTGAAGTAGCCAATTTCTGAAGCCAAGAATGACTCCCAGTGGAGGGATAAGGACAGCAACCCACCCACAAAACCTTGGACCCAAAATGTATCCTGCCTACAAGATATGCAGGGACAAAGATGGAACAGAGACTGAAGGAATGGCCAGCCAATGATTGCCCCAAGTTGAGACCCATCCCATGGCCCAGAACCAATTACGGACACTATTAATGATACTGTTATGCTTGCAGACAGGAGCCTAGGATAACTGTTCTCTGAGAGGCTCCACCCAGCAGCCAATGGAAAGAGATGCAGAGACCCACAGCCAGACATTAAATGGAGCTCAGGGAGTCTTAGGAAAGAGTTGAGAGAAGTATTGAGGGATAGGGCCCCTTGGGGGCCACCAGAGACTTTACTACCAACCAAAGAGTAAGCACAGGCTGAACCTATACCTCCTGAACATATGTGACAGATGTACAGCTTGGTCATCATGTAGGTCCCCCAACAACTGGAGGGAGTGCTGTCCCTGAATCTGTTGCTTGCCTATAGCTGCTGTTCACCTAAGTGGACCACCTTGTCTGGCCTCAGTGGGATAGTGTGTACCTAATACTACAGTGACTTGATGAGCCAGGGCGGTGGGGAAGGAGAGTGTGTGGTGTGTGAAGGGATGAAGAGGGAGGAATTGGGGAGGATCTCCATGAGGGGTACTAGGAAGAGGGGGCATTGATATTGAGATGCATGTTGAACAAATAAATAAAATATTTCTCCCTTTTAGTAGTTTCTTTCATATAGACACCATGACTGGATTTTTTGGTTTATAAAGGGAACAAAACAAAGAAGACATTCATATCCCATTTGAATCACCAACTAACCAAAAATGTCCTTTTGAAAAGTTAAAACAGACTGCATTAAATTCACAGATAAATTTTGAGGTAACCACCAGCTTAACATTACTACAGCATTACAATCCACGAGTCCACATCTTTAGATGTATTTGTATCTTTTTTTTCCTTAGCAGAGTGACTACATATAAGTGAACAGAGTAGGTTAAACTTACTCCTAAATATCTGATGTTTTTGATGTTATTGTGATGGGTACTTTTTAATTTCATTTCTGGATCTTTGGTGTGCTTGTATTTGGAAATACAGTTGTCTTTGTGTATGGGTCTCCCATCCTGTGACTTCCCAGTCTGTTTTTTCTGGGTTTGTTGTTATCCTTAAGAATTGCCATATGTTGCCTCATCTTGTCAGTAGATAACAGTAGTTCTATTTCTCTGCAAGTAATTCTTATCTATTTTTCTTACCTGGCCACACTGGCCAAGCCCCCATTCCCAGTCTCAGAGGATATTCTTCATTCTTAAACCGTCTTCATTTGTACACCATCCTCTGTGGCTTGTTCATGGACACCATTGAAACACTTAGGCAGCTCCCCAGTATCAGCTCTCCCATTTACCTTGAGCTTTCTTCCTTCTTCCTCTCCATGATGTTAATATAAAACTAAAATCAAATAATTGCTTTAGACCTTTCATTTTGTCATTTAAAGCTGTTACCCCCAAGCATTTCTTTATCTGAAAACCACACAGGCTAGAATGTTGTAGCATCATCTCACTTTGCATATATGCACATAATGTTTTTCAAATATGTGTTATTTATGCATCTATTGTTTAGTTTATTCATATTTCTGGACTGTACAATTTTATTCTGTAGTTTTTTCACTTTAATTCAGATTGATTTTGATCAGGATACGTGGCTTATATAAGCTCATTTCTTTTAAGTTTGTTAAGCTGTGTGACATGGTCTGGTGTCCTGACAAATCTGGAGATGGTCTGGGTACATTTGGAATGAAAATATACTGTGCTGTAGTTGGGTGATATTTCAGACATGACTCCTTGACAACATTGGCTGGTAGTGTGGCTCAACTCTTGAATACTAGACTAGCTAATTTGTCATTATAAAATTTTGTGTCTCAAAATAATTTTAATACTTAAGACATTTTAGTTTATTTTCCCTAATATTTATATAGCTTGTCTAATTCTTTATTAAATTATACTTTTACATGGTTGTATTTACTTTAATATTTGTTGCTTACTAATTCATATCTTTGAATCTAAAACATTTCCACAGATAGCGTTTAATTATATCTGGTTTTATAATCTCGCCTATCTTTTAGAATTATTTATTTCATTACATATGTATAGGTGCGTTGTCTGCGTGCATGTGAGTATGTCTGTATATAACATATATCTATATGCTTTGTGTCTGTAAAAATCAGAAGAGGGTATCAGATTTTCTGGAACAGGAGTTCCAGACCTTTGCAAGCCACCATGTGGGTGCTGGGAATCAAACCTGGGTCCTCTGAAAAAGCTGCAACATCTCACCAGTTTGACTGTTTTCTAACTAGAATTCTTGGTTTTGTTTAATACAGCTTTTGACAGTGGGACTTTCTTCTGTATTACCGTTTGCTTCTTGTATATTTCATGTCGACTCCGCTTTGTTCTTGTCTTTTCATTACTTGCTGTCTTTTGTGTGTGGTATGTTTTTACTATAAAATCCAAGTTATTTTTCTTTTAGTTTTTATGTATTTTTTTCTCCTTATCTTAGTGATTGTCCTAGTGCTTACAAGATGGATTTGAATTGCGAATAGTCTAACTTAGATTATCATGAGCTCCATTCACTCTGCGTACAGTTACACTCTGATGCTTACTTCTGTTTCTCTTTCCTTGGTGCTGTAACATCTTCCTAACTATATCCTGTTTTACAGGAGTTTTAATGTAAGATTACATTTTCGATTTAATCTCATATATTCTGAGAAGACAATTCAGAGACCCTGAGTGAAAGGAGAAAGATTGATGAGGAAAAGTATGTGTGAGGAAGATTGGTCAGCAGTAATACGAGTGTGCAATCAGGGTGGCATCGGGGTGAGGAGGCAAGAGTACTGACAGCAAAATGTAACGTCTTAACATTTACGAATGTCCTCAGTTGAGCTTAGAGTTGTGCTGGAGAAAATCATGAACACTGCCCCAAGACTTTTCTGGTTCGTAGCTTTTGAGCCACAGAACCGGAGGTTTACTTGTGAATAGATCTCATGGTTCAGAACCACGCCCTGAAAGTTCCCACAGTAATTAGCTTTGAACTCCATCAATTTGTAGACTCTAATTTTTAGGGAAGATTTCTGAGGGGGAACTGCCAGAGTCATTTTCTTAAAGAAATTGATTAATGGAGATATTGATGTCTTGATTTTGCAGTACGCTAACTGATTCTAGAGGTTCACAAAGCATCTTTTTAATTATTACTAATTTTTTAATTATTACTAATGTACACACGGTAAGGGACAATAAATAGCATGAATCTGAGATGCTGACACAGACAAAAGCTCACATATGTTAGCTCTGCATATGACCACTTCGCATTTTGAGCCAATTGCCTAAGTTTTCTCAACTGTTTTATTTCCAGCTCCATGATAAAGGTAGTAACACTTATCTCCAAGTGACCCTATATGCAGAAGACTTCTAGCACACTGCTGGCAAGCATGAACTCATTCAGAAGTAGATAACAGTTAAGTTTGCAAGAGGTGAGCCATCATGTCCCTTTCTGAGGCTTTAAAAGACTTAGGGAGATAGGTTATTTGGTGAACCTGTGGCTACTTCAGTCTGCATCATTTAACTGAAGACTAGTTGGTTCTGCAGAAGCCTTTCTCTGGAAAGCAAAGCAAGACTCACTTGACCAGTGGTTTTTAAGCTGTGCATCATGACCCCTTTGGAGAGATTATGTATCTCACATATCCTGTATATTAGAGTTATGAAATAGCAATGAAAATAATTTTATGGCTAGGGGTCACCAAAACGTGAGGAACTGTATTAAAAGGTCGCAGCATTAGGAAAGTTGAGAGCCACTGCACTAGGCTGACATTTACCTGTTTGCCCCCATGGCCTACCTAAGTATAGACTGGGTTTTAAAAATTAAGCCCCAGTGCACAGCATGATGTGCCCAGTAACAGGAGCCAAGTTCTCTTAATATCTTTCTCTGAATCAAATGTGTTTTTTAATGTCACTTTGGGTCTATTTTCAGATCTATAAAATTGTATAATAGTAGATTTTTACCACAAAGGGTTAAGTGCATTCTTGGAAGAGTGCACGGAATGAAGCAAGGTCTACGTACATTATGTTATTGTTAGTCTTATTGTTTTTGGCTTTCTTTCAAAATTCCCTCTCATTGCAGAGCCTACAGAAATAGAAAGAAATAAGATTCTGTTGTACGTTAGCCACCCAGTTTATGACATTGTTATAGCACCTGGAAGAGACTGTAGGAAGACATGTAGGAAGCTGTCTCCTAGAAAGTCAGGATGATCTATTAGAATCAGAAATTCATCTGCTATGAAGGAAGTGGATGATGCTTCCATGTCTATACTTGGAAAATCTTGCTCGCTTCATTCAGCACTTTCCTCAGAGCCAACATTGTATACATGCTTCCCAGATGCAGTATGTCCTGTTCTCAAGGTGTCTAACCTGCTTTAAGCAATAAGACATCCTCTACGCTAAGTCAGTTGTGGATCTGATTATTTTCTTTTAGAATCAAGATGGTATGCTTACTGCATCAGGCAGATTTTTCTAAAGGAACACAACTGATGGAATGGTATCTTGTAACATTATTAGAATGGCTCACATTCTCATGACAGGGCCTGCGTAGTCTATCACTGGCCTTCTGCCTGCTCAAGAGGCTGAGAACCTGCTAGTAGCTCAATCCAGAAAGCTAGCTAAACTCAGCAGTCTAATCTGGTGCTGGAAGCCTCAAAGATTACTAACTGGTTTCTTCAGTCACATCAGAAGGCTGGCGAAGCTGGAGTGTGATGAAAGGGGAGGATGGTAGCAATCACAGAATCACTATTGATAACCTTAGTTACCAGCAACAAGTAAGAGGAGAAAGAAGAAGCATCTCCATCTCCTGAGCCACGTTATATCTGGGCCACCTGCTGAAAGATTGTCATTACTGAGATGGAAATCCTTTCCTGCTCAGTTAATCTTTTATGGCAATGTTAGACTCACTCAGTGCAAATCTCTCAGTTGAACCTAGTTCCCAATTAGTTGATAATCAAGATTACCCATCACACTTAACTAGAACAAACATTCAGTAAATTCTGAATCACCAAAGTCCAAAGTTCTTAAGTGAATCATCTCAGTAGTTTTCCTATCTTTATGCTTCAGCGGAAAGACTACTGGAAGTGGGTATCTGAGAAGAGCTGGTACAGAATTCAAGACATGACCATTTATGGTTGCCTTTTAATCTGTTTTTATTGTCTACATCAGTGCTGTTCAATATAACACCAGCCTATAATAAATTATATATGTAATATAAAACTGTCTATTGGCTACATTAAAAAGTAAGGGGTAAAATTAGTTTACTATTACACTTAATTTCTATATTTAAAATCTGTGATCAGTATAAACCTGGTTTATAATTAGTCTTTGAAATCAGGTACATATTTTATTCTTACAACATTTCTGAATTTGAATTAGCCATATTTTATATGTTTGGTAGTCATCTATAGCTAACGGCTCTCTACTAGAAAGTACAATTTTATATATTTATAAACTATACTTAGCTAGTGTTAGGTAATTAGGTTGGTAGAGAAACAAAGGATTTGTTATTTGCTATATAATAGTGTATACAAAGTAGAGTATATACAGTCTGTGATTTAAATATTGAGCGGTATGATAAAGTTTCATAATAAGCATCTTTCTGGTAAAATACAAGCAAATAATAATAAAATAAAATTACAAGCATGTGGATATGCAGTGTTTCCCTCAAACCAACAGATTTGGGGTTCTCACATTTAGGGGCATAGTGTACCCCAGCATACAGTATTCAGATCTAGGAAGATGCATTTGAGAGGATGCCAGAAAGATGGAGACCATATGTGCAGACTGAATGCTCCTTACACTTCCATGTAGGAATTCTCATTTTCATCTGTGGGGAGATCTATATCTCATGACTTTGGCCAACTAAATACATCAGCTTTCTTGTCAACACAATGAGTGTTAGGAGAACAAACAGACATCATAGACTCCAGTGATCACCAACTCTGAGTGAATTTTGGCATGGCAATTGTTAAATCTTTCATGGCTATGGGCTGAGCTGGTGGCCTGAAAGATATGCTGCACCCTGGAAGAAGTCTGTGGTCACCTCAGGTGGTGCTGAGGTCATCTTCATCACAAATTTGAAGGCTCACACCAATAGTTTATAATAGTAGTTGCTAAAGTATTGATGTTGAATTCCATCTCAATATGAAAAACATAGTTTTGACTGTTTTTATTAATTTATTTATTTTTTATTTGGATATTTTATTTACATTTCAGATGTTATCCCCTGACCCCATATCCTACCCCACCCAGGAACCCCCTATCTCATCCCCCTCCTCCTGCTTCTATGAGGATGTGCCCCCACCTACCCTCCACCTCCTACCTCCCCATCCTCGAATTCCCCCACACTCGGCATCTAGCCTTCATGGGACCAAGGATCTCCTCTTCCACCTATGCCTGACAAGGCCATTCTCCCCTACATATACAGCTGGAGTCATGGGTCCATCCCTATGTGCTCCCAGGCTGGTGGTTTAGACCCTGGGGAGCACTGGTTGATTGGTATTGTTGCTCACCTCATGGGGCCTCAAACCCTTTCAGATCCTTCAGTCTTCTCTCTAACTTCTCCATTGGGAACCCCTTGATCAGATCAGTGGTTAGCTGTGAGCATCTGCCTCCGAATAAGTCAGGCTCTGGCAGACCTCTAAGGAGACAGCTATATCAGGCTCCTGTTTGACTCTTGAATAGCCACAGTGATGGCAATACTGCCTCCATCGCAGAAGCAATTTTAAGGAAAAAATAAAGTGTTTCTGTGGCTCAAGATGAATTCCGGGAAAGATGCACATATTTTGCACTGAAGCCTCTTTAAGGATCTTGGGTAGATCATGACTTGGAGCATTGGACCAGTTTAAAGACACAGCTCAGTTATGATGCAAACGAGTGAGCTTACATCAGCCACAGAGTCTCTCCTCACAGCTACTGTCCTAAGTGAGTATGTGGTTGGTCCTAAGGGAGTTAAGAGAAGCTGAGGTAACAAGTCAGACTTGTCTTTCACTTCATTTGGCAAAACAACTCATAACCTATGGCGATCTGGCCAGCGGGCACTGTCTAGAGAGAGTCAGCCTACAGAGTGTAGACTTACAGAAAGAAGCAAATATATAGCTGGGTTCATGACAGTTTTCAATGAAAGGTAGCGTTGACACTGCTGTTGAGAGAGGATGTGGAAGGAAGGCTGCACAAGAGATTAGCTCTCTGAAATATGGGACCATCAGTAGATCCTGAAAGAACCCAAGCCTTTGAGATCAATGAATGTAGATAAGAATGCTGTTAGCCTCAGCCTCTGAAGCCAAGTTGCAGCACTAATGTTTGCCTGTCAATACTCATTTATGGCCCTCCTTTTGTAACATTAGGCTTCTGTGAGGGTTCTAAATAGATGGGTTCCTTTCTGCTTGCCTACCAATTCCTTAGCACACATCCTGTTTGTTACGTTTATAGCAAACTTAGTTTCTTATACTGCTCTTAAGGGAGGTTTGGGTTGTAGTGTACGGAGAAACGAAACGATGCAGTTCACACCAACTCGTTTGTGGGGTGTCTGACTCGCTTTCTCCAGCTGTTTTTCTGGGTTTGCTCATTTCCATATAGATTCACAGCTGTGTGTTTGTTCCTGTTTATGCTAATTGCAGAAACATGATAGAAATAAGGTTCTACTTTCTTGAAGGAGATACGTATTTACTTGTGCAGAAAGACCCATATCACAAATAAAATACAAAAGTAACCCCCCCACCCCGCCTCTCAGGGAAAGTGATTTTACATGCATGTGTTTAATGTCACAGATCTGGGGAGAGAAGGAAAAAGGAGCAATTTTGAATAAAGTTTGCCTTTGCTTACTTTGCTACCTATGAATAATCTTTCAAGGCATAAAATCCTTCTCAGTTTGAAGATAGAAAATACCATTTGAAAAAGCTTAAAATAAACCTCAGTATCAAATCCACCACGAAGTCATTGACTAAAGGCCATTCAGCCACAGCTTTCTGGCTATCAAGAAAAAAAAAAAAACATATGATGTTTTATGCAAGGAGAATTTATGGCTTCTACTTCAAAACATCACGATCTTAGGAAAATGTTTGTATTTCTCATTTGGTATGATTTAGAGAAATATTTCCTTAACATCTCCTTTTCATATTGTGCAATTCACACTAGAGACATGTCTATGAAATATTTACTCATGATTTTTATTTGAAGGGAAGTAGCTGGTTGCTGCATGAAAGCTTCGTGGCAGAGATTCCTTGCTTTCAAAAGAAAATTGAAGCTAAATAAAAAAAGATTTCAAGGCGAGCTCAGAGAGGTCTTTCCTTTGCGAGAGGTAATTGATTTGCTCCTGCAAACAGTCTTCTAGAACTTTCGGTAGACAATGCTCTAACCTTGTCAGGAGAGGATAATAAATTTAGAGTTAGACCATTTTGGAAGGAAGGATTTAAAATGAACTGTATTTTATAGGAACAGAGCACCAAGGGTCTGTTGTTAGTTTATAGGGCCTTGATTAGATAGGTTATTGATTTTGGCTGCTGGTGATACAGTTCATGTTCAGAAGGTATCAAACTCATGCTGAATAAAATAGAAGCAAGTGCTTGGGAAGGAAAAGAGAAAGTACTAGGATACTAGCTAGCAATCTAGCTGTAATTCTTCCAATGGAATGGGCAGCTGTGTCTTACTGCCTTTAGCCCTCTGGAAGCAGTTATGTGTATTAAATACTGGAATAACTTGATATTTTAAAAGCTTATATGCTCATCCAAGTAAAATGGTTTTAGAAGACTACCGGGAGTTTCATGATTTTATAGTTAAATCAATACTCAGATTTATGCCTTTTGGACAGAGAAACTTGAATTTAATTGAGAAAATGGATCTAATGAGGATAGACATATTTTGTGCAGATGTAGGGGAGATTTTTTCTTTTTTTTTACTTATTATCTGAAAAAGGAAACAGGTACTTTTGATTCAAAGATGGATGGAGCTTTACAGGAAATAAGACAAGTGTCCAGAAACTTTGCAAGATTTGTGACTTTGCAGAGATGTTTCTGAATGTCTGACCTCTGGTACAGTCATTTTCTTTCGCTTTGAAATTCTTGAATTTAAGATTCATTAATTATACAGAAAAGCACATAATATTTTACTTTATCCTGCACAACTAATGGCCATATGGTATTAAACTGGCAATGAGACTTGCAGAATAACAGTTCCTAGCACAGTCCCTGGCTGTCTGATTTCCCTTTTTATTTTGCCGTGTTTTATAGATCTCCATGTAGAAATTTGTATCTTATTTATTTAAATCATATTATTATTTTTAAAAAAGAAATTATGAAGGGCACCAGAATTTTTTTGCAGACATAAATAAATAAAAATTATCTGTATATTCTGGTCTGCAATATCAAAAGTCTTGGCATGTTCTAATTGGAAGAACCCTCATGAGAATTATCTAGCAAATGCAGACATTCTTTGGGAATCTGTGACTTATTTTCTACTAACCCAAATTCTCCACAGTCTTTGACCACATTTTGCTTCAGGAAGTATTGTGACAAATGTTACACACACACACACACACACACACACACACACACTTAATTTCATGGAGATTCTGCCTATGAAATAGCTATGCGATGAGACCTTGAAATACAAGGAAACAAATTGAACTTCTAGAAACATATGGACTCAGGCAACCAGAAGAAAAATCATCGGAGGGCAGAATTTGGCTCCATGATATTCATATTCAATGAAAACTCCAGAAATAACTGACTGCTTTCCTGCTGTCCAGAAAACATACTTTTTTTAAAAAAAAAAAATATATATCAGTTTTCACATTAGTTTTTCCTCTGTACTCTCTCAAAAATTAAGAATTCTACTCTATCTGGAAAGTCTATGAATGTCAAAAATTTGTGAGGAATTTGTATCTCAAGCTGCCAAAGATAGATTACCTATTTTTTTTTATTTTATTATTTTTGTGAGTATGAAAACCTGATGAGTAGAAAACCTGTGAGCACATGAGTTATGTGTAGAGCGTGAGCTAACTTCATTGCCATTCTCCCTTCAGGAAGATGCTGTGAATGTAAGAAGAAGAAAAAAAAACCTACAGATGTATCAAACGCAAACTCTTCAGATCATTTATAGGTTTAATATATAATGCTATAAATGAAAATACATTTTCAAAATGAGCACGCTGCAGAAAATGGAAAATCTGAGTATAGTCTTGGCTGAAATCTTTTTGGAAAAAAAAATAAGAGATTGAAAGTGGACATGGATATAATTTGAAATACACAGTCTTTTTGAATTCAACGCCTAGATTTATTCCTGGATGAGTTGTCCGTTTTAAAGACCATGAAGGATGTTTACATACTTTTAAAGGATATCACCCTATATGCTGGAGCTTGTTTTGTTGTTGTTGTTGTTGTTTTTAAGATTTTCTTTCCCAGAGGTCCAGTCATTATGAAGAATCACCAGATAACCAAAAGTGAACGAGTCCCTCCTACTTGCTGAAGCTTTGAGGACAACACCTGGTATGTTAAACAGGTAGAAATACAGAACTGAGTCACATAAGCCTCAAGGTGCGAGAATTATATTTAAAGTATATAGAGGAAGTGGCTGACTTTGCGGTAGTCATGATTTGCAAAGCAAGTCCTGTCTCCACCTATTTGTGCAACACCCAACAAAGAGGTGCTATCTACCAAGAGTTTGTAAATCTGCAGTGATTTCATATAAGCAGCTTGGCTAATCCATTTAAAATATGGTTCCCATTTCCAAAACCTTTCTATTAAGATTGTTCAATTAAGTTTCATTAAAAAAAGAAAACCTCCCGCACCTTTTATTCCATAGGTAACCACAGGCCAGGTAAAATATTTTTAAATTCCTCAAAGGCCAGTTAGTAATTGGAACCAAAACAGATTTCCCCCCTAAGTTGTTACTTTGTTTCATTAGTAATCTTTATTTTATTTTTTAAGTGATGGTCTCACGTTGGCCGTGGAGTGTTCACTGCGTCATGCTAGAAGGAGTTTATGGTCCCACCTGCATCCATGAGAAAGAGAAAACAAAGCTTCATTTTTAATTCTATGGAAATTCCAGGCCATTAAGAAATGACTACTGCCAGCTTTCTGGTGTTATTTAAAGGGGTAAAAAGTTCATTATACTAGTTCGCTTAAAAGTTCTGGGTTTACTTTTCTATTATTTGAAGAGATACTATGCTTCATCACTAAGCTCAGGCCTTTGCTAGGATGAGAGATGGGTTTTGGTTGCAGGTAAGAACACAAAGATAGCCCATACAAAGGATAGAGACTGAAGAGGAAGTGTTTCTACCTTCCAGAACATTCTCTTTTAAAAGACAACTATATTTTCCCTGGAAACTCTATGAACAGGACTGTTTCTCATGGTCTATCATGGGCAAAAGGTAGCCTGGGATGTCCACAGCTTCAGCTACACATATTTACCATGTTGAGCTGACTCTTGAGTTCTTCATTTACAAGAGAAGATGACAGCAGTTATGGTGGGCATGGCTTAATCACAGCATCTGCAAGGTTAAAGGCAAAATTAAAGGAGGCAGATCATGAGTTCGAGGCCAGCCTGAGCTAACATAGCAGTTCCAGATCATCCTAGACTCTAATCAGAGAGCCTGTGTCAAACAAGAACCACACAAAGAAAGATGGGAGTCAAATAATGCAACTACGGTTTTCTTAACAGTTATTCATTTATATTTGTCTTTACTAAACATCAGTTCAGATGTCTATTTTCTAGAAATTTCTGTGTGTAGTTTGCTTCACAGGAGTGCTACTTTGCTACCTAGCATGTTGAAGCCACCCATACTAGAAGACTCAGTGGAGGACTTAAGAGACTGTTGAAACTATTGCTCACATACTCAATTATAAACAGTCCCCTGTTTGTTTCTTCTTGAAATATAAGTGGTCTATATATACCCTGATAGAGGAATCATTACACATTTATTAAATGCATGCTTTACAAGTTTATTGAATTGTAGCATAATCTACTGTTTTCAACTATTTATGTGGTAGAATTACCTTAAAATATTCTATATTCTAATAGTTATAAAAAACCTGCAGGTAGAATTATATGAATCAATTTAATTTATTTAAAACACATAATAAATGTCTATTAGTGGCTTTCCTAACTCTATTTTAAGTTACTTTTATTTATTTAAAAATTGATATAAAATGTTCAGTGTCTTTCATAGCTATAGAAAACAAAATCTAGTTCAACTAACAGCAAAACTGTGTATCATTACTCTGAGTCACCTCTTTATGCTGTAGCGTGTCCTTACTACTGATACCCTCCCAGTGTTTTAATATGTAGAAGAATTTACATATGACCAACTGAATGATTTGAGAAACTTTTTATCCTCTGAATTGTCAGTTGTATACATTGATCATGTGTAAATAGCACACAAAGAGAAAACATATGTTAACTTTTTGCATAATGTGAATCATTTATAAGCTAGATAGGAACCAGCTCTCTTTGCTTTCATTCTGAAGATAATAATAATGAAAAAAAAAGATTTTAAGTGTCAATACTCATAAAGTTCTCTTTTTGAGGCAGTTTTTTTTAACTTCAATATAAGAAATTGTGTGATGCATTGAAATTGTAGGGAAACAACCTTGATGCATTACAGTCTATATAATATCAAGTTCTATATTTCTGTCTCTAAGGAGTGGTAGCTGGCTAGGTATAAGAATAGTTGCTTAGGATCTTGAGTGATGGCTCAAAGGTTAAGAGCTCATGCTGCTCGTGCTGTTGACCTAGGTTTGGTTTCCAGCACCCACATGGTGGCTCAAAATCATCTATAGTTCCACTTGCAGGGGATCTAATAACTTCTGCTCTCTGTGGCTACCTTACATCCAAGCAAAAGACATACATGAAATAAAAATAAATTAACCTTAAAACAAATGGCCAGTCAACAGACTCACCCTATGCATAGTCATCCATGTTGATAGCTCCTGAACTGAGTTCTCCCTTTGACGATTTGGGCAATGTCTTAAGCAAGTGAGTATTCAATCTACCCTAATCTCCCACACATAGCTTAGGCAATGAGTACATCCCATTTATTGGTTAAGTATGCTATTTTGACTGTATTGATTTTATTTATTGACAGACATAAAGCAAATACTTTCTGACCTGATCATTTATGATGTTATGATGATGGAGAGTAGAAATGGTTTATGGCAGGAACTGTATGTAACATTTCATCTTTTGGGAAAAAATTTAAATAGTGATACAATCATATTCTGTATCTTTTAAAGTTGTTTCAAAAGTGTCAGTGGCTAGGCAGACAAAGGGTTAGTAGCATCTGAAGAATCTGTGTCTGAAACTCAGAACTAGAATTGAGGCAAAAGAAAATGTACACAATGCACAGAGTAGAGGACCCAAGACAGACAATATTGTAGTGATAGAAAGTTCTACAATTTGTTGAGATATTTATTAACTCTAGATTTAGGTAAATGGCCCTTAAGTATAAGAAAAACCTTTACAGTGTCCAAGAAAAAATTCATTTCAAATATTCTTAATGCTATGCCTTTTTGTACAGATGTAATTTTATTGTATCCATGTGTCTACAAGTGCAAATGAATATGCAGAAAAAGATAACCTTCCATCTTTTCCATTATTGACCCAATTATAATCAGTGGGATCTAGTAGTCTTCAGGCTGCTTTCTTTGGATCAGTAGTCAATGCACAGAGGTGACTTCTAATTACAGATCATAAATCCTCATCGAACAATCTAATTTCAAAATCATAAACCAAGCCAATTCTAACACATTTTTATTACAGATTATTTCCCAAATTCTAATAAGTACTTCTCCTCACCTCCCCATATATATTTTAGTGTTTTCAAATTGAAATACATCTTAAAATCAATATGAACATTTAATCCAGCAGTTTTTCTTTTTTATCATAAATGCTGGTGTTCAATTGGCTGAAGTCACAGAGTGATTTGTTATTTCAATTAACAGAAGTCAAGAGATGAGCAGTTTTAGCTTTGGTTGGACACAGTAGTGTATATTAGTGACTTTGTAGTTCATTGTTTTTTTTTTTTCTGCCAATAATATGAGTATAGACACAACACTAATTTAATCATGACCATGAGCTGCCTGTCAATAGCAACAAAGATGTCTTACTTCATTGTACATGGCAAATGGAAACAAGAGTATCTCTCTCCCTTTCCTAACATGCAAGTTCTTCTTTTAGTCTATTATGTCTGTCTGATTGGCCATTCTTTGACAGAGCATAGTTACCAAGAAAATATCTAGCACCGACTGGCTCTTTCTTACCAGGCTCTATGCCTGAAGCTTCCTCGAGTCTCGTGAATCATTTGGGTAGTGTGAGAGGCAGGTGGTTTATGATGAAAAACTTCTCTAGTAAGACCAAGGCAAAAGTAGACCAGGAAAGATGATTCCCGTCAACCAGCTCTGAGAGGAGACTATGCATAAGCTGACACCAAGTCTATAGACTTACTGCTTCTCTTACTCTACTATCTCTATAGTCCATTTTAATGATAGCAAATGACTGGATAACGCATTTCTAATAAGATGATAAAGGCTTAGTGTGACTGTATGGCAGGTCTTTTGTAAACAATATGACAGAACACTGGGTCCTGAGTCCTCTTCTGGAGGAACCTCATTTGAAGATGGGGTTTTCTGATAATTCATCATCCTCTGGAGCACTCCACTAAAATACTTTTGAGCAAAATCATTAGGATGAACTTTTCCTTGTTTTCTATTCAAGAAAACACTTCATTCAGAGATATTTCTGTCCCCTTTCCAAGACTTAAATGTGTTAGAAAGTCACATTTTGAACAAAATTAAAATTCAGAAAACTGAGCAAGACAATCAAAAACTTTATGTCTTCATGCTTTAGTATAGTTTTTAATTTTTTTTTTAGATTTTTAATTTTTTTTTTTTAGTACAATTTAGGACTAGGACCCATAGGTAAGCAAAGGTGAAATCTATGCTTTCTCAGTCTACTGACTTCTGCAGGGTTATATGTACCAGAGACCATTGCTCAGAAGCCTCTCTAGAAATCTTTTGGAACAAAACTTTTAATATCTTAGCTACTCCAAAGTTACAAGAGAAGTCAGAAAGGCAGAAGCAGCTGGTGTAGGTAATGTAGACCCAGTGCATACAATCTGACTGTGTTTGGAAGGGTATTCTTGTCAACTTTTCTTTGATATCTTGACCTAACATGGGACAAAGCAATGGTTTTCTAATCTAAAATTTGAGGTTGCCTTCGTTCTCCAATTCTTATGAAATATGTGGTCTAGGAAATGTCCCAAAGATAATTCAATTAAAAGTTATATATTGGAACTTCCTAGTTAAGCAACTTTTCATCTGAAAATCTTTATTTCTTCTGAAAAAACATACTTTGGTTGTTTGTCATGATAAAACTACTCTAATACAGGTATCATTCAATGTCTGCTCTAAGAAGGCAATGTCCCCAAACCCATAAATGCCTAGCATACTTGTTTCACATGTAACGATTAAAACGTCGTATGAATTTACACAGCAAGAATGTGGAAAATAAAACCTAAATATCACATTACATTAAGAGCTGATAAGGGAAGGCATTACAAATTTCTCACCAGTTAGGTGAAGAAGTCTACAAAGACCGGTTGCTGCAAGTATCACAAACAAGAATTCTCCACATGAATTTTCTCAAGGGCCTGAATCTCCACCATAAGAACTAATCTGAAGACATTAGTGGGCACATTCAGGAGTAAACCTATGCAAGGATAAAATGCAAGACTAAGATGATCAAATACCCACAGAGCCTTTTTGTTCTGAGAGATTCCTGAAGGAATGTACATGCATCTTTCTATACCAGGTGGGAAAAAAAATTACCTGCAGAGAATACATTTTTTTCTATGCTTGTTTGATTTACCTGGGTGATTTCATTCAAGACATTGTCTTTTGCTGGAAAGATTCATATTTTCCACCATCACTCCAACCTGAAAGATCGGATGCTTCACTCTGCCTAAGATCTGCGTGGGTTGTGCCACCATCCACAGTTGTTTGTGAAGTCACTATTTAATGAGTATCTTCCATGAAACTATTTCTGACTTAGAGACTAGAAAGCAAAATAAAGGTTTTTTTTTTCTTCCTAACTTCAAGATCCAACAGAAAGAAAGCACAAGGTAGCCTGCTCCTGGGATGTGGAAAGACATAAAGGAGATGCATACAGGTATGTCGAGGTTCTGGGATGATCCTGTACCATATCTTATTGTCCATTTTCACCATTATGAGTATTTTTTTGATATCACAATGATAATGCTTGATATCAATAGTTCTGACAGTTACTGAAAATTCACCTAAAAGTAGATGGCATACTAAGTGCTTTACACACACACCATTGCATAGAATAGATGATACTATTATTACCATTGCAAAGAGGAGATCATAGACCTGGAGAAAGACTCGAATTGTGCTCGCTTCTGTCCATCCTGGAGACATGTCTCCGAAGTGTCCATAGTGGCATCCTTTAACAACTTTTCATGTGAGGAGAGCTTTATTTGTTCATAAGATAGTTTTAAAATTGTTTGAACATATGGACAATATATGTGCGTATTTGTATGTCTGCAAAATATACAGTTGGATGGTCTCTATATGTACTTGCTGTGAAAATGTATGGTGTATGTATATATCTATAAACACTCCCTCTCCATATGCCGAGCGTTATAGTTAGCAAGATGAACCAGTTGGCCATTGCACATGCTGGCAGGGCCGTCCTCAGAGCAGTTGCTGAGATATGAAGCACCCCCTTCCCTCCAGGATGGCTTTCCTATTGTCTTCTAAGGACTCTTCAAAATGTTCCGGGCTCTTCATTAATGCCAGCCATTCTCTAGCCTGTGGATATTTTCTGCTCTTCTCTTATGCTGGGGATGTGTAGAGGGAGGAGGGGGCATTAAAAGAATTTTCTGCTCTAGGCTCTGATACACTTAAGATAGCCTTCTTCCTGGAATCTGCAAATGCCAGCCAATCAGCATTTCCTAAGCTACAGACTCCTTCCTGGAAATTGTGTTAAAGGACAGACCCTGGCTGCTTCTCTCGGACCGAATGAGAATATAGTGGCCCTTATGATTTCCACCGTGGAGATATTAGCATAAATCTCCCACTAATGCACCTCTGTCTGTTAATAGAGGAGTTCCTGCAACCCAGGAAAATTCATGAAACTGAGAAAGAAGTGGTGTGTCACAGCTGGGCCTGGGCTCTGGGAGGAAGACACTGCACTGAGTTTCCAACTTCATGTCTTCCGCTGAGGAGGTTTAGGCCATGAAAAACGGTGAATGTCTCTGGAAGAAAACTGACTAGTTCTGAGTAGCTTATGGACTAATACTAAGAACTTTACAATGGAAAAAAGTTTCATCACACACACACACACACACATACACTCCTACCTTATGAAAAAGACAGAATGATTATCTCTATTTAAAGGCTATAAATTAAGGCTCTAGAGGATTAAAGACTGAGACTTCAGAACACTAAAGGTTCTCCAATAGATCCTTTATTCCCTCCCTCCCTTCCCTCCCTCCCTCCCTCATTTCCTCCCTCCCTCATTTCTTCCCTCCCTCTCTCTCTCTTTCTCCCTTCCTCCCTTCCTCTTTCCCTTCCTCTCTCCTTCCTTTCTTCCTCTTCCTTTATTGGATTCGGTCTAGCCTTACTATCAAAGTACAGTGCTCAGTGAATATCGTTGTCATGTGTGTTGCTTGCATTTAGACTAGACAAGTTTAACTTAACCTGAATGGGAACTAGTCTGTCTCAGACAGCAACTGTGTGAGGACAGGAGACTGGGAGAGCTGCTCAGGTATGTCCTGTCCCAATCCTGTCTCCCTTGACTTCTCCAGTCACCTAGGCACAACATTGGTACATTCCAGTGCAATACAAGATCTCTTTTTCCTTTCTTTTCCTTTCTTTACTTTTCTCTTCCTTTCTTTTCTTTTTATTGTATGCATTGGTGTCTTGCCTACACATTTGTCTGCGTGAGGGTGTCAGATTCCCTAAAACTAGGGCTGCACACAGTTGTGAGCCACCATGTGCATGCTGGGAATTGAACCCAGGTCCTTTGCAAGAGCACTCACTGAATACTCTCCAGACTACTGAGCCGTCTCTCCAGCCCACAGCAGCCTGCTTATTTGCTGGAAGCCAGTGAGTTCCTTTATGACAGAGTTGGTTTTCTTAAAACTAGAATTTTTACTTCTAGGCAAGTCTTTACTTACAATGTCTAAAGGTGTCACAGAATGGGAAGGAAACATGCAAATGAGTTTCCTGCCTACTGTGTGTTGGAACATCCCCAGTTAGTAAATCATATCTCTGAGTGGGGTCTCTTACTCTTACCTGAACTCTTATTTTGGCAGGCATGCTGTGTTTATGAGTCTTGTGAGGGCAAGCTTGACTCCTAAGAAAGATTCCTCTCCTAATCAGGGAGGCAAGATGCCCAATAGATAATTTCAACGGCCATATAGCCTTATGTCTCCCATAGTGTCACTGTGCAAAAGTTGTTCTGCTTGTTTTCTCTCTCTCTCTCTCTCTCTCTCTCTCTCTCTCTCTCTCTCTCTCTGTGTGTGTGTGTGTGTGTGTGTGTGTGTGTAAGCATGCATGCACACATATAAATGTGTATCTGGAGAGCACATAATAGCCTTGTTTGTCATTCTCCAGGAATCACCCACCTTGTTTTGGAAATAGGGTCTCTCACTGACCTGGAGCTTGTCTTGTAGGCTACACTGTGTGCCACGAGCCTGAGGGATATGCTTGTGTCTGTCTCCTCAGTACTAGGATTAAAGACATTCTGCCTTGCCTGTTTGTTTGTTTGTTTGTTGTTTGTTTTAATGTGTCTAAGGATAAAGCCCAAGTCCTCATGCTTGTGGGGCAAGCACTTTATGGACTTAGATGACTTCCAGTCCTCAGTTTACGTTTTCTTCTTCAGCAAAGCATCCCACCCTGCACCTGCTCTGTTCTCCTTCCATTGCCTAGGGCAGTGGGCCAGCTCAGTGTCTGACCTTTGCATTGACTGAAGCATACCTATAGATAGGATCTAATGTTCTCAGTGCTGGTAAGGCGGTCAGTGATGAAACAGGGTACTTTGCAGTGAGAGGACCCTTACATTTTAATAGTGGTGCGCATTTTAAGCCAAAGGATTGAGCCTCTAGTTGTGAGGGTATTTCTTTTTTTTTTTTTTTTTTTTTTTTAGAGCAGAAGGGGACATCTTTTGGTGAGCAATATGGTCGACCTAACAGTGTTGAAGAGCTCAGAGAAAGTAAGCCAGAGAAGACTATGACTTGGATATATTTAAAATTTTAACCCTTAATTGCTGCTTCTGTGAACCGGAAAAATAAGATTCTTCATCTCATAGGACTGTCAAATCGAGGGATATATCCCACAAGAATAAAGATACCACCATGGGACCACTGGATGAGGTAGCCCTCGATAACCTGACATGCAGAATGGAAGATGGACCACCCTTCCCTTAACTCCCCTCTTTTGAAAACAGCCTTGCAGGATTCCAGGGTAGTTTCAAATTGACTTTCACATGATCTGTATCATGTCATCTATGTTTAGACAATTTCACACTTTCATCCGAAAACATTTTGGGTGTTCCTACTTTAAGAAACATATACTTTCTTCCATATATATATATATATATATATATATATATATATATATATATATATTACAAACTGTGTCAACATGCACATTATTTCCTTGAAGTAATTGGCAGTTTCAGGTGTGTGATGGACAAGGTGAATGTGTTGGAAAGAGGAGGTTTCCAGTAGAGAGAGCACGCAGAGCTTGATGTTAGAGAGGGCAAGATTATGAGAAGCCTTGGTAGGAGACTCAAGGAGGCTCATGTACCACCAAGCCAGTCTCAAGCCTGGCCAGGGTCCTCATTTTACCTACAGAAAGGGCTGCATGTCTGATGGTAGAGGTGGGTTTTCAGTCCCTGTGGCATATGCCCTCCGAACGCTCGCTTTACTCCCCTACCCCGCCCCCACCTTCCAAAGGAAAGGGATGGGGGAGCTGCGAAACACTTGGCACAGGTGCAAGAAAGCTGAAGACGTCTGGCGGAGCTCACAGGCGTCGTTTCCCACTAGGCACCAAATGTTTTACAGTCTTCGTGAGCCCATATAGATTCTGGCTTCTGCCCAGTCGTTTGTTTGAAACCGTGGGCTCTGAGAAAAGGCTCCACACTGCAGCTGGCCTTTAAACCACATTTTATGGGGGAGAACGTTCGGGGTATGGTTGGAATGAGGAGAGCTTGCCTTTGAGTTTGGACTTTTAAAAATACAGATTGGAGCAGACTCTCAGCCATCGTCGGTCAGTCCGTTTTCCCCAGTGAGGACTACGTTTTGGAAATTGCGCCTCAGTCTCAATACTTTCATAGGATAATTTATAGCAAGTCTCCCCTCCCAACCTGCTCAAATATGACTTTAACCCAATTTAGTTCAATGTTATTCAAATACAAATCTAAGAATTCTTAGTAATAGAGACGGCAGAGTCGTCTCTCTGAGAGGTAAGTCTCTGGCTAATTGAGAGCAATGGTGGCTCAGCTCTCCCTAATAAGCATGTTCGTTGTGAATGAACTCTTCAAGTCAACTCCGTCTTTCCCGCTCTTGGTAGCTCCTCTGCCTCATTATCAAGCTCCTGGCCACAGCTTTAATGGATGAATGACCAGATAGATCACGGTTTATATTATTTTATTGATGTTTTAAGACAGGGCTTCTCTGTGTAATAGAACCCTGGCTATCCTAGACTTGCTTTGTAGACTAGGCTGGCCTGGAACTCACAGAGATCCTCCTGCCTCTGCCTTTCCAGCACAGGGACTAAAGGCCTTTGCCACAAAGTCTGGCCAGTTGATCATGTTTTTGCATCATTATTAATGATGCAAAAGAAAATGGTACCAACCAGAAAGCTTACCAAAACTGAAATTTGAACAATTTAAAAAGCTCTTTAACCCTAAGAGTTTAGATTGACGTAATAGCCATCTGTAGAGAATCAGGTGTGTGCCTGTAATCACAGCCCAAGAGAATGAGGGCATGAGTTTGATGCAGGAGAATCTTGAGTTCAAGGCCAGCCTAAGCTACAGAGTGAGACCCTGTTTACAAAATGATAACAAAACTATTCACTGAATAGATTTCGTCTTTGCTTTCTGCCTCTCCCCATTCTCTCTCTCCTAGAGACAGGATCTTTTTACATATTGAGGTTGGCCTAGAAATGACCACATAATATAAGCTAGATTCCAGATGGTCATCCTCCTGCCTCAGCTTGCAGGTACTGGTTCTAGAACTGATCATATCACATCTGGCTCTCCTCTTCAATGAAAATGAAGTTTGAATGTAATCTCTATGTTCCAGGGAATAAGCCTGAGGATTAGAAACTGTAAGGAACTTATATTAAGAAATTATTATGAACATGTTTTATGATATTGTTCTCAGTTTTCAGTAGCCACAAAGAACAAAAACACCTCTCAATTCCCAGAGCAGATGTTACTGTCACTTTGCTTCTCTTTATGACTCCTGTGAAATGATTTTTCCTGGGACATAAAGATAATCCCAGGACCTCCAAAAATAAGGGAGGAGGCAAAGATTTCTCTGCATTGAAAAAAAAAGTCCCTTTCATTTAAGACAGAGAAACTGCTGACTTATGACATGTAACCTACGACCTAATACATTTGTTAATACCTAAGTTTGAAGCTTATTTTACTCTGAGACATAGCTTTGTTTGAAAGCCAGTGTTTATACCCCTGGGACACTACCATTTTCACTTCAATAATAAAGTCAGGTTGAACAGATACATATCTCACACATGGCATAATACATGCCCTCTCCCCAAATCTGGGATTCCATCCCACCCTCAGGAGCAAATTCAACAAATAGGCAAGCACTTTCTCAGTTCACAAATTGAAAGCAGTTAAGAGTGAAAATAACAAGAGCACCAATACATATGTAGAGGGCTGGCGAGACGGCGGAGAGGGTGCTGCACACCATGGGATGAAGAGATAAGAGAGAGCATGTCACTCCTTCGCCCATGGCAGATTCACAGTCTTCTTTTGGATGTCATATTGAAAAGATTCCCAATCCTTACTTCTGTGAGCTGAAGCAGATGGGTGTGCCATGCTGGTGCAGTTTCTTATTGGAAGCAGTGTGGTTGCAAAGATGGGGTTTGGGTCATTTGGTTTTCTCTGAAAACTGTCTTGTGTAACTGTCTAAAAGAATTTATAATATCAAGTAAAGTGCATCAGCTATGATGCTTCGGAAATGTTAAATGCCGAAACCAATGTTTCAAATATGTTTGCGCAGATTAATAGACAGTGTTCTTTGGTTAGCATATGTTTGAGTTAACACAAGACTGAGAGGGTGTTTTTCTTTCCTTTTTTTTTTCCTCTCTTTTTTTTCCACTACAGGACTTCTCAGAGCATTTACTATATCATTTAACCTTAGACCTCATTCTTCAAATTGGGTCTGTTTGGAATAACTGTGCTGCCCGATACTCTTAAATAAATGCTACAAACACTTTTGCTGAAGAAGTGACCTTTAAGCTCTATTTAGGGTGATTTTGTGTAAGTCTCCCCTTACAGGTTAGTTCATATATGGATGCATAAATGAATGTCTTTGGTTCTTTAATGCTTGTAGGACATACTGATAAGGGCTAATTAGATAATAATAGAAGATACAAGAAACTAAAACAGGTGTAAGTGAAAGCTGAATTCTGAAGTCAAGGTCCTACTGGATAGCTCCATTGTAAGCCTTGCTAGAACATCTGTACTTGGTGTCAACTTTAGGAGATAGTCCAGCCAGGAATCAGAATTGGGACATTCGATAGCTTGTGGCCTAACACACTGTACCTCTCACATCATTAGATAAGGCCAGGGGATTATGATGGTTAGATTGTCAATTTAACAGAATCTAGAATCACCTTGGAAGAGGGTTTCAATGTGGGATTGTCTATATCAGCAGTTCTGAAACTGTGAGTTGCGACTTCTTTAGGGGTCACATATCAGATACCCCGCATATTAGCTATTTACATTATAATTCATAACAGTAGCAAAATTATAGTTATGAAGTAGTAATGAAATAATTTTATGGCTGGGGGTACCATACCACAACATGAGGAACTGTAGTAAATGTCACAGTCTTAGGAAAGTTGAGAAGCACCAGTCTATACCATTGCCCTGCAGGATGGCTGTAAGAGACTGTGTAGGAAAAACCCATCCTGCTGTGGGTGATCTGGTTTCATGGGCTGGGACCTGAAATGAGAGAGACCTGGGTGCCTGTGTTAGTTTCTGTCCGTTCTTGATCATGGATGTGTGGTGAGTACTCCCTTGGGCATCAGCTGCTTTGATGTCCCTGTTATGGGCTGTAACCTGGAGTTGGAGCCCTTTCTCCCCTAAGTTACTTCTGTCTGGTGTTTTGTCTAAGTAGTTAGAAAGGATAGTGTACTATTTTAAGATATGGTAGGCCAAGCTTGCTTCTGCCTTTCTTCTGTTAGACAGAACTGTCTCTTCCAAGGCAGATTAGCATATGCAAATCCTCTGCTGGGGCCTTTTGGATTAAGTGCAAAATTGCTTGTGCTGTGGAATGGAGAATTTCATCAACTGATTCCAGGAAAACTTATTTTATTATACCCCCCAAAGGAGTGATTTCACCTTAAAGCTGGTGAGACTTAAGCATTAGGTACCCTCCTTTTCCCTGGGTTTCTTTCATTTTGTTAACATGGTTTTGTCAGATTATAAGGAAATCTGTGGTCAGGCTTCTCAAGGATAGTCTCTCAAGTTCTAGTGTTGGGATGAAACCAGAAGATTTAAATGTATGATTTTCTTAACTTTGGTTATATGTATATATGTATATTAACTATGTAGCAAAGACCCCAAGAAACTCCTAATTGTTTTTTCCACAAACAGGGAAGCCATTTACACTTAATTCAAGTCACATACCTGACTCATGCAGAAAGCCCAGAACACTGTTCACCTGAAAAGCTTGGCACTGTGGGAGTAGCCATTGTATCTTTCCAACCCACAATGGAGCCCTACTGTCTCTGGGGTTCAAAACTACCCAGTGATTGATGTTTCTCACAAGCCTTTAAGAAAATGTTTGCAAACCTTGCATGGACTATCTGAATGTCGTTAAGACCAGTCATGACAACAAGAAGTCAAGCTTGGGTTATCACAGTCTCTTGCTTCCTGGACACTCTCTTCTTATGATGAAACAACCAAAACAAACAAACAAACAAACAAACAAACAAACAAATCTTTTTTCCAAGCATGGCAGGTCCAGAATCTACCCTGAAACCATCTCCCAGCTTGTATTAGACTCCTCACAGTATATTTAAATGATGGTTCTCTAGTTGTGCTCCATGGCTGCCAGGGATATACAGTGTGTTCAACACAAGCCTTCTTACCGGTTATCACATCATGATTTATACCTGGGGCTGAGAGACCCTGTCTCTACTCCCATGTAATTTACTCAAAATATAGCCTGCTCTAAAAACCAGATTTATTAATATGACAGCTCTTTAAACTTCGTTCGAGCAAGAATGTATTCATCCATTGTCAAAAACTAAATCCTAATAATACTCTCTTCATTTTCAATAATGGAATTTTTGTTTTCAAAAAAACACCTGTTTTTCATTGTTAGGAGTGTTGAGGCTGGTATTAGTGAGTTGAGGAGTAGGTTGGAACCAAACTTCTTAGATGCCCTGTGTTCTAAAGGAAACCCTCTATTAAGCTTCTACGAGACACATAGTTGAGTAGGATCAAAGAAATCACAATTCGTGACTGGAAAACCAAAGGAGGCTTACTTACTTGTGTGCTATGTGTTATTCCTTAGTAAAGAATGGGTGTCCGGATTTGAGAACATATATGTGTCTGTCTTACCCTCACCCTTCCTACCTCACTTTCCATTGCAGTTAACTGCAAACCATTTGTTGGAACAGTCTCTCAGAGTACGAGAAAATTCTAGAGCAGGGATTTCCTAATAGCTAACTAATACCAGAGACTAGAAGGGAGGGTATTTGAGTCTGTGGATTTAGAAGATGCTTCTTGGATCTAGAGGTCTGGGTAATCATCCGTCCCATCTGCAGGAAAGTGTAACTTCACGGTGAACTCCACTCCTGTAGTTCCTTCGGCTCTTAAAAGGAATTGAGTTACTAACAATGACTATGTTTACATAGAGTAAAACCAGAAGAGTCAAGAGACATGGTTTTACATCAGAGTACTCATCACGGGAGTTCAGCTTCTCTTCATTTTCACAGGCATCCCAATCCTGGGGTAGCTGTCCATCGAGCAAGAAGCCTCATCAAAGGGCAGAAAGATGCAGTTGTTAGGCCTAGGCCATAACACACACAGAGAATTCTAGGCTGGGATAAATGCTAAGACTCATTAGCTGAACAGTCACCGATAATCCTCTGGGATATGTCTACCTACAGAAAAAGTACTTCCCATTCTTCTTCATGCAGCTGCAGTTGCTAGGGACCCGGAATACAATTCAGAGTACAGTCAGATGGGATTTGCACTCAGTCCAACCCAGCAGAGTCACTCCCAGGCTATTATTTTTTTTCACTCTATTGTAAATAGCAAGAGGCAGATGAAAAGGTAAAAAAATATGTTGGTTGGAAGATACTTATCCTCGCCTACCTAGGGTAATCAAGGGGAGACATCAGCTCTGGATTTGGTAAGTAATAACTCACATCTGACTTTAATACACCATGATAAACTTTGAGGAATATATCTTTTAAAACATAAAATGCTTTACCTCTGATTTAAAGTTTGGGGGATTGGTCCTGCACTGTAGGCAGGTTAGATTTAGCATCTCTGGAAATTCCAGAGCAATTTTAAAAATCCTCTTTTTGATCGCTAGCTGCAGCCCCAGCTTTCAAAGAGAATGAGATGTTTTGGGAATGAATTGTGATGGACTTATATGAAAATTTATATGACCAAGAATTGGATTTGTTCCCCTGGAATATTATAGATTATGTTTTATGTTGGAATTACATCAGTGCTCCGAGCAGCAGAAGGCTGGCTTAATGTAGCTAAAAATATACCTTGGCTTTCCACTTGGAATAGAGTCCCCCCTCTACCCTCCCCAACCCGTTTCTCCCCTAATGAAAATAATGCCTTCATGACTCATATATGTGATAGACAGTAGGGAATATTTGAGTCTTAAAATAAGAACTTTGAGAAAGGCCTAATGGTCCTTTTCTAATTTCTTTCCCATCCATCTCTTTTCTCCTGTTTTCCCTGTCAGCTTCCTATTTCAAGCTTTCAGCACCTAGTGCCTTCTGGTAATGGCTTCTTTCTCAGTCTTCCAGTTCCCCCTTGCTTTGCACACATCTGCATAACTAACCTTTCTTCTCTACCAATTTACACTGTCCCTGTCATTCACTAGTACTGTTTTATTGGCTCCCCAGTGTGTTGTAAACTCAGCATATGACCATCATCTACAACATGTTACCTAGAATTGGGCAGTAGATTTCTTTAAAGGATTTCCTAATTGGCCTCCCTCCCTACCCGTGTGTGTTTGTGTGTGTGTGTGTGTGTGTGTGTGTGTGTGTGTGTGTGTACGTGCGCACGCACACGTGTCCTTTAGTAGCATGTGTGCATGTCTATAGTTTTACACTTGCTTTAGTATGGGCAGTTGTATGTCCAAGTGCTTGTAGAGGCCATAGGCCAAATTCAGCTACCTTTCCTGGTCTGGTATGTCACCTAGCCTGCCAAACAATTGAATACCAGGGACCCACCTTTCTGTGCCTCCCCAGCTCTGAGATTTCAAGAGCCTTCTACTATGCCTGTTTGTTTTGTTTCCTTTTCTTTTGAGTGCAACTTGAGGATTGAACAAGAGTTCTCAAAGCAACTAGTTGACGTACTATTGTTTAAGTGAAGGTTACCAAAGAAACGAGTTAAGTTATAACTTTGCAGGGTATGTGGTTCTGTTGAAGGCTTTCTAGAACATTAGAACCCAATTTCCATTTCCTGTGTAGAGGTCAATTCCACAAACTCACATTATGAGACAGGTGTGTTTCTGTCATGCCCACATGGGGAACAGTTCAACCATGACAAAACCAATGTAGTCGCCCTGGCATTGTCCGGGCTTCTTGCCTTCTTCCTTTGCAGGGACTGATGCTGTATATTGCAAAGTGATGCAGTCATCTGAAGCACTAAAGTATATTTTTGAAGAGTCTCAGCGTCAAATGATGAGTAGCTTAGCTACTGTATCTTACTCAATATCCTTATTTTATTTTTAAATTACGGGAACTTGATATTAAGTGAGGCTCCATTGGCAGAAAGTGCTGAAAGACGAAACAAAGGGGGCTTAGGAAGGGCTGGACCTAATGAAAGCTTTGTATCCACAAAATAAGTTGTGGCTTTGTAAATTCACTCTAAGTACATTTGAGGAACAATAAGCCATAAAAAGAGGTTACCATGACCTTGGATTCTGCACAGCTTTGGAGATAAAAGGTCTAAGTATCAGAATGCATTTGGTTGACCATAGTGTTGTTGACTGAGTAAAGTCTATGCATGCTCCTAGAACCCTCCAGCAGAATGCTGATGAGGGGCTGGCCTGGATGCAGTGTGCAGAGTGGATTCTCTTGAAGCAGGGTTCAAAGTTGCTTTGCTAAAGTGGATCACTAAAAGGTAAGTCTCTATAACCCTAGAGCAATGAGGCAAAGTTATGACACAAGTATTAAATTGGAATACATTGACTTTGCATTTATTACTTATTGGATACATATCAGGAAAGCATTTTGTAGATGCTCCAAGCTCTAATCTTTGCATAACATAACAACTTTTAAGACATTTATTATCAAGGAGTGTTTTTTCCCCTTTGAAAGAGTAGGGTCATTATAATTATCTGATTGCTTACAGAGCAAATATATGAACTTTGACTCAGTTTTATCTTCCTTTTGTAAAAAAAAATTGCATATAACTTCTAGGCCGCATAATTATAATCATAGGCTTTGGAATGAATAGATTTGTGTTGAGACTATAACAATTGCTTTTTTTGGAAGTTGCTGAATTTCTTTTAAGTCTTCCTAAAAAACATGGAAGTTTATAAGATTAGAAAGTGTTTCGCAGGAGTTAGTCAAAGAATTTGATAGCATTGAGAAAACGTTTATTTTCCTTCTGTAACATTTTCTTATGTAAAATGAATACTAATAAAAATAATGAACAGAGAGAACAGACAAACCCCACTGTCATCCAAGAAGTATATTATGAAGTTTGGGTGTTAATAATGGGAACTGAATACATGACCAAGACGTGTCTCTACCTCACCTTCCCACTCACTCCTTTTGACAGAGATATATGGAAAGACAGTAACTGGATATGGAGGCTGTTCCCTGGTAGCTGTGTTTCAGCTCTCAGAATGGGAACTTCTGGTTCAAGACTGACACACAAAGCTCTGTCAGACCTTAAGACTTAAGTCAGAATTCCAGTTTTGCATTCATCAGCTTTGCATCCCTTTAATACCTGAAAGACTCATCTCATGAAAAGGAAAGGTTTATACTGATTTAGGCTTGAAGGTCCCGGTCCATGCTTGATTGAGACCAATTTGTCAGAAACTGTGGACAGACACATATGTCATTCTCAGGAGTAGCAAGAGGCAGAACAAAGCCTCTCACCTGAGGAAGAGAAACAGACTAGAGTCTAGTTACTCCCACACACATGAGTGTGTGTGTGTGTGTGTGTGTGTGTATGTTAGTATGCATGTTGGTGTGCATGTAGAGTCAAGAACACAACCTGAGGTGTTACTTCTCATGCATAGAAGCTTTGTGAGACAAGTCTTCTCAGTGACTGAATCTCACTGGATAGATTTGCCAGAGGATCTGCCTGTCTCCACTTCCAGAGCACTGAGCTTACAAGTATGTGCCCACAATGACCAAATTGTTTTTTAAAAAAGAAATATGTTCTCGAGATCAAACTCAAGTCATGCTTACAAGCAAACACTTTACTGAGTGATCTATCTCCTGGACACCTTCCTCCACTTCCCCCTTTTGATATTTCCTTAATGACTCAAGACCTCCCACTGTGTGCTACCTCTTAGATTCTAGCACCTTCCAGAGTATCGAGCTGAGGAGCATGACTCTAACATATGGTCCCTTAAAGGACACATAACATCCAAACTACTCAAGTTTCCTACACCTTGAATTAAGTCCTTAAGTTGAGGTCTTTCTTTGTTGATGATTGAAATGAAGAACAGATACTAACTCTTGGTGGCTTTTCTCTAGGATAGTGGCCCTTTTGGAGCAGGAATTAAAACCCAGAACATCCTCGAGCTTTAGTCCCCTGACCACTCTTAATTACACCAATTATAAACTATGATTCTGGGAATGGCCTGGAATGTGACCAAAAATGAGCATTTCTGCTTCTTCTAAATATCGGGGGAAAGCTGGAAAAGGGTGACTAGATAGGTCTTGCCCCAAAGCAAAGGGCTTTTGAATCATCATATTGTGTAGTATACATAGGTTACAAGTAGCAGTCTGGACATATTCATTTGAAGATATTTGCTATTGTTCTGAAATTAAAATTTAGCAAGACATCCTGTGATTTATCTGGCTGATTTTAACAGTGTTTTAGGTGAATGATATGAATGGTTATTAACTGAATGGCCAAAAGATTCCTGAGCAGGGATTCTTAAATTATTCACTGATGTTTGGATACTTCTTTATTGTGAGGTGATGATATTAGCTACTTTTCTAGTTGCCATATCAAATATGTGCCTAAAACCAATAAGAGAAGAAATGATCAGTTTAGCTCATGGTATTTCAGTCCACCATGGGAGAGGAGGCTTGGAGTTGGGCTCAATCCATTGTAATGGTGGTATGTCATAACTCCTGACTTCATGGTACCTGTGAGGAAGCTGACAAGTAAGATTAGTCTAGAACCCTCAGAAGCCTGCCCTCCCATGCCTTCCTTCCTAATGGTTTCACAATCCCACTTATCCCTCCCCCCAAAAACCATGACACTAACTGGGGACCCTGTGGTAGATATTCCCTCGTCCAGCATCATAAGGACTACCATTGATCTTCAGCAGTCCCTAGCTTCTACCCATGACGTGCTGGTCTTAGAACCTTTATCTTTATTGTATGACATAAGTTATACTTCCAGGCATTGCCACATGGGAAGAAGAGACCAAATCACTCTCAGTTGGTAACCACGGGTTCAGATAGTACCCAAAGTGAAAGCTTGCAGCGTATTGAGATGGTAGACCCAAGGTCGTCCTCACATCCTAATAGCACAGGCTGTACTCTGCTCCAGGTCCTCATTGTTCTCTACGTCCTCTGTTCCTTCTGTATAATGTAATGGGCTGTCTGGACTTCTTTCTGGGACAGCAAGTAGTACAAATTTCATTTTTATGTACTTTAGAATCTCTAGGATTGCCTTCAATTCTCAACCTCCTTTATCTTCTGTCTAGTCCACCTGGAGCTATACGTGTCCAATGCCAGACCATTGCTCAGATCTATTCTGCACAAAGTACCTAGCAAATCCTTACACCAAGTGTCCTAGTTTTTCTGGAGACCATCAGTCCACACAGTCTGAGGGTACTTAACAGTGTACTTGAGAAGATTCCCTTAAGTGCTGTCCTTGGGATGTGCTCCTTAGAGCTCCAGTCTCTGGCCCTATATTGTGGCTGCCTTTAGGAAGTGGTATCAAGTGAAAGTCTTCCTGGTCATTGGAGGCATGCTCTTGAAAGATATTGTAGGACCCACGATCCCCCTTGGATCCGATTTCAGGCCCTGTTCTGACCAGATTTGTGCTGCTGTGAAGGATCCTGAACCCCACAGCAACAAAACTACTCAACTATGAAACAGAGCCTGCAAACCAGTGAACCATAATAAGCCTTTCTTATGCTAATAAATCAGTTGTCTTGCATATGTATCATAGTGAGAGCTGTCATAGGACACATTATTCTCCTTCTGCACTCTGTGCAGGGAGACATAACCCACTTTGAGTGATAAAATCTCTTCTTCAAATACCTTCCACCTGCGTGTGTTTACTCTTGAAAGCAAGTCTGAGTGATCTTGAGGCTTTCTGTTGGTAAAGTTTTTCCGCCTGGGTATGTTTTTTTCTGATTATCTTGGAAAAAAAACCAAACCCATGAAGTGCCTTTCACTCTATTAACTTTGATTGTCCAGCATTGAAAATTAATTTTGTAGGCCTCTCAGCTCATGTAGTGGGACGATTTCATTAGCAGGTTAAATGTGACTTCTTTTCTTCACTGCTTTCCATATTTTGGTGGCTCTTAGCAGAGCGATAGTTTTATAAAAATTCATGGAGCAAAGCAAAGACAATGTAACTATATGGTTATGGAACTGGGTGGGGGGGGGCATCTCTTTTTCTGCATCTTTTGCAAAGCCTGCATGTTCACTAATCTCTTTGGTTCTGGTGTGTGTCCTTAAATCAGAATGTTCCATTCCCTAATAAGGCATACCTTGAAGTACAGCATTATCTCAATTTGTAATCACAAGCCTTCATCATTGTTGTAGAATACCCAGGCCTTCTTAGATCCTGATATTTGTGTTTAATCAATAACTATGTTCAGCTTTGATCTGGCTTACCACTATAACTGTGTTTTCCCAGCTGAGCATGTTTTATTGTGTAGGAATTCAATTGAAAACACCATTCATGTTTGCAAAGAGGATGATATTTTATTATTGGCTATAAAGAAAAGAAATTTCACACTTTGCGTAACCGACCCTTTCTGGTAGAGCATGATGAATTCTCAGAGTGAGAAACAAATTAGCAAGCTGCGGAAAGCAAGGCCATGGGAGGATTTCAGACGGTTCTGAAAATGCTGTCAAATGGGAACTACTGATTTTTATGTCTCTAAACAATAAGCATTCGAATCATAGTTGAAGTGTATAATCTTTACATAAATTGAGGGCATATCGTTAAGAAATATTGGTGATAAAACATTCAACATGAGTGTAACAGATAGAATGATAAGACCAGGTATCTAAGTACTTTGGGGTGGGATTTATGGGTCTTTCTTTAGTGGCTAGAAGGTGACTCAAAAGTTGGGTGCTTGGAGAGAAGCCAGAGTGATGGAGTGAAATGGAAGCATAGGGACTTCAGGGTTGCCACTATGTGTCATCAGGGTGCTAGTGTTTTCGTGTTTGTGATGATAACAAGCAAAGGACTACTGGGTAAGAAAGCAGTTAGACCCTGAGTCAGGATCTTGAAACTGTCATGAACTCATCATGTCATCTTAGAGCCACACATTCTTAGAGCTTCACTGTGTTTTTATAGTCATAATAACACATCTACCATAGCTCAGGTTGGCCTCTAACTTGCTACGAATCTGATGAGACCTTGAACTGCTGATACTGCTAATAGGCTTTCCTATGAGCTGTGACTACAGGTGGGTACCACCATTCCCCTTCCCATCATTTTTTTAGTGACCTGTGAATTATATGCATAGAGTGTAGAGTTGTGCCTTTGAGCTTATGAAAGGTAGAGAAAGAGAAATGTTTTGGACTGAGGATGGCATATACTCTCATGCGCTGTGGTCTATAGATAACATAATGGTCACAAAAGAAGAAGGCTGGCATTAACCATGAATATATTCTACTTCTAGAAACAAATTCAGAGAGGCTAAGTACAATCTAATGGCAACTCAGCAGTTGTTTTTAAGATCGATTCTGTTCAATGTTGGAAATTTTATTACAGATTAGAAAGAAATATGCTAGGTTACTATACAAACAAACATTGCTTTTGTCTTACATTACCCCAAAGCGGGAGAATACAACAGTGCAAAACCCAAACAATTATTTGAGGGACTGCTACAGTGGTTTTTCTTTCAGCCCTGTAAGTATCTCTCAACCCTACTCTCAGCTGTCTGCTCTGCTTGGTTGGTATTTGTGCTTTGTAGTTCATATGAAACACTTGTGTCCCGTACACAGGAATACACACATGCATGCCTATATACAGCATCTCCCTCAATACTTCACACCTACCGAATGTAGAGATCCCTAAGTTACAGCAGTCTCGGTGTTCCTTTCTGCTAGGTGTGAGCTTTGATTTGCTTGCTATAAAAGTAACTTTGTAGTACACATCATGCCTTTTGCAGCAGTGTAAGTGGAAAGAAGTGTTCAATTTAATCGTCAGTTACTTTATTAGCAGAAAAATCAAACGATGAATTATGGCTTCCAAAGTGTGCATGCCGTTTTGGAAAAGGAGCCGGGCAAGTCCCTGCATGCGTATTTATTTTAGGTCCCTGTGTATGTCATAGTTTAGCGAAGTGAACTGATGCCTTTTTAATATCCTGTTGCTTATTGTACCTGACAAACAGAAGTGAGAAAGGCAAAGATGTGATTATCATAGATCAAATTCCCACAACATGCACATGGCTCCCATTTTTGCCTGTTGTAATAAAGAAGAATCTTTATGTAACCAATTAAGAATATGCATGACTTCTTAGAATGCAGCAACTGACATATAATGATATGGTCTAGAATTATAGGGCTCTCCTGAAGTCTACCAGATTCAAGATTCATTGGAGAGGTTTCAAAGACATCTGCTTTAATTATATGAACATGGTTTCTGATTCATTTAATTCCCTCGCCTACCTAAACTGTACATATAAGTGAATTTTAAGAGACTGTATAAATAAATTTTTAATTACAAAATGATGTTACACAATACATTATTAATAATAACCAATAATGCATAATGTTTATGCATGAGTCCATCAGAAAGAGAACTAATGCGTGTTGAGCCTACAAGAAAGCACAATTTGTCCTGAATTCATGAATGAAGTTGAAGCCACAACGCAGGCTACCAAGTCAAGAGCACAGAATGGTTTAGCATGCTGTTTAACAGTCAAGAAACATCCTCTACCTATGACATTTAAGAGGTATTTGAGATTTGTTCATCACACATGTGATCAAGAATTATTTTGCAGCGAGCCATGCAGTTGTAAAAGTCGGAACAAGAGCACTGAGTTGAAGGTAGTAGCTTTCCCAGACAGGTGCAACATAAAATGGCCCAGAACCTCTATGGAACATGTATGGTCCTTGCATTTGGGCACATGGAGCTCTTATCTCAGATGCACTCTAAGGACCACCCGAGTGCTCATCTCGTCTTGCACTAGCGGTAACAGATTTCTGATATCTCCATGGCCAGCTCTAGGCACTCACTGGTCTCATGGCAAGATTCAAAGAG
>JANHMN010000008.1:34723470-34760932 GCA_030674055.1 Rhabdomys pumilio
CACACACACACACACACACACACACACACACACACACACACCAATGACTTTTATGATGAAATTACCATTCCCCAGCATTTATAGCACAGGCAGCCCTCTCCCTAATACCTCTGCAGCATTCATACTCATTTCTCTGCCAGGCTGGCTATATTTTTATTCCCTTAACACCAGCTTTTAGCATATGGCCAACTCAGTCATCTCTCATAAGTAACCACAAGCCACCCACAAAAATTCAGGAGTGAGTTCATAATAGTTCAGGGACTCTATAGGCCTTTCCCGAAGAGTGCATGTCAAAGGTCAAGGATGTGTAGCATACAACTTCATCAAATTTCACCCAGGCCAACTCAGCCTTTATCAGATCAAGGTAGAGAAGTTATTCTCAGCAAAAAGTACTCCAAGCACATCCTAGACACAATTTCTCAGACTGGAACCTTAAGAGACTTACTTAGGGTTGTGATCTTACAAAAATTACCCCATTGAGTTGTATCCTTTATACATCAAGCTGAAAGTTTGGATTGGATGTGGGTAGGGCAGAAATCAAGGTGACTGTAATGTTTAAAGTTGGAGTATAAAAAGCCTGCTTGTAAAATAGCTTTGTAATTTCAGGAGGGCATATAATCTTTTGGTTCAATTGCATCTGCAGCTGACAAACTCTGGAAACCTCTGCTTCTGGTGCACACCATAGGTTTTATTTACCCAAAGAGTTTGGGCCTAATTCTTTGACTGAATTGGCATTTGTTTCCTTCCATCTTCTATTTTACACATGAGAATAGACCCGCCTCCCACACCCCTATTTCTAAGTCTGTCCCATTTATTTGGTTATAAAAGATGAAGCCTCTTGCCCAAGAAAACCACGGGAACATTAATGAATTGCAAACAGATTTTCCTGAACTTTCAAGTGTGCACTGTGCTTTCCTAAAAGGCATATTAAAAAAACCCTACACCAGCAGGTTGAACTCTTTTGCATATGGCTGTTTTGTTTGCACAAAAGTAATGTGAGGGTTCAGAAGAAATTTTACAACTGTTTGAAGAGTCCAGGTCTTCCCATTCTCCAAATTGACTATATCTTTTCTTCCCTTGTACCATTGTGAGCTGTAGTATTTAATAAACATGATATCTAGAGTCATAGCTCATAACTAATGTCCCCTCTTTTGGCCAGTCGAAAAGAGTAGCATACCATATATCCAGCTGCCCACGGTTAGGTCATACAGCAGTGTCTTTCGAACATACTGCTTACTAACTCCAGGTCCTATTTTGTATCTCCCTCTTCTCTATGACACAATCTGCTCTTTCCCAGTTGTTCTTATGGATGGCAGCACCTTGATGAAGTCACTAGGTATCATCACTGGACATTGTGCCTCTCCTACTCCCTCCATGCAGTTATCAGTCTTATTGCTAGCTTCCTGCCTGGTTCTCTCACTTGTGGCCTTGCCACACTCTTTACTCACTGTGCTATCAGCACGGTGCTTAAAACCTAGTATTTGAACTGGACCTAGCTCGAGACATCTCCATGCGGTTTGCTCTCTCCTGGTGGTAGCTTCACCCAACTCATGCTCAAAACCTTAGATTCTTTGCTTGAAACACCTTCCCTCTAAATGAACCTCTTGCTCAAACACACACAGCTTGCCACCTCTCACTGGATCCATCAGTGAATGAGACTAAGTTGAAGAGGAACAACGCTGAGAGAATATCACAGATAGCCCTGTGTGGTGGTAGAGTCCCGATTCTTTCTAGATCCAACATCTGTACTTTGACTCCCACTGTTCCATGTGTCCACATCTCACCTAAAGCCAATTCACAGCCCTCTGTGGTTCACATGAGTCTCAGGCAGCCCTTAGGAAAAACCTGGATTACAGATGTAGTCCCTGGGCTCAGAGAATTTAAAGTGCCATGATTCAGGAACCTCAGCAAGTGGGATAGTTGTTACACGAACTCAGAACCTTCTGGAGCTTTGAAATTGACCTGGCTGTGCTCTTCCATGCTTCTGCTTGCTTTCTGCCAGGTATGAGCATTTGGAGAATTCTTATTCACACGGCTGGCAGTGTAGGTGGTCAGGTTATTTCCATGACTACTGGCTAGCTTCAGTCAATGGGAAGCATCCATAGGAACCTAGGAGGGTGAGGGAGAAGGAAGGAAAACCAGGATCTTTCTGCTGCCTTAGTCCAGCTCTGACTGTTACCATGGGTGTTTGCTGTGTTCCCTCTACCTCTGACTGTCACTCCTCTTAACTTCACTTAATTTCTTTTCTTTTTAACTTCTTCTCCTCCCTCCCTCTCTCTTTCCCTTTTCCCCTTGGTTCTGAAGGTATTGTCTAGTACTGGTTCGTTACTAGGTGTCTATGAGCTCAGTACAGTGCTGGTCTAAAGGGTACAGGGTAGGTAGAGCCTTCTCATGGTGTGAATTTCCGGGTTACTCCACTGTTTGCTGCACTGACCTTTTCAACTCTCTTAGCACCTTCGCAACAAGTTCCTTGCACAGGAAATCCTCTCTATTGAACCACCTGGCACTCCTGGCATCATCTCTAATTACTGCTGTCAGAACGTCCGCCCTGACTCCTAAACCTGGAATCAAGGCAGTAGGAGATGATCCAAGACCCGCAGGCCAAACTGCCACAGCTGTATTTGGCTGTGAGCAAGAAGCCTTGGCAAATCCTTCTGAGGGTTGTCTCAAGTCCTTTCTATGCCCCTAGGGTACTTTCAAGCTGGAATGTGCTAAGTGATGATACTCTAATAACACAGAAGAATTAAGGCAGCTTCGAGGTGCTAAGCATTCTGCTGGGGATTGGCTAATTAAGAGGGAGAATGTGTCTCATTAGAAAGGCTCATGTTTAATTATAGTGGAAATGATAACAAAGCCAAGACTTTCCACATGTGTACCTGGGGTCGGTCTCATGTAGTGAGCTTTCTGTCTCAGCCCATTCCCACATGGGAAGAATGGAACCAGAGGCTTCCGCTGTTGCCAACTGTAGCTCCTGGGATTTTTTTTTTTTTTTAATTTCAGAAACACTCTCTTGCTTCCTTGGCAGCCATTAAGAAAAGTGTCACAAGTGTAGTTCTTACAGAGAATGACAGACAAACAACAAGCTCACCGATTTCTCTCCTAGAACAACATAGAAAGAGAATAAGACCAGATGATACTGGCCCCAAAGCAGTGCCTTGGTGTGTCTGTGTGCTGCCACAGACCTGCTCTTAGCACACTGACTACTGGGACCAAAAGCATAAAAACTGGTTTCCCTCCCCCAGCAGTAAGTTCTTTATAAATACATGTCTGTAATGTAGAATGAGAATAAATAATGTGTGAATGAATACCTTTCTCTAGTGGGGCTATCATCCCTGATGTTATCAATTTTAACAGCTCCTTAAATATGTCAAGATCTATTTAAGCTCAGACAAGCACAACTAACATCCACGTCACTCTCTTAGAAGTAGAATGACTAGATTTGGGGGATACTTGGTAAATTTGTGCTTATGTTTTTTTCTGAGCAAATGAACTGAAATAATTATAAAATTGAAACACTTTATAAGGTGACACCACTACACTTAATTGTATGAAATTTACAGTGTAGAAAATGTAATCATTTTATTCAGTAGCCCATGGTGTAATTAAGACTATTCTTTGCAGGTATCTTGTATTTATGAGTTTCTCCTTCCACCTGGATGAGATGTCTAAAATTCAAAATTATACATTAATTAGGCTTATTTCCAGGATTACGTTCTAAGGAGCCTGTTATCTAACATGTTGCATGCCCCTGGCTTCCTTTTCCACATGATGCTTTTGCAAGTAGAGAATTATGGACACAGGAACAGGTGCATGCATAGTACCCCGGGTGTGTTTTCCATTCTCTTCTGGAAAGAGACCACACATAATGAACCGTAGCTACTAACAAACTTCTGGAGTGGAGATTATGAGGTTCGGTAAAGATCCCTTTAAATTCCCATCAGAGCATACCCTGTGGGCTGTGCTAATGGGTGTTACAAAATCTGCCTGTGTGAGCCTTTTCCACCCTGTTTTAAGTGGGGGTGATGAATATTAATAATAGATACTAGTAATTAAGCATATATTCCCATGCACTCATTTATAGTTTTGAAAATAAATTAACTACAAACTCCACAAAAGCAAGCCCAGGCTTCTCTGTTTCTTTTCTGTTTCCCCTGTGTTCCTAACAGACAGTTCTGCATTTGTCTACACTCTTACATTAATTACTGTAAAAAAATTCCCTAAAATGAGGAAAGGCTGGCTAAACTGTTAATTTCCTTGCTGTTTGGGATAATTAGTGTTTGTTTGTTTGTTTGTTTGTTTGTTTTTGGTTGATTTTATTTTATTTTATACGATTAGTGAGTGAGACTTAGTATGAATCTTTTCATATTCTGTTTTATCCAGGTACCAAAAGTTTCTTACTTCACTGAAGAGATTTTTTTTTCCCACAATGGGAGCAAGGGAGGGTAGCTTATAATTTACATCATCATCTTGACCTGAGTTTTCTGGGTCCGACTGGTCTCAGTCACCTCATGTAACAAACAGCTTTATTCACACATCCTTCTGATTCTCCTTCACTCATTCAAACAGGAGAAATCTTTTTTTTTTGTCATGAGGCTCTTAAGAATTAACAGAGTACTCTATTTAAACAGAGTAGTTTTTCCCTCTTCCCCTGAGAATAGGATACATCTGATCTTATGCTTCTCTCAGGGTTCTCAACTGGACAGAAGGAGATGCTCTATGAGGGATATAATGTCTATGGATGTGTACTATACTATGACAGTTCCTAATTCTGGAATCATTACCCCGATACATACAACTAGCAATAGCTCCGTCTCCCTGACAAAACCCACTGAAACACTCTGCTGTCAGAACTATCTGCTTAGAGCTTCCTCCTTGCTCATTTTCAGGCCTGCCCTGCCCTAGACTGAAGCCCTGGCCAACAGGTCAAAGTTGGTCCAAAGACACAAGGAGATGCCGTGTGTGCCAGAAAGTCAATAGAAGGCATTTCTCATATTTAAATATTTAGAAGTTTTATGTGACATCCTTATTTTTTTTACATATTTTTAGAAGACTTCAAGTCTGGCATCTCAGATGAATATAGTGACACATGCCTTTGATCCAAACACTTTGTGGATCCCAGAGGCAGGTAGATCTCTGTAAGTTTGAAGCCAGCCTGGTCTACATAGTGAGGGAGTTTCAGGACAACTAGAGCTATAGAGAGAGACCTTGGTTTTTTATTTTTTTATAAAAAAAAAGGAAAGAAGGAAGGAAGGAAGGAAGGAAGGAAGGAAGGAAGGAAGGAAGGAGAGAGAAGGAAAAGAAGGGAAAGGAAGGGGAGGGAAGGGGAGGGAAGGGGAGGGGAGAGGAGAGGAGAGGAGAGGAGAGGAGAGGAGAGGAGAGAAGAGAAGAGAAGAGAAGAGAAGAGAAGAGAAGAGAAGAGAAGAGAAGAGAAGAGAAAGAGAAGAGAAAGAGAAGAGAAAAAAGAGAAGAAAAGAAAATAATCTGGCAAGTCTAAACCTTTTGTTTCATCTAATTTGAGCTGAGTGAAAGAAGTGATTCTCTCTCTCTCTCTCTCTCTCTCTCTCTCTCTCACACACACACACACACACACACACACACATACACACTCACTTCATGCTGGAAAAATACTTTAGTTGTGTTGTCATCCTCAGAAACACTGTCTATCTTGAGACAGGCTTTCCTATTGACTTGGAGTTTACCGAGTAGTCTTGATTGGCTGATGGGTTGATGGGGAGCCCAGGGGTACCACTACTTCTGCTTCCTTAGTGCTCAGATTACAAACTCACTGCTACACTGGCTTCTTCATATGGGGTCAGGAGGTCTAGCTTTGCAGCCTTTTGCTTGAGAGACACATCTGTGACTGACCCAGCCATCTCTCAGAAGCGATGTTTTAATGACCCTTAGTGGAGGTATTCTTTAGTTTCCTACAATTCTCACTATTCCCTCTCCTTACCTTACTTCATTATTCACATTCTTTCCTGGCAAGCCTTAACCAACCAAGTCTGTAGTCTCTGCTTTAAGTATCTATATCAACATTTGCATAAGACAGCACATTTGCAACACATGGTGGAAGTCTCTCTCTTTCCTCTCAAAAACTGCAATCATAAGAAAAGCTCAAGTCCAATTTCTGTGTGGCAGCTTCTGCAGCAGGTACTTTATGTACACCGTTCCACCTGAGCCCTGTGCTGGCCAGTAGTGCATTGCTAACTTTGGCATATAACTAGAGACTGAGCTCAGGAGGTTAAAGCAAAGAGGTCAAACCCTAAACTGTCCTCTTATATTCAATTAGTGAACTTCAGAAACATAAGTTAGACTAACGTGGTGACAAAGGGGCTTTTAGTACAAGCTTTCACTATTTTATTTTTATATTCAACGAGGAATTAATGACATCAGAGGAGATCAGCACCTCTGAGAAGTCCAGGGTTAATTTCAGTGCAACCATAGGCAGATTTGGACTACTACCGAACTTTCGAGTGGCTCATGTTCCCTGTGAAGGCGATTGGGAAGTTACTTTGAGTGAAACTTCATTTACCATGGCAAAAGATCCACAAGCTTGAACTTAATGGTTTAGCTGACTTTTTAGTGCCAAATCAATGTGAAATCGCCATATGGATGTGTGGGTTTACGGATTCACTTGATCAGAATTCCTGGTGAATTATCTATGAGAGTCAATCCAGACTCTCATAGATTGTTGGTACAAACAGCTTGATATTTTGTGCAATCTCTTTTTTATTTGTGTTTGGGGTCAGGGCTTGTATATATGTGTAGAGGCCAGAGGTAAACCTCAGGTGGACTCTACCTTGATTTTTCAGACAATGTGTCTCACTAGCCTGAACCTCATCAAGTCAGCTAGGCTGGCTGGCCAGAGAAATACAAGGATCTGGATGTTTCCAATCTCCCCAGTGGTGGGATTAAGATGGTACCAGCACTGCCAAGCTTCTTTATATGGGTTTTGGGCACTGAACTCAGGTCCCGTTCTTATATAGCAAGCACCTTACTAACTGAGCCATCTCCCCAGTTCCACATCTCTGTGTTTCTAACAATTAATTACATTCTTACGCTGTTCTTCCCTTGCCCCATACACTTAAAGTATCCGGCAGAATGGTCTCATTTCTGAGAAAAGAAATTTTTATTTGATTTTACTTGTTTTCCAGCCCCATCCGAGAACACTGTTCTGGTCTGAGCTATTTAAAACGCATAGCCTCCGATTCCCAGCTCTGAGAGCAAACACTTTGCCAAGCACCTCCTAGCTACAAAGTGACCTTGACACATGTCATTCAGCAGGGTTTCAAATCAAAGTCATCCTGTTTAATATTCATAAAGACTTTTTTTCCTCCTAACGGCATATGTAGTGATTTTACAAGGTCTGGGGTTGGAGCTTTATTTAGAGATGGGTTGTATTCTGAGAAACGTACCATCAGCGTCTCTCCGATGAACTGAAGTATTAGTTTGGAGGTAGGGAAATTTCGTTTGGCATTCTTCGAGGGAAGAGAGTGAAGTGCTCGATCCTGACAGGTTTTTCTCATTGGGGGTTTCCTGGGCTGGTCCATCTGTGATATTGAATTCGGATACTGAATCTATAACGATAGCATTAATAGGTTTCTCGTCTGCATGCTTTTCATTCGTGAGTTGCGTATCTAGATGAAAAAAGAAAACACACATATACAAACCCACTGTGATCTAAGAAGGGACATTTGCAGGAAATTTTACATTTTACACTTTGAGAGAGTAAAGTCCCATGAGAGGAAATACAACATTATAATAAAGAAGGTTATTTTGAGATAGAATTGAAAAGTGCAGTCACAAACTTTTATATACACTGTAAACTTCTCATTAATTTGAAACATTTTTCCAGTATCAGTTTTTCAGATGGTGAGTTAGGCAAACCAAAGAACCCATTTATGTAGATCCACAAGATGTTACTGTGTGGTATCAGCATCATAGTATATTATGGATATGAGAAACCAGGTGATCCTGAAAACTTCCAATGGTCTCAATAAGATCACTAATTCATTTTGTTGGTGTTGTTTTCATTTCTACGAACCTCACTTCCCTTCTATGTAGGAGAAAAATAAGCCGAATGCAGATGAACAGTCTACAGGCTCGGTCTTCCTTTGCTGTCAAAAAGCTCTGAAAACATTCCATTCCCACTTCCATGCATGGATTGCTTTGATGTAGGGACTGGCATTTTATAGAGGCCTATTCATATGATAGCCTCCCTGGCTTTGGGCTTGTCTTCTAGGGAACATATCTTATTGTGTAAAATCAACTGGGATAACCAGGGTTCAGGAAGCTTCTAGGAGTATCCTGGTCAAGACTCCAGTTTGAAAAGGCAAAGGGAAAGTTGAAAAGCCCATGACCTCATTCCACGTAATAAAAGAGTCTGTTAGTAGAGCCAAAGCTGGACTGAACACTGAGATTCTGTGTACCCGTCACAAGCACATCACACCTTAGCAACTGTGGGTGTGTAGAGAAGTAGTGTTCTATCTGGCTGTTTCAGAGAGAGGCTGGAGCTAGATGGCAGCTAGACATCTAACAGAGCTACATCTATAAATAACATCCTGAGATGGGAAAAGTGGAAACCCAAGAATACATTCTTAAGCACACCCCAGGCTGGTCCCAGGGACATCCTCAGGTGACACTACTGAGAGAAGGAAAAGACGTGTTTAGGAATCTCATGTCCAGGGCTTGGGCTGACTCAGCAGTGCTCACTGGGAGACTTGAGTGATGCTGACATGACTGGAGAAGCATACCCAGTTCAGTGTAGGGGACCTTTCTAAGTCCATATTTATGGCCTGTTTTAAATTGGCCTTTTCTTTTATGGGAATGTGATTCCCTGGAACTTCTATAGCATCCAATCAGCTGAGAAATCTAAAGTTGCTGACCTGTTCAAAAGCTCAGATATCATTCTTCCTAGCAGCCCAATCAAATCACCATTCCTTGGGGGCTTTACTGAAACTTCTCAGGTGAATCCAACATGCAGAATAGTCTGGGAGTTCTAAGGAGTTCTGCTTCTTGGAGGGGAAGAAAGAGAAAGATCAACTCATAGACTTGTCAATCAGGGGTTCTCAAAACCCATCATGATATGGTCTGTCTTTCTGAAGTCTTGAACTGGAAGAAGACCAAGTAGTCTGCCATATACAGTCATTGTGGGCATTGTGGGCCATTTTTGTTTCTTTCCAATTTTCCAAACACCCTTGGTTTTTGACAATGTTTAATTTTTATTCCCTTTCCCATATGCTGCTGGCTTTAAATCCCTTGGTAGTGGTTTAATCCACCCTAAAAAAGATTGGCAGAAGTAGGGGTTCAGGAAAAACATCTATTGTTGACAGCAATTAATGTAGTACTGAATGCTGAATGTGGAAATAGAATTGGCGATACACGCTGGCAAACTCAAGGCTCCTCCAACTCAAGAAATACTTGCCATGTTAATAACATAATGATGTTGGTGATGGTCACAGCGAAAATAAGAGTTTATTTTCCTTACTTGGGTATAAAAGTCATTCAACCATCAGCCACTTTCCCACTAAGATGGATATTTAAATACTGTCTTCATTAGCAGTATCAAGATGTTGAGCCAGACAATGGATATATAAGGGCATGGTCTCATCTTCTATTTAGGAGACACTTAGTTGTACTTTGTCTCCCTAAGCTAAGATAATAATAATAAATAAAAACCCTTAATGTTTGTATTGTCAGATTTTTCTCCTGGGCTACAATTGTTCCGGTTGAAAACCACTGCTTTGTACACAAACATACGTATATCTGTGTGTCTGTTGTGTAACAAGTTTTACATTCTTGCTGATATAGCAGATCATGCTAGAACACCTGTCTGAAAGAGTCTAGGGGATAGAGATTGCTGTTGACTTCTTTTATGACATGGGGAAAATAAACGTTAGTACTACTAGGTAAATTATTAGAATGGAATTGAGCAGATGCATGAGAAGTCTCAAGGTTTAGAACTTTCACTTTAGTAAGTTGCCCAAGGACTCCTCTCTAGTCAACTGAGATCTTAGTCTAGGGACTGCAAAAGCTTTGTTCCTGTCTTTGTCTTTTATAAATATTATATGTGTCCCTAATGTATTCTTTGCCTCTATCTAAAGTAGCTGTCTTTTAGTGGCTGAGACTACATATCAGCAATATCTTCTGTACCCTAAGACTTGAGATGCATTAACACCTTAAAGTCAGTCTTGCAAATAACTCAGCTCGACAGACCTCCTTTCTCTGCATGGTGAAGTGTGGCTGAATTCTTGCACACTTGAAGAATGGCCTGTTTGGCTATAGCTACTGTGTGTTGTCCATTCGATGTCAGCTCAGAAAAGAGCTCATAGCAAACCGTGATGCCTATAGAGATCACTGCAGCTCTTTGCCTAACAGACTTCATTAACAATCAGTTCAAATTATCACGCACAGTCAGACTGCATGTAATTTAAATTGCTTTTGCACAAAGTAATTCTGTAACAACAACAAAAAAAAGTTGGATAGAGGTTACTGGAATGTAAAAAACATGCAGAGAGCACAGTTTACAGCCAAGTGGTATATGATTCTCTTTATAATTTTGCGACAACTTTTTTAAGTACAGCATTTTTTAAGTATAGCATTTTGAATGTAAGTGGTTTGCTACATTAAGCAACCATTTGGAGCACACCAGGTTTGCACAGAGAGGATTTTATGGAGAATTTAAACTGCCATTCATAAAGTTATTTTAACTCTATATCTGTGTTTATATTTTTATTTTTTTAATCCCCCAGTGGGAACTATCTGATGCTCATTAAAAAATCATCTGACATGCACAGAACTCAGAACCCAGTCTGTTCAACCCAGAATTCTGACATCTGAAGTGAGTCACATTTTTTTTGGTGTGGGGGGGTGAATGTTACTGACAGATTCCTTCTTTTTTATAGATGGAATGCTAACAATAATTCCCCCAGATTTCTCCCTTTACAGTGTTATTTGACATTGTCTCCAAAGTATTAAAAAGCAGCCTGGGCTAAAAGAAGGAACACAAGGGAAAGTGGCATCATATCCTTTGCGCGAGTTGGTATTTTAGAATTAAATAAGGAACCCGTGAAACTATATTTGGGATGTTATACATAGTTCCTGACATTAACTTGGAGAAAATAAATTTTCTGCCCCTAAAATACAAACCAAAATTGGGACAAAAATTAGGAGCTTCTCTATAGTTCTTAGAAAAAAAAAAGATTAAAGTGTATCTTGAAAGTCACTGTCATAGAAAAATCCCTGTTTGGGTTAGAAGTAATTGCAAGAACCAGTGGGCATAAACTAAGCAACAGTAAGACAGACAGTTAATTAATTTTTTATTACCGCTGAGCAAATGTTATTAATTTAATTCAATTAACATTTATTGAGCACCCACATGCAATAGATGAATCAATGTGACAGCAGCTATTCATTTATTTACTTTAAGTTATTAAGGAAACATTTCAGTGGTTTTCATTTTTGCTCAGTAAATGTGACTTGGTAATTTTTGTGTACAAATATTCTCTAAGTTCATAACGCAAGAAATCTGGGTAACAGCTCTTTCTACCTGGCTCCTTAATGTAGTCTTATTGATATGTTTTCTTTTTTCATTCTTGTTTCCTTCCTCATCCCCCATCTTTTCTTTCTACCTCTTCTTTTACATTTATTTCTTTTTCTTTCTTTCTTTTTTTTTCTTTTTTTTTTTTTTTTTTTGTTTTTTTTCGAGACAGGGTTTCTCTGTATAGCCCTGGCTGTCCTGGAACTCACTCTGTAGACCAGGCTAGCCTCGAACTCAGAAATCCACCTGCCTCTGCCTCCCAAGTGCTGGGATTAAAGGCGTGTGCCACCACTGCCCGGTTTACATTTATTTCTTTGACTTACCCTCTCTCTCTCTTTTTTTTTAATTCATGTGTTTGCTTTCAGACCCACTCATGTATTATTCCTTAAGACCTGACCCTTCCTTCTTCCCTTCCTTTTTCTCTCCCTCCCTCCCTCCCTCTCTCCCTCTTCTTTTCCTGCCTCCCTTCCTTCTTCCCTACCCACTCTTTTCCTACCTCCCTGCCTCTCTCTTTTTTCTCCTATCTCCTTCACTTCCTTCTTTTCCCCTTATTTAAGGTAGCATTTGTCCACACTCATAACTTAGGTGTTGGTTCTGTGGAGTTTGCCTCTAAATCTATGGTGAGAACCTGTTCCTGGCCAGGCTGCATTTGCTGAGTGTAAATTCCATTTCAGTTGTTATTCATCACTGGAGAATTCAGAGAAAAATGACAGAGTATAGATAGATTCTTTAAAGGCCTGTGGTCACCACAAATCACACTTTCATGAGTGTAAGGGACTTTTGGATCCTTTACTTAAGTTGCCAGCCATACCTTTTCCATTTAACAGCCCATTTTACTAAGCCCTTCATCTCACTGAAGTGGGTAAGTCTACCTATCCCCGGAGAATCCATGGCTGGATTTCTTTTCCTTGTATGGTCATTGTTCCATTTATTTAGACTTGAAACTAGTCTTTGTCTGGTTCGCGCTTTCCACAGGTGATTTAGAAGTTCCCATTGATTCCTCTTTCAAGATATTTCTCAAGTTCATGTCTGCCTTTCCATGTCCATAACTGCTCTTGCACCTTTCCATCTGGACCATTCTCTTTAAATGGCTGTTTATTTTGGTTGTGGGCATCTAGCACAGGGCCTTTCAAACCCTAAGCAAATGTTCTGCCATTGAGCTGCATTTAAAGCCCTTGATTTTCTTTGCAGGGGGACTCACTATGTAGTTCAGACAGCCGTTGAACTGGCCACCCTTCTGGCTCTGTGTGCCAGGTGCTGAGATTTCAGGTGTAGAACACTGTGCCTCAATGTGGAAAGTTTACATGGTATTATCAAAATAATGATTTAAATTCCACCTTCTGATAAAAATATTCCTTTAAGGAAAACACAAAATGAAGTCACTAAACAAGTGCTAATGGCTCACTGTTACTCCTGATTTCTAGTCTCTTAGTCTCAGTTAACTTTTCTCCTCTGTTGCCAAGTTGTTTTTGAAACAAGCAATGCCTTAGTAACAGTTTCATGTGTGAGGCTAACTCCCGAAGCCTATCTGAGAATTTGAAGAGAAGCCTGTAAGGTGGACTGATTTTAATTTATTTCTACATCAATACACTGAGAGTGTACATTTCAAATGCAAGGTCCATTCTTTAAGCTGTAACTGAATTATATTTTCCCTTGGACTTGAACTCCCACTTAGAATTTAGTAGTGTGATTATCTGTGGGTGAAATCAGATCAAGGTAGACAGGTGACATTTCAAGGTATAAACCACCAACCCGTTCACAAATTATTGTGGTTAGGAAGAGTAGTTCATCAAAGTGACCCTGTAGGGGAAAATTAACTTAGCTGGGCATGGTGGTGCATGCCTATAACCCCAGAATTTGGGAGGCAATGCAAAAAAGAGAAGGTGTTAAAGAACACATAACGACCCCTGTCTCCAACCAAGATAGAGGTGTATAACATATATGTTATATTTTATGTATTTTTATATACTTATACTCTGGCACATGAAGAACTTCATAATGTCCACACTAATGTTAAAATTTGCATTCATCATTAGGCCATCTGTATTTTCCACAGCTTGGTCAGTAAAACACATGCTATGCAAAATATCAGAAGTCACAAAACAAGACAAAACCTAATGAAAACCATTAAGGCCTGTCTCTGTATTTACATTTTCTTTGGGTACTAGCCACATCCTAGTCTGCCTTCCAGTTTGGACTCTGTTAGCCCCAGCCTCTCAAGCAGCTGGGATCACAGGTGTGTGCCAACACACAGGACATTCTTATTTTCGTATTCAGTTACACTGGGAAACTGATTCAGTAGAGAACAAAGCATAACTAAGATGTCACATTTCATCCTGACCTATCAGCAAAAGCTGGTGGATATTCAGAGAGGGCAGATTTTCAAGGAAAATGCCTTTTTTTTGTTTGTTTGTTTTTGATTGTAGAACCGAGAAGGACAAGAAACCTCCTACAGATGCCTCACCTGTTTAAAGAGAATGGGAGTGAGACATTATTTGATTGCTGCTGGCTCCTAGATTGGATGAGGCAAAGCCTTGGATTCAGTCAATCAAACTTCAGGGCAGAATAAGTGAGACAAGTTGTACCTGGCTTATTGTTTTTCTCTCTAACTCTCTCATAGCCTTTAAAGACTTTCCAATAGAAAGCAATGGTATTATGTATCACTGGTTTGGTTTGTCTTCTTTAGCAACCCAGCCTCAGAGACATATGATGAAATGTTTATCAAGGGTCTGAGGAGGTGACATTTTAAAGCCCCTTCAATCAGCCTTAGTGAATCTTTTTTGAAAATGTGAGTGGAAAACCAGAAGTATATTATTTCTCCAGAAATAATAGCAGTGACTGTTCAAGGTGAAAAGGATTAAGAGGGCTCTCTCTCTCTCTCTCTCTCTCTCTCTCTCTCTCTCTCTCTCTCTGTGTGTGTGTGTGTGTGTGTGTGTCTGTGTCTGTGTGTCTGTGTGTGTCTGTGTGTGTCTGTGTATGCCTGTGTGTGTGTGTGTTTATGAGAATGAGAGGCAGAGGGAACTTAGAGAGTTGCAATGGCCCCTTCCCAGGCTCCTTTTACAACTACAAATTTCCGGCTTTGTGACTGTGTCCTTTTGGTTTTGCTATTGTCCTATTGTCGGTGACTTCTCTTCCTTTTGTGCCTAACTGCCATGAGTAATCCCCTTGGTTTTCTGCTTGCTGCCACATGTTGCCCAGTAGGCAGACCTTGGCTCATGATATATTTTTATAGCTAGGTTGTGAGCCAGTAACAAGGAGCAGTGCAGACCTAAGAGGCGTTTGAATCTTCTTCCGACATGAAAACAATTTGCAATTATGAGTCCCCATTTCATTTTTATGCACTTACCTCCAGTTTAATGTTTTAAAGTAGTGTCTCAGGAAATAAAGATGATGTTACCCAAGGAAAAAAAATAGCAAGTAGCTTTTATAGTCCCATGTACTGGGTGGCTAATGAGTTTAGGGCTCTGAAAAAAATGAATCAAGCCAATCAGGCTATAAACTCTGGCATAAGCGGCAGATCATATATAGCTGGGTTTTCACAATTAGTGTTTAATATAAATGGTAAACGATCAAGTTCTTCTGAAAACATTTTCTACTATGTTAAAGCTGTGTCTGTCAGTTTATTTATCCCAAGTCCTTGAATGTGGCTTAAGGTTTCTTAGGCACACTGTTACACAGCCAGCCCACAAAGAACTAGTAGAGTACTGTCACTGCTTGTGGATGAGGAGGCAAGTGAAGAAGGTTCCAGTGGATTTTCCCAGGTTCACAGCTAGGAGAAGCAGAGCTGCAGCACGTACCTATCTGTGACTCCAGCTCTTATAGTCATCCAGGCTTGTTTTCCAGACTCTAGTCACCAAATGTGCCCAACAGATGTTGGACTGTTTGCAGAATGACTCTTTCCCTGCTGACTGCCTTTCTTCAAGGTAGTTGGTATGTGATGAGGAGATAAAACCTTAGACATATGTTCAAGGCAGAGCTGTGTAACTACTGGTTGGCTTTTGCAAAATGGCTCCTCACCTAGATTGGGAATCTGCCTATACCTGCTGTCCAGTCCCAGTGGAAATGTCAAGAAGTTGAGTTGAAATCCACATCACAGCTCTTTAAGTTTCTGCTGCCGTGACTATTGTAGATGTTTTTTCCTTCTTTTTTCTACTGTGATTCCTGAGGGAAGTACAGTCCAGCACAGTGTCTGGCAAAAAACAAGTGTTACCTGCTTTTCAGCTAATTGATTAGCTGAGTGACAATTGGAAAGTGGGCCTCTCAACTTTCAGGTGACAAAGGACTCACCGCTTGGGGAAGTATTCTGGACTCAACCCTCTTTGTCTCCATTCTTAGTATCCACCCAAACTGATCCTTGTCAGAGTTTATATAGTTCCTTTAGAATATAGTTTTTATTAGAATTCTTGCCATATTTTACCTGGTAAAGATTATCACATGCTAATTAGATTATAATTAGAATACTAATATATTAATGTATATTTGAAAAGCCAATTAGTATACTTTCTGACTTAAACTAACATATGAATATAAATAAAAACTTACTCTTCTAAGAATCTTGCCTGTAGTATCTTATCTCAAGCTCCCACCAGCCTGGTGGTGGTAGACACTGCAAATGACACCCTTTCTTTCCTCATGACTATACTGGCACATTGCTCCAAAGAACTTATTTAATTTACTACTAATCAGTTTCATAGTTGGGGTTTTAACCAAGGAAGCCAGGCTTCAAATCAAGGCTTCTAATCAATGAACTACACTACACTGTCTGTCTTAGCAGACATTTAACAGACATATATTGTGACATTATTGAATACGATATTCAATTACTAAAACATTCCTCAGCTCTTTGCTCAACAGCCACCTCTCACAGAGGCTTTCTACTTTGTCCAGTCTGAGTTAGTTCTTGCCATCACTCCCCTGAGCATCTTCTGGAAATGTCTGCTTTCATTGTCATGATCTAGATGGTTCTTATTAACATTGCCTAGGCAAAAGCCAGGGAGCCTGTCAAACATTGCTATGTGCATAGGAGCTCCTTTTATTTCCCACCCCAAACCTACAAGCACCGCAGCTTTAAGGATCAATCGTGTCTGGGCCAAGAAACGCTTGTAGGAAGTAATCTGGTAGACCTCAACACCAGCGATTTTACTGTTGTTACTGTCTAATTTCTGCATCTGCATATTTGTTTACTCGCTTATGGGATGCATGTATTTCCACACTTAAGATGCCATCTTTCTGACAGCCCTGTCTGCTATTAATCTCTATATTCTAGAAGAGCGTCTAGGATACAAAGGATACTCAAAGAAGGGGGAAACAAGGAACACTTACAAAACACGTTTTGGGTGTGGCATCCCAGGAACTGTCACTTCTCCATCTAACAAAATGTGGGTTGCTTCTACTTCTGCGGTTACAAATACTCTTGAAATAAATGTTTTGTGTGTCAGTCTTTTCTCATATTTGTTACTTTCTATAGTTTGAGTCCTTAGGAAAAGATTGACATAACTCGCTCTCTAGAAAAATTTGGTCCATTTTGACTTATATCAAGAATAAATTGGAAGAATTTGTCTCTTGTTCTGTAGCCAGTTCTGAACTTTACCATTACAATAATTTGTTTTTATCAATTTGAAGGGAACTTGGATTCTATTTGCAGTTTCCAGCAGCTGAATAAACAGTCTTTTCACTGCTACAAGGGGTAGGAAGAATATTTTTTTTTTAAAATGCCCACCGCTTTTCTGTGGAATTTTCCTTCTACAACTAGATTCTGGGTAATTTAGAAAACTCTCATGTTACATGGAATTGGGCACTTAAAATACTTATTATGTATTTATAGATCAATAAATTCTTGTTTTAAGTGTTTATTGGATGGATGCTAATTGGGTTCTTAAAAAGAAAAAAAAAGAAACCTTGGTTCTTGGGTGATGACTGACATACCCATCAGTGGACTTGGATGACTTTTTATTGACTTCCAGGCCTTCATGGAATCATCATCCATCCATCCATGGTGGGCTTGCACAAGCATAGAGTAGATACAAGTTTTATATTGTGGCCCTTGAGACACTAGAAGTCACATCTCACTGGTGAAAGATAAAGAGAGGAGGAAACAGAAAAACAAAACACATGCTCAGCCATAGCTCCTGTGCCTGCTGTGCACCCCAGTGACTTACAGAATCTATGAAGAGGCCCAGCTGAGAGTTTAAGACCTATATTCTTAATGACCTGCCTGATAGAAATTTATCCCAGTAGTCTCCAAAGTGGCAAAAGTGTGCCTACGAGGAGGCACGAACCTATCTAATGAAGATAGAGCATTGCTTTATATGTGTGTGTGTGTGTGTGTGTGTGTGTGTGTGTGTGTGTAGCATATTTATTTCATATGGTAAATTTTTACATAGTTTATGACATATTCAGGTTAATATGATGATATCTATGCCCATTTTCTCTGCCTCTCTATCTCCTTGTCTCTTTCTGTGTCTCTGTATCTCTGTCTGTCTCTCTCTTTGTGTGTGTGTGTGTGTGTGTGTGTGTGTGTGTGTGTGTGTGTGTATACCTGGGTATTAATTAGGGTTGGTATCCGCCACACTCTAGCAGCTATTTTCCCATTAAAGATTTACTAGATTTCCAGTAAAAAGTTTGGAGACTGCTTCCCTAAGTAAAAGACCAAGGTCAACACTGTACATCCTCTCCTACGTAAGGAATTTTCTTGTGCTTCCTTTGGGTGCCCAGGGTGTGGTTGCTGGAACGTGGACAGCCACAGCAGCTGCAGTAGTGGCCTGGGTAGACTTTTCCTGCGAGTTTCTATAGTGGTAACAGGATTAACAGGCTCTATTCTGGAAGAACTTGGGTGGCATAACACCTCCCAGTAGAACTATTCCTGACAAGGATGTGCAGATGGAAATGCATATTTATGTCACTTAAAGCCTACAAGAGACACAAGGATTTGAGCTATAACAATAAATAGAAAAAAATCTTCAGCATTTTTGGTAACCCATACTCAAGTACATTGAGTGTGCTTGGTGAAAGACCTACAGTCTGCTCTTTGTCCAAGCATAAAATATTCAGCATTCAAGCACGTCAAGGTGAATTCTTCCCCATAGATTTTAGAGTGTTAAAATAAAGCTTCCACAAAGTTAGTATAAAATTTCAGATCTTAAAAATAACGGCAATTTTATAAAGTGTTTAGGCCATTTCCAAGGGTATGGAGGAATCTTCTTTTAATTAGAACGCTCAGTTTTTTTCTACTTATTAATAATGGCAGGCTTCTGGAAAATTATTTCCAAAGCCCACATAATCATTTTAGTCAAGGCTTTCAGGTTGAAAGCATTGTCTAGGAGTCTGTGATATATTCTCTCCTGTTTTAATTTCAAAAACACTTGTGAAAACGTGGGAAAAGAAGGATACCCACAAACCTAAACTATGGAATGGACACCCCTGGTAAGGTTCACATAAAACATCAGTCCATTGGAACCAAAGAAAACTGTTGGCATGGTACTTGTGCTGGCTCTTGTGAGAGTAAGATAAAGCACCTCTGTGTTTTGCTCACTCTATCAGGAGCCATAGTTTGGCTCTGTCAGATAGCCATGTAGCTATCTTCCTTTTAAAAGAGATGTTACTTCTTGATATGCTCAGGAGAAATCTAAAACTTTTGTTTTCCTAACCAACCCGGAACCTCTAGTCATTGGTTGTAGCTAAAAGAGGGCTTTTTTTTTTTAATTTTAGAATTGTACATAGTTCTCACTAGGCTTTCAAGGAAGAACTTTATTAAAAAAGAGAATAAGTTAACTATGATATAACTGAGATGAAAAGCGAACATGACAGATTGAGAGGGACATTCTTGAATGTTCCAGTACTTCTTATCCTTGATCAATTTGTTATTTCTGTGAATAACCAGAAGAAAATTTCCCACCATCATAAGCATATTTCTTTTTAAAAACATTTTTATTTTGCTTTTATTTCTGTTTGTGTGTGTGTGTGTATGTGAGAGCCTGTGCAGGCCAGAAGAGGGCGTCAGATTCCCTGGAACTGGAGTTCTATGTGTCTGTGAGCCCCCAAACATGGGTTCTGGGAACAGAATTTGGGTCCTCTGCAAGAGCAAAAAGCAATTATAATGACTGAGACATGCCTGATATAATGTCATGATAAACATGACAAAGCAGAGGAAGAAAATCTCATGAGACTTCAGTCCTACACAAAGAACTACATGTAATTGAGGAAATCTGGGAGCAGGAAGAGTGTCCTTCCCTGGGGAAGCTCACACCAATTGGTTTTCCAGTGTTAAACTGTCACACCTGAAAACATACATAAAAGTAACATTATACAGACTGAGCAAGTTATATTTATGAATATATATGTATATGCAGATACATATATGGATGCTATAACAATTAATGAAAAAAGAGGTCATGAATTTGAAGGAGAGCAGAAACATATATATAACATATTTTTGTATATATACCTTATATATACACAGACACACAGAGAGAGACATACAAAGACACACAGACACAGACACACACATATATGTACATATATATGTGAGGATATAAAAAAGAGAAAGGGAAGGGGAAATTTTATACTTATATTAATCTCAAAAATTAAAAAAGGAGCAGCTGTGACTTGAAAAAAAAAAAGAACCGTCAATTGGTACAAACTGAACTCTTTTTTTCTGAACGTTTTGATTCTAAGGCAAATCTCAACAAATAGATTTTACCATGATTAGGCTCAGCTCAGGAACCTGGAAGTATCCAGAGGTCTGGCACTAAAATGGTGTGTGGGTATAACATATAAACATAACTTTGAATTACTTTTTATTCTTCATTGTAGAAGTAGCCTAGAAACTATCATCTGGAAACACTCCCTAGTGAGAGCTCCACCCACAAACATGCTTTCTGCATTATTCAAATGCTGCTAGGCATATTTAATATGCTTTTAGCTTTCCATTTTTCTCAAGTTTCCAATATTCTCTTTACAATTTCTATTTTATTTTATATGTATGAATGTATGAGTGTTTTGCTTGCATATATATATGCAAGCAAATATTATATAATATTTATATATTATATAAATTATATAATTTATAATTATATAAATTAATTATATATATATACATATATATATATATAATATATATAATTATTTACATGCCTGGTGCCCACGGATGCCACAAGAGCATGTCAAATCCCCTGGAACTGTAGTTATAGATGCTTTGATCCATCATGTGTGTGCTGAGGATGAAACTGTGGACATCTGCAAAGTCAGCCAGTGCTATTAATTGCTGAGGAATTTTCCAACCCCTGTGTTTTCAAATTTTAATCGTCACTTCAGTGCAAAATAGTTTCAATAAAACCTAAGAAAATATTCTTTTACTGAGCATTGTGTTACAAAATAACATAAAATTTAAATACTTTTGGGATAGTAATGTTTAGAAATGTTTACTAAATTCATGCTTGGCAACAGTTCCAGGTAGGAGTTTTTCAAAGGGGTGCTATAGGCATGGTATAGATAAGAGAGTGAGGCAGCTGGATTAAATAGTCATTACACAAACACTGAATGGTTCACACTTTTCAAGGTTTCTTTCTTTCTTTTTTATTAAACAACATACACAGCAGACAAATACTGCAGATCTCTATTCTTTACTGACTTCGCAAAATATTTTAAAAGAAGAATTAAGGGAGAGAGAATTAAGGCACTTGAGAGAAGACATTGGAAGTATAAACTTGATGAGAAGACCATTTGGGAGCCACAAAAGGTGTCAAAGCCATCAGAGTGGGAAGTATCCAGATGAGTAACTGTGCAGGATTACAGCAAGTTCAATCCTCATATGACTTTCATAAGCACTGTCTAGTTTATCTGCAGTCCATCCCAACAACATAGCATATCAGACATACTTGGAATTTCCATTACGTTCTTTCTGATTATGTGACTTCTTCCTTTGTCACCTTATTAAAGTCCTAACTGTCTCTAAAGAACTCAATATGGAGTGCACATCTATAACTCCAGCACTTGGGAGGTAGAAGCAGTTGGCTCACTACAAGTTCAAGGCCAGCCTTAGGTATATAGTAAGTGTCAGGCCAAATAAAGCTGCAGAGTGATGCCCTGTCTCAAACAAACAAACAAACAAACAAACAAACACAAAAAGGATTCAGTGGAAATGCTATATTGCTTATTTGATAAATACTTGTCAACTGTTACTGTGTTCAAAAACCCTACCACATGTTGGGGATGTGAGATAAATGTAATGTATTTTGGCCTACAAGGTGATTTCAGCCTTTCTTAAGTTGAAGAGGCTGGGAGATGGGTCAATAGTTAAAGGGGGTTTACCACTCTTGCAGAGGACCCCAATTTAATTCCCAGTACTCATGTCCACAGCAAGAGGGTCATACCCTACTATAACTCCAGCTTCAGGTGGGATCCACCACCCTCTTCTGACCTGCACAGTTACTGCACTCACATGGTCACATACTCGTGCACATACATATACATATAACTAAAAGTTAAATAAATTCTTTAGTAAAAGAAGGCAGTCCTCCTTCTGATCATGGGTGTGTCTATTCACCCACAAGGAAAGGTGACATGGTATTTCTTTTAATTTGTTTTATGTGTGTGTGCATGTGTGTGGTATATGTACATGACCATGTGGATGTGTACACATACATGTGTGGGTACATGTACATGCCTGTATCAAGATGATGTTGGGTTTCTTCATTGTTCTATTTCTTTCAAGGTGGGGTCTTTCACTAAACCTGGAGCTCATTGATTTTATGAGGTTGGCTGACTGACCAACATCTGTCTGTATCTGCCTCATCAGCACTGGAATTAGACTGGCATTATCACTCTTTGCTTTTTACTTGGATGCTGGCAATCCAAACTCCGGTCTTTATGCTTGTACATGATATATTAGCTATGGTTCCATCTCCCTGCCCCATGAAGTCTTTTGTCTGAACATGGTAAAATGGTCAATATAAAGGTTGGATGTCAATGGATACCTATCATCTTACCAACAATGTGCTTTGAATTTCCATTCTCAGGCCTCTAACCCTATCTCCTATGTGATACTGTCCCCCAAACAGGCATGGTAATATCCAGCACTGCTAATAAAATACTTTCAGATGTAAAGTGTTTAGCCATGAAAGTCTCTGGAAATTGAACAGAATTGTAGTATTTTAGATGTACAATGAACTCTAAATGCCAAGTGCTTTCTTCTCCCTTACACCCACCTAACTTTCCATTCATTCAACTCCTTCGAATCAGTTATAATAATAAAAATAATGATAGCCAACCCGCACGTCACACTATGAGGGGCTTTGCCTGAGCGCGCTAAGTGAATTCTCATTGAATCTTCACAATAACATAATGAGAAAGTTATTATGAACTCCATTTCCTTAGGAAAATGCTTTGTGGGGAGTAGGTTACCAAGCCTTATTCATTGTTGACTCCAAACTGGTACAGATTTGAGTAACAAATTTGAATTTTTGCATTTGGAGGCCACTACTTGTTCTCTTAGATGCTAAAATATCTACAGGTGATACAAAGGTGGTTGACTGTGACTTTAAGGGACATCGTGGGCTGCTTAAAACTGGCCAACACATCCACAGGTCTGAGTCCTCACAGGCATGCCTTTCACGCCATCTCTAATCTGATTTTTGTCAACCAATATAATTTTCCTTTATGACTAATATCTGATCCAAATTCCCCACTGAGGCCAGTTCAGATGAAAGGGCAGAAAGAGCAGTAAAACAGATCTTACGCGATGGGAATCAAGTTACTTTGGCAGTGCTCCCACTCCTTCAGAATCTGATGCATATGGTTATGTCTTTATTAAGGCTATTTTCCAAAGTTACATTCAGGGCACTGCAAAATCAGATGATGGTAACCGTCGGACCTCATCCCATCAGCTGGACAGACGACTTACCTGATTCCTCCCTAAGATGCTCAATGAATTGGGCTGTTATTAAAAGGACCAATGGAACTGGGCTGAAACTTCCAGAACCTGATGGTGAGGACTCTGGCTCTTGCCTGCTTTGTAAATAACAACAGGTGGTCTTCCCAGCCCCCGATACTCTGCCCCCTTTGCTGTTGACGTCTCCTTGTGTCTTCTAAGTTTCATGTGTTCTGTGACTCCTTCACTACAAGGAGTTTCAGCTGCTGATTCCTCTGCAAATCTAATACAGGAGAGCAAAGTCCCTCAGATGTGCAAGTTTGGATGCAGCTATGAGAGCTGCTCTTGGCAACTGGAGACTCTTTGGAAGTCTAGGTATTCTGCTTTGAAATTAATTTTTGCCCTAGAGGTGGAACTGGTGGGCTTGATTTCATTGTTGAGCTTGTCGCTACTTTAAATTTTCTGAAATGAGTTAAGTGGGAATGATACACTTAAGTCCGTTTAAGTAATTGATATGTGTGGCATTGCTGGTACCTGTGTGCTTTAGTTTAGGACTTGAGAGTGTAGCCCTTCTGTCTAGCAATTCTCTATAACTGCTCAGTGTGGACTGGCTTCACTTTAGCTCAATGCATTTGCAGATGCTCAAAAAGGCTGGAAAAGGGCTGGAGAGATGGCTCAGCGGTTAAGAGCACTGGGTGCTCATCCAGAGGTCCTGAGTTCAATTTCCAGCAACCACATACTTGCTCGAAACCATCTATAATGGGCTCTGAAGCCCTCTTCTGGTGTGTCTGAAGACAGCAACAGTGCACTCACATATAAAATAAAATATGTTTTATAAAAAAAATTATTTGTTTATAAAATAAACAAATAAATCAAAAAAAAAAAAAAGGCTGAAAAAAGTAATGGGAACTCCAAAGGAATGATACTGCAGGATTTCCTCAGCCACTCAAACTCCCTTGCCACTTAACTAAAGGAATCTTTAAACCTAAATCTAGCCAACAACATGCATTTTAAGTTGTTCTTTAGTGGTTAAAAACAAATAGAAATAAAGACTATGCCTTCGAGAATCACTTCTATAGTTTGTTGCATCAAGTATGAATCCACTAGGTGACTCTTACTTAACAATCATGGCAGATGGGAAAGGGATCACTTTGCTCCCTCTAAAAGAGTTGGCTAAGTTGTCAGAAAACACTGCTGCCTTTGCTGTTGTTGAGGTCACTCTGAGAGGCACTCCTCCCTAGGTGATTGACCAGTGAGTCTCAGTGGCATGTAGCTACCCTTAGACATCACTGTGGCATAGGCCAACTGGGTTCTTCATTCTTCAATGCCTACAGCAGAAGCCCTCAAACTTGAATGACCCAGCATGCTTGTTGGAATGAATTGCATCTAGATTGCTGTGCCATGCCTTCCACATTGTTGTTGTTGTTGTTTTTGATTCCATAAAGTTGGTGTTGGGGCAGCCTTCAGGTGTTGAGGACGTTAAACGGTCAAGAACACCTGGCAAACGTTTCATCCAAGCCTAGGCCACCGGCTTCAGTTGATGCTCATAACTCATTCCTTTTAGCATAACCTGTTTACAGCAGGAGGTCAATAAGTGGAGGCAACCCTTCTACTAAAAGTTTTCATTCCTAGTGCTCCTTTTTTTTTTTTTTTTTTTTTTTTTTTAACCTGCAAGGAAATTCAGCTAAAGCAGCTTGCTTAAGGATTCACAGCCGAGATTCAAGATTTGGGGATACTTCCATCCTCCCCTCATGGCAATGCTCACCCCACTTTCAATGAACCCCAGTAGTGCCTCAATTCTGAAAGGTGATCTCCTCCTCTGATAGGATGTTAAACTTGACAATTCATTTTGCTTTGGGCTGTTGCAATGGCCTTACAGGCTGTTTCCAGGTGCCCTCTCCCAGACTCATTCACACACCACTTAGACATGTTGCTGTGGGTGGTTGGTGTCTTTAGGGGAAGGATTTCACTCTAGTCAGCCCTCTGGGCCATTCCCCCTATGCTTAACTAGCTTCTTTCTCTGTATGTTCTTTATCAGTCTAGCTTTTCAAGTGCTTTTGGCAGTGTACCAAGCAAATCCAAGGCCATCTAATGTCTGCCACTAAGTTCTATCAGTGGCTCTTTTAAGTCTGTTTTCCAACATCATCTTAAGTCACCCAGGCTGGCTTCAAACGTGGAATCCGCCTTGCTTAATATCCCCAGAATTTGGGTTTGCTGGCATGTCTGCAAAATAACTTTTGGGGGTCAATATGATTTTCCATGTTCCCTTCCTGCTCCCCCATTAATTGGGGTTCGCTTTCTGTCTTTACTGTAGCTTGATAAGCTGTCTACAATAGGAATATAATCTTCATGTGTTTTCTCCTGCATATCAATCCCCATTCTTTATCATAGTAGACACTGGTGAAAGACCAGACAAGTATAAAAGCAAAATCACAGTTTTGATTGTCCACATACACTACCACAGATGACATAGGCCCAGCATAGTGGTGAAGATGTGGGCTTGCCCAGCTGATGCTGTCATCTCCCTGACTATGTTCTTTCACTATGTCCTACCACCTCTTCTGTTAATACAGAGGTAAGTGGGCTCCATTTTCCATTAAAGGTACTGCAGCTGGCTGGGGAGTTAGTGCAGTGGATAAAGCATATACCATGTAAGTGTGAAAACTTGAGTTTGAATCCCCAGAACCCATGTAAAACTGGATGTAGTAGCCTGTATCTGTAATCCTTGTGCTCCTACAGGGAGATCTGAGGCAGGGGAAATGTATCCCAGAAGCCTTTGAGTCTGTGCCTGGTTTCCCACCATCTGTTACAGAAAACAAAGAGATTCTGTCCAAATCAAAATGAGAAGGAAGAACTGACACTCATGGTTGTCTTCTGATTTCTATTCTTGAGCCATGACATATATGTACCTGCCTGTCCTCATAGGAACACACATACACACGCACAGGCACACACACCTCATACATACACAACACAGATTTTTAAAAAGAACCAATGAGAGGGGGGTTGGAGAAGGAGAGGGAGAGGGAGAAGGAGAGGGAGAGGGAGAGGGAGAGGGAGAGGGAGAGGGCGCGATATTCTCTTGTTGGCAGCATTTTATGACTGTTATCTGAAGATGAGAAAGCTCCTTGCAGAAGATGCATTTAACACAACACTATAATTTCCATGTTACTCACTAAGTGTCTCGCTCTGCCGCTGCCCTTTTGCCACCACGAGTGCCAGAGGCAGTAATGGGGTCAGTGAGAACACTTCCCCAACACTCGGGATCCACCCTCTAAGACCAGTGGAGTTAAATATCAGCCAAGTCCAAATCCGTGATTTGTGTTCTGCCCATTTCCACATTCAGTCTACAAAACTCTGCCTCCAGTTCCATTCTCTATTAAAACCATGCTCTTGACGACTTCGCTATAATTATTGCCCCCACCCCCACGCTTCACCATCCAAGAAAGAAAGGAGCTGGCTGAAATTCGTGGAATGAAAACATGGCATTGTATCTTCTTTTCCTTTTGCAAAGGGTGGAGAAACAGAGCTGTGTTTTGACTAAATATCAGGTTTCCAGGAGGATTTTCAATAGGTAACAGACTACGCTGATGGGCTCGCTGAAGACAATGGAGGGCAAAGCTGTTTGGAAACTTGACTTTGATATTTCTGGGGTTCTGGGAAAATTACAGAATAAATACATGATAGGCAGTTTTTTTTTAATGTAAGAAAAGGATTTTCAAAGCAGTGTGTCTCTTTTTAAAATATACACCTTCTACAATGATGAGCTAGCCTACAAAAAAAGAATTCTGTGGGGTTTTTTTTTTGTTTCATAAGAGAAAGTAATTTATAATATTGATATGTCAATATGTTTTTCAATAAACTTCTCCCTGAATTTTTCTTGAATTCTCGTCAGTGTGTAAGAATTATAATTATCTGTCTTCCTCCTACCTTGAAAGCACTATAAGGTAGTCATTTGCCGGGTTCGGCAGCTCCAGGAAGCACTAGAATAGAGATGTCATGACTCAGTTAACAATGCTTTGTTATTCACACCTTCCTTCTGATAGTGTTCTGTATCTCCCAAACACTATAAGTCAGATATCTACCTCCCAGCCCTTTGTTCCTGTGCAAAGATTTATTATTAAAGTCAGTGTGTACTGCTTTGGTGCTTTCTGTCCGCCTTAAAATCCTCTTCTTTGTGAATATGGTGATGCCGAGCTGAAGGGATGGTTCTTTGGTCAAAGTGCTCGCTGTGTGGATGAGTCTTAGTTCAGATTCCAAGAACCCACATCAAGACCAGTCACAAATGCTTGTTTCTGGGACCCTAGTATCTGGGGTTTGGAGGATGGGAAGAGATGCACAGATTTCTCCTGGTAGGTGTCACCCTGATGGGCCAGTCTAGCAGAAAAAGGAAGTTGTAGGTCAGAGATAAAGAAACACACAAAGAGAGACAGAGAAAGACAGAATGAGAGAGAGAGAAAGAGACAGAGAGAGACCCCAACTTAGGCAATAAGGTAGAGGAGACGGGGACAATTAGATTGCCACCTTGGTATGGGTCTCTGTCACTGTTGAAGAAATCTGGTCCTGGCTTTGAGCATCTGTAACACCAGGGGACAGATACAGGCAGATCCTTGAGCTACTGACTAACTACCTTAGTCCAAATGGCCATGCTCAATGAAGAAGACATCCTGACTGAGCACATTAATAAAGATATCCTAAGGGCGACCTCTGGTCTCCGTAGGTACACACATGAGTGCATACTTCATCACACGTGTGCACACACAGAGATGTATATATGTATACTCCAAGCAACAGAGATGACCAGGTGGAGCATGATTAGAGGAAGATACCCCATATCTACCTCTGGCTTCTACATATATATATACACACAGGGACGAGCAATGGGATATATATATATATATATATATATATGTGTGTGTGTGTGTGTGTGTGTGTGTGTAACACAAATATACAATAGTGACAGAAACATAACTCCAAAGTTTGTCTTTTTAAACTTTAATTCTGTTTATGTCTGTCTGTCTATTTTTTTGTCTGTGTGTCTGTCTGTCTGTTTGTGTGCCTGTAATCATTTGAAGGTCACAGCACAGTTTTGTGAAACTACCTCCCTTCTTCCTCCTCTATGTGAGTTCTGTGTCTTTGACTCATCACAAGGCTAGCTTAGCAAGTACCTTTCCCCTGCTGAGCCATCTCATGGGCCCTTATACTAAGCTTTCTGTACAACATTTGAAAAAAAAATGTTTTTTCCTCTGGATCAAAAGAGGCCTAATGTACCTGGAATCAAGAAGGTGAAGTAATGGAGCGAAAGTATATTTTAGTGCTAAGAACACAAGCACTTTAGATTTATTTTCTTTAGAAGTTCTATTCTTTAGCTTAAAATAGACACTGGTATTGTTGAAATAAATTTTAATGAGCTCCATTTAGACAAATGTTGCTAGTGGAAAGAGTGCTGGCCTCCCAGATCTTGAAAATCTTGGTATCAAAGCTTTGATCACTCAGCATCCAGCAATGTGTCTTTTAATATGATGTTTATATGATTAAAAGGAATCTGGAGGGAGGGAAGCCTACCAAGCTGCTCTTCAGTTTGTGTCCATATTGGGGAAGATGGTAGATATGCTTTAGGATTGATGAAAGTTCCCTTTTTTAATAAATGAACTGTTATGAGCTGGGAGGTGGCTCAGTGGGTATAGGTGCTGGTATGAGAATCTGATGGCTAGAACTAGCAAGCTGGGACCCACATAAGAAGCTGGAGGTAGTAATGGTGGACATCTGTAATTCCACAATTCCCATTGTGAGATGGGCAGCTGAGGAAGGAGGATTGGCTGGAAGGTCCCAGGCCAGCTATACTGAGAGTAGACAGTATGGCAGGGAGAGAAAAAATTCCTAACTCGTTTCCTTATGATCCTTACACACGCATAGTGACACTCATGTACCCCCACTCCAACTTACAAAAGGTTCTCTCCTCCCCCTCCCCCTCCCCCACCCCCTCCCCCTCCTCCCTCTCCCTCTCCCTCTCCCTTTCTCTATTTTCCTTTCTCTCCCCCTCCCCCTCCCCTCCCCTCCCCTTCCCTCCCCCTCCCCCTCCTCTTCCTCCCTCTCCCTCTCCCTCTCCCTTTTTCTATCTCCCTTTCTTTCCCCACTCCCCCTGCCCCTCCCCTCTTCCTCTCCCCCCTCCCCAGTTGCTCCCATCCATGAGTTGTAGCACCTCACCTAACAGACAAGTTTGAAGAAAGACAGCTGCTAATAGTTCACCTACTAATTCAAGAAATATTTGCAGACTTAACATATCCAAGTTCTCTGCTTCCTATTTAGAAGCCCAAAGAGGCTTTAAGAAGCAGTCAAGCAGGGTCTTAAGAAAGCCCCTATGGGGCATGGGTTAGAGAGCAAAGAGGAGTATGCATTGTCATTTTATTTAACTGTCCTTATTTCCAAATTGGCCTGTAAGTCAGTTACAAGATATTCCTGCTATTATTTCCATCCTCACAGGCTGCTGTGATATCAGCCCGTCTCTTTCTCTTGTCAGCTTTGTTTCTTGCCTCTCCTTGCCCAAAGAACTGAGTGTCTTTTGGGATGAAAACTAAGTCCTTGGATATAGCAATGCAGAGATGTTGTTGGCCTTTGCTGCAATGATTTCAGTAGAGTACAAGGCTGAAGTCAGAGTGAAATGAATAAAGGAAAAATGCAGATACAAAGGAGTGACAACTGTGAGCACCAGCGCTCTTCCAGCGTGTAACGTTAGCTAAATGGGAGTGTGCTACAGCTTTCTATACTTCCCACAAAACTCTGCGGCCTGAGTCTTATTGTTAGCCTCACTTTAGAAAGGGCACAGGCAGGAAATCTAAGCTGCCAAGGAACAATTGTTAACAACAGTGGTAAAGGAGTAATGTGGTTAGTAATATACAAATGAGAAACTTTAGCAATTTCAGCTTTGAGTAGGCCACTGCTACCATTAGACTATCACGTGCTAGCCATGAACAGCATATGCTGAGTACTTCGATATTCAGAACTGAGAAAGGAGTTAACTGTAGTGTGGTCTTCAGTACTCCTAAGTAAGATGCCTTAATATCAATAAAGACAAACCATATGATAATGCCCAAAGCAGGAGAAAATATACAATGAAGCTATTTTGTATTTTGTTGTAAATAGAAAATCCCAGGCAAGAAAATAAAAGATTATTTTGAAGAGTAAGCTATGCTATCCTCTTCATCATAAGTACTCCTTCCTAACACTCAAAGGAATTGCATGTGCCATGACTAATTATGAGCTACTAAAAGATTAGCCTTCGTGCATAGAATTTTAGGAAGATTTTTACTTATCTTAACCTTTTGAGATTTGTTTACTTTTATTTTCTGTATTTGTGTCTTTTAGTTGCATAAGTATCTGTGTACCATCTGTGTGCAGTACCCTTGGTAACCAGGAGAGGGCTCAGACTTCTTTGGAACTGGAGTTACAGAAGGCTATATGCCACCTTGTGGCTGTTGGGAATGGAACTTGGGTCTTCAGCATTATTGAATGCCTGTATGAAGGAGAATCCTTCTAAAAAGGTAAGTGGCTTAAGAATCTAATGCTCAAATAGTGTCAAAACTAATGCATATGTGGAAAGGTGCCTAGTGAGTACATGACTATATCTAATGTATCAAATATATAGAGAGAAAGGTCTCAGAACTCTGTTTTGCTCATAATGATTGAGGTCAATGGCGGACACTGACTGTACATGTATCTAACTGAGACTGTTTCCCCCTCTAGCCATATACCTGAGCAACAGGCTTCAGCTTCCTGTACAACATTGAGATGTATAAGTTATTCTTGCCCAAAAGTTGTGTTGGGCATAATATATATCATCCCATGTGGGTCTTACCACATGGTTTCTTACAGTTTATTCTGTATTTGATGGTCAGAAGGCAGAAAATACAGAAGAAAACTAAGGAGGACCCTAGAGATGTCAGGGCCATGGGAAACAAAAGCCTGTGTCACTGGGTATCAGGAGCCACCTAGGGATTCTAATTGCACAAAGTTTTCAGTAGTTAGATATTATGTTTTTGTTTTGTAAAATTCAGGAGTCATTATTTATTATAGCCACTGCCAATCTGATCACGTTTATATTTGGTCAATCTTTAATTATGCATTCATCAATGATGTATATTGGATACTCATTATAGAAGTTTAATATAATGAGATGTTTAATACTTATATGATGTATTTCATACCAGAGGAAGTGATCTGTGCTAAATTCTATCATTGTCATTAATTTTTGAATGAATGTTATCCGCTGTTTAAGAAGTTGAATCTCTTGGACTTGATGACATTTTGTTTTCAAGATGGAATTAAAAATGATGAGGTTGGGTTGGAATATGTATTGTTAGACACAAAAGCCACTCACTAGACCATAGTTTGTCTTACGTTCAGGGTACTATGGACTGTATTGGAAGAAGACTATCTCAATTCTTTAAAGGAAATCAACAAAGCTCCACAACACCCGATTTAGGGCTTTTCATTCTATAGGCTAAAGCAGGAGATCCTAAACACTCCTAGCATAGCAATAAAGAATACTAAAAACAATCCGCTATGTGTGTAAGCCAATATCACACCCATCTTGTTGACAGCAAGTACTACACTATGGTTCCCCAAACCTGTGGCAACTTACGGTTTGCATTAGGTAGATAGTGCAAGAATCAGAAACATTCTATGCTTACTACAACCTTGGCCAACTGAAGGTCTGCATAACAGAGATGTTCTTGAAGTTGGTGGGAGGAAGCTGTGTATTTATTGTTTATTATTTAGTACCCAGTTTCATTTAACAAAAGTAAATAAGTGTGGGCTACATTAAGTGCAAGCCCTGATTCCTTAGTCGAAGATTCTAGTGCTTCATTTTTAGACCTTTTCAAAAATGGTGCTTTGTCTATGCAATACTGTACCCCTAATATCATTTCCTTGAGAGTTTGGGGGTCCACACTCCACAGCAAGACCAAGGGACAAATATAAATTGAAGTATGTCTCATGCCCTCTTAACCTCTACTCTTGTAGTCTCCTCTTACTAGCAGTTTACTAAGAATAGAAACTTGAATTTGAGTCTAAAGAACCAAACCCACTTACATTTCACCCTACCGACACTCTGGTGAGCCTCGCAGCCCCGAACACAGAAGCGTTATGGGGTCTCATCTCTGTTCTACATTTGCAGAAATTACTTTCTGGACCAAACAGGCCTATTACTACCAACCTCAAACGTCTATAAACACACCAAGACATTTTAGTATGTGTGTCATGCAGCAGACATAAGATTGCCTGCAAGGCACTAATTGGCAAGGAGAAAGGTTCTCTCGAAGAAAATGGGACCTACACAATAAAAAGAGAAAAGGTAATAACAAGGGAGGTGGGTGGGTACATGTTCCCCTAAGATTCGGGCTGCTGATTCTGTGGGTTTTACACCCAGAGAACCTAGTTAGTCAGGAAGCCAAGTTCCCTCATTTCCTTTCTTCACTGTCAGTGCCAACTTGGTTTCTTCCTCCCTCTCTTTGAGTTGAGCCTCAACCATAGAGCTCCTCAAATCACCCAAAGTTAAGGGCGGGAGTGAGCCCACACCTAAACTGCATGCCAGATATATTCCATCACAAGGGTATTGTGACCCTATAACACTTCTGTGTTCGGGGCTGCAAGGCTCACCAGAAGGTCAGTAGGGTGAAATGTGAGTGAGTTTGGATCTTTAGACTTAAATTCAAGTTTATATTTGTAGCAAACTGCTAGTAAGAGGAAGGTACTATGGACGTCAAAATGAGTAACAGCAGAGGCAAACTCTGAAGTGTGCTGTGAATGACTTCTGAGTTGTCTTTGAAGATTCTATCTTCATGGATTGGAGAGCACTCTGGCCTTGCTTGGGTGCTCCTGACCTAATCTTGTGCAGGGCCCTTGCCTTGTTAGTGGCTAATTCAACTCTCTTTGCTTTGTTAGTGAAGCACACACTAACATGAGAAAAAGGAGGGAGAGAATTAGTAGCAATGAAATAACTTGGGTAAGAAGTCACAAAACCAAGTTCTCATGATGTTCTGTGTGTGAGCATGAATGTCCCCATATACTCATATATATGTGTATTTATGCGTGCCCATGTGACTTTTCCCTTCCAGGACTGATGCTGTGTCTACAGTACTTACGGTTTCATAATGACTATTTAGTATTGTAACTCCCCAGAGCAGTATTGTCTACTCCTTCCGCCTGACTCCTGCCTTACTACTGATGAATGTGTTTGACAGGCAAGGGTCACTTTATTATTGTGACATAATGAATTGGGAGATGTGATTTCCAAGTGCTGAGGCTAACACAGTGACACTGGCAGGGTGATGTTTTCACCCTGAGGTGCCCCGATTGTATACTCGACACACTCGGAAGAATAAATATTGATCTGCTCTGGGCGGATGTGCACAGTGTGAAATGTTAATGCTTTTAAAGGGCGTTGGATGTACAACATAGCTATTATTATGACTGTTATTATAAGGTATAAAATCACAGCCAGTGTCTTGTCCGTACCCCTATTGTCATGATTACCCCCACATGTTGCTTGCCACTGTGTGTGAACCACTATGCGTGAGACTGGGAACCTTGCTGAGGAGCTAGGCCAAAAACATTGATCTTGATACTACCCACAAGGGAGAAGAAAATAACATCAAGACATCAAGCCCTGGTGTCGTAAGGTTGGGGATTTGCTCAGAGGGTAGAGCACTTGCCTAGCATGAATCAAACCCTGAGCACTGTATAAACTCAACAAAACTATAATTACAGTACTTGGGAGGCAAAAACAGGAGGAACAGAAGTTCAAGGTCATGCTTGACTACATAGGGAGTTTGAAGCCACTGTTGGATGTATGAGACACTGTCACAAAAACTCTTGAAGACTTCCAGTCTATCTCATGACCTCTCCTCCTGCTAGTGGGTTAGAAAATTTCCACTTATCTTCCTAGTGTGATTTATCCTTTGGTATAGAAATGGTTTAGGGGCTAGAGAGATGGCTTAGTGGCTTAGAACACCGACTATGCTCCCAGATGCCCTGGGTTCATCCAGCAGTACAAAATCATCTGTAACTCCAGTTTTAGGAGATCTGATGTCTGTTTCTGGCCTCCACCAGGCATGCATAAAGTCCACATACATACACACATATAGGTAAAACATTTAAATACATAAAAAAATCATGCTAAGTCGTGAAAATGTACATAGAGGTAACATACAAACCCAACAAACTTTATGTAGGCAAACAGACACATGGAAGCACAAACACACACACACACACACACACACACACACACACACACACACACACATTGATCCTGAAAGTTTGGAATCTTAAAAGGAGTTAATATCTGTCTTTCACTTTGGCCAAATAGTTTCTAGATGGGGGACAGATATCTCAACCTTGATAATCCTTTGGTCCTTTAATAGAGTTCTTTGTGTTATGGTGACCCCCAACCATAAAATTGTTTCATTGCTACTTTATAACTGTAATTTTACTACTGTTATGAATTTCCCCCTACTGTTATGAATTTTAATGTAAATATCTTAAATGTAGATGGTTTTAGGTGATCTCTGTGAGATGGTCATGTGACCCCACAAAGGGGTCACAACCCACAGGTTAAGAACCACTGGGAGAAGGGTATCTAATCTGGTGATTCTCTTTTTTTGCAGAATGTCTTGGCACTTCATCCTGAAGAAACCTTCAGGTTTGCTCCTTTATTTTGTCAGGTCACACAGACAGAGCATCACGATTTAGAAACGTGGGGATGCCTCTGATGCAGAGTTGGAGTTGGGATCCATTGTCCTCTGTTCCTGCATATAGGAGTTGAATTTCTTTGCACTTCCTTTCATTCCTTTCAGAAGAGTAGAGCATCTTCCCTAAATGTATACCTTCCCCTAGGGTTTACTCACTATGTCTTTGAAATACTATAAGATGTTTCATCAGCCAATGTTTACCTGCCTTAATCCCTTAGTCTCTCTTTAGATACACAGCCTAAATATCATTACTGGGCTGAATTTTTACTATGTCATCCTAGGAGGAAACCTTAGCACATGTTCTTTCAGGATCCACTTAGTCCTTAAGCCTTCACAGCTGCCTTCCCTCCAACCCAAATGAAATTGATCTTTCAAAATTTGAAGCTATGGCGAGTGTTTAACAAATGTTGAAGAAGTAAATTAATGATTACATAGCTGTGATCACTCAAACCAGTAGGTTTCTTTTTCTTTCTTTTTCTTGTCTTTCTTTTTTCTTTTCTTTATTTTTAAACCATTTTTTTCTATGACATGGTCAGTGAGTCCCCTGTATATCCTTGTCTCTAATATGGAAGTGCTTTCTCCCCTTCTAGATATTTGGTCACTTTATAGCAACCATGTTGGCACCCAAATATGACCCTTAACCTTCCTAAATGGTATTGTCTCACTGAGACTCCTTTATTCATTCATATACTAGTTACTTTTCTGCTGCTATGATAGAATACCTGACAAAGCAATGAAGAAAAAAAGGGCTTATTTTGCTATTTTGGCTCACAGTTCTCAGGCACAATCCATTATAGTAAAAGAAAGAAAAAGAAAGAAAGAAAGAAAGAAAGAGAGAGAGAGAGAGAGAGAGAAAGAAAGAAAGAAAGAAAGAAAGAAAGAAAGAAAGAGAAATTACGGCAGAAGGATCTTGAAGCATTGAGTCACATGGTATCCATGGTTAAAAGTCAGGGAGCAAAGAAAGTTAGTGCTCAGCTCTTTTCTTCTTATTCAGCACAGGACACCAGCCTGTGGCAGCATGCCACACAAAATTATGATTAAGTCACATGGCTTTAATTAATTCAATCTAAATTAATTCAATCTAAATAACCCTTTCAAAACACAACAACTAAATTCCTCCCAAGAATTCTCAGAGATTTATCTCTTAGGTGATTCTACATCCTGCCAACTTGATGACCGTAGCCATCTCTATCTACAAAGAGAGTAATATAATTCTAAAGGTTGTGTATTACCTGTCAATGATTGCTCCGTAAATATGAACCACTCCCCCCCCAAATAAGTCAGGTCTCCATGAGAATTTGCTGTGTTACTCTATGCCTCCTGCATGTTTCTGTTTGTTTGTTTGTTTGCTTGTTTGTTTAAAAGAAACGTAATTCCACAATTCTGACCTCAAACCTATACAGTATTTATTTAGCTCAGAGGTTTTGAAAATATTGATTGTGTATGAATGAGCAATGCATTGTTTCCCAACCCTTGGTAGACACAATTTTCCATAGCTTTCTTTGGCTTCAGCTCTGGAAGCATCTTGCCTTTCTACCTCCCCACCCCCAATGGCCCTACGTCTTCACCCACTCATCCACAGGCTTCTCAGTGGCAACGACTGCCAAGCCTTAGTTGGAAATAGACTCACACTTGTCATCTCTAGGCCTAAGTATTGTCTTCCAGATGATTCCCAAGATAGTACCTCTAAAGACAGATACTTGATGAGCTAAACTTGTACATAAAAATTGACTCTAATCTTCCCTTGATCCTTATCATTCATATGTGGAGTTTGCATATGAATTTGTTAATTATATTCATCTGTTGACTAGCCTTGAAGGAGCTCCATGTGCATGCTCATTTATTGGTGCTAAGATGATACCATTTGCAAGCTGTTCTTTTCAATGCATAGCTTAATGTATTAGCTACCTACTGTGATGACAAAAACAATATGATTTTAATTTTAGAAGGCCCATGCTCCTTGCCCTGCCAGTCACATACCATTGCCTAAAGAGATAACTTTGATATGTGTGCGTGTGTTTGTGTGTGTGTGTGTGTGTGTGTGTGTCTGTGTGTGTGTGAAGCAGGCAGCAGACAGATACATTTTTTTTAGTGTGTGTCAAATAACAATACCTCCACTTCACCCTGCTTCTCCTTGAATCCACTGTCTGAAAGATAGCTTTTGGTATTAGTTTGGGCCATGTCTTTACAGGCCTTCTACAGATATCCATGAAATCATGCATGGTTTTATTGTTTGCTGAAAACGAAGCCATGCTATACTTACTCTCAAGAAACTGGATTTCCCCACAAAATATGTCCCTCAATTATATA
>JANHMN010000008.1:34761032-34819425 GCA_030674055.1 Rhabdomys pumilio
TATTTCATCTTTTAGAACTATTTTCTGCTGAACACAGTAAATTAGAGTGTGTACAGACAGAGCTTTATAGGGGAATGGTGCGGCCTAGCTATGTTCATGTTCTCTTTCTTTCAAATGCAATGCTGGAACCAAATTAAAATCATACTTCAAAATTTTCTGATGTGGTCTCTCCATGCAAACTGTTCTTTTCATTCTTTGTAGTAAGATTTCTACTCAGTCTCTGATGTCCTGCTATGATCGTGGTGTCCTGCTCTAATGCCTGCTTACCTGTGGAGCCCTCTGCTGTGCTATCTTGATCATTTATCCTTCTTCCTCCTCCATCCTTAGAGAATAGACACTGAGAATAATTCTACCCACTGAACTGAACCTAATGTCTTATGTGTATCCATGTATTGCAAAATGTAAGTGAGACAATTTTTGCTTGTATTAAATATCTATACATGTAGACTGGAAGCTCCTGAAAGGTAAAAATATACCCTGGAATGCTTTGAGTCATATTTATTGGTGATCATTTGTATGCTGGTGCTATTGCAGCCTCTTTGTTAGATAGGGCTATAGATAGAGAGACCCTCCCTTACCAGGATGCACCCTTTGGTCAGAAAAACTGAATGAACTCATCAGAATCTATAGGAGGGTTTAAATGGAGCAACATAATCTTGAAACAATGGGCAAAATTTGTGGTTAGGGTGACTGGGAACGCCAAAAGTTCTTCCAGATGGGAAGTTAGGCACAGTGACTGTGGCTACAATGGTTCATTAAAGGCCTTCTCCACAGTTCCTCACAGTGTGACCCCAATGACACGAGAAAGTCCTTCCATTTCCAAAATGGCTTTATTGGCATGATGGGTGATGGTTGAATCTGGATGTGCACCCCTGTGAAACTCAGGGCAGACCTTAGTTAAATAGGGAGGGAGAGAAGAGGAAGGGGCTCGGAAAGCATGCTTAATTGGCTCCGCCCTCTGGCCTTTAGGCATCTCATTAGTATGTACATTTCTAGGGCCTGAGGCTTGTAGTCACACCCTCTACCTGTGCTCTTTGGGTAGGGCTGCATTGCTCTGAATGTGACTGAACAGTGAAGGTCAATGGAGTTTCATGCCTCGTGTTAGGAGCCTGGATTCTGCAATGGACACCTGTTTTGTCTCCGGGCTTTCCAGCCAGCGCTTCGACCAAAACCAAGACCCCTTTCACAGCCCTACAAAAATTGAGTAGTTGTCTCTTGTTGTTTGTTATTTAATTGTTCCTAGTTCAAAGTGGAATCTTATCTGGTTCTGGAGTCTAAAAATTACCCCTTTATCTGAATAGGGCGAGCATTGATGACTTCCCAAGGAAAAGAAAAAAACTATATAGGAGGTTTAATCTTAATTAGTTTTTCTTACTCCATTTTCTTCCTGACTTTTTTATGCTTATTGAATTCTGTAAATTTAATTATTTAGCTTTTGCTTTATAACTCCTAAAATATCCAGAGTAGAAATGTTTAGTTTTGTGAAGGTATGCCAGAAACAAACTGCAAAGATGGTTCAAAATTAGAAGCTGAATCTTTGAGAGGAATGCACAGAGAGGACTAAATTGGCTGATGTGGCCTGTGTTGACCTGTCTGTTGACTTTGAATAGCTCTCTTCAGTTTGCCTTAGGGAGAAGAAAGTATGTGTTGAGTCCATGCTAAGTTAATCATTTTATGCATATCTTGTACCTATCCCTGTCCCAATCTGGAGAGTAGTTTCATGAGTTCTTCAGATATTAGTATAGTGAGAGCAATATAAGGACCCCGACATGGCCTCTCATTGCTTCTTCTCATTGCTGTGTGTATAGTTTGGATGTCAACTTGAGTCTCTTCTCAAAGGGGCATATCCAACCTTAGTTCACAGTTACAAAGTTTCTGTTTTAATCATATATGTCTGAGGTGACTATAATGATTACTTTTTCTTGCTGCTGTAATCTAATACCTGACAAGAAGCAACTTTAGGGAAGGAAAGGTTAAGTTTGGCGTATAATTCAAGAGGACAACAAACATCATGGTTGGAGGCATGGCAGCGAAAGGGACAGGCAGTGGGTCACATGGCGTATACAGTCAGGAAGGAGAAGAGTGTTGACATGAAGCAGGATTATAGTATAAAACCTTTAGGGCCATCCCTCCTGAACCATTACTTACAGTGAGACCCTTCCTCTAAAAGGACCCACAACATTCCAAAGAGCCCCAGCAGCTGGGGTGTGCAGACACATTCTCCTACTGGAGACATTTTATATTCAAACCTGCATCTCAAAAATGATGATTTTTTTTTTAAGAGAAGCACCTTGCATTACAGAGGACATGAGGTTCAGGTAGCAGACTTAAGCTCTGCTCCTCTTATTTCCCATCCAAGGGCTCTGTAACTGTAAAGCATGATTTTATTTTTTGTTCTAATTTCCTCCTTAGTCAATAAAAGGTGTGAGGGCTGACTCAGTCTGAAGATCAATGAGGCTCAAGTCTGTAGTGGTTCAGGCACTCTTGCATTGTTCAGAGACCCCCCCCCCCAACCAGTATTTTGTTCTCCCCTCAGCAAAAATCTGTAAACTTCTAATATAGTTATATGCTGATGTTCTCTTTAGCTTCCTGTCCCCATACAAGTTCAATGCCTGGGATATAACCAATCATCTGTAAATGCATTTTTGCTAAATAAATGAAGCGACAAAATCAATTTACTATTACATTAGGATATTACGTTTTTGTTCTTTTTTTTTTTCTTTTCTTTTTTCCAATGAGCAAATGAGTGACAGCAGATGACAAAAGACATCTCTGTTTTCTCTGATGAGGTGTAAAAACAGGGCAGTGATAGGCTTGAATTACAATGTTCTAGCCATTGATTTGGATTTAAAGAGTTCTCGTTCTTTAGAGACTCAGGATAAGCACAGTTGGTACCAATTCTCGGAAAGCAAGATCTTTGTTTTCACGTGGAAGTTGGTCATTCTAGACAGCCACTGGTCTTCAGCCTCCAAGGCTTGGTGAGGTAGCCATCTTGGTGAGCATTCCCTATGAATGAAGCCTTCCTTAATCAGCTTTTTCTATCTTATGTCATCCTGGGAAAGTGACAAGCAGTAACTAAGCCAGAAGCAAGCAGAAAAATAGGGGGAAAAAATCACCAAGTCTGTGGCTAAAGCAACGGAATTACTTTTTATTTTTTCATTCCTTCACTGGAATTTATAAAAGAATTAAACAAAGTGCATTTTTGTCTTTGTGTAGATATCGGACAATAAAAATCAGTAGAACATATATTTTTGACTTCCTATTTTTTGGAGTTCTTTTGGAATTTGGACGCTAATTAAAAATATGTGTTTCCTAGCCCTTCTTACTGTGAAAAATCCTTGGCAATATAAACAGATGCACGGGTTGGATTTTCATTCTGACACCAGACTGTCTGAAATAATGGCTGGAAGGAAGTGTGAATTCTTTCGTTCCTCAAGTTTCAATTATAAGTACTTAATTTGTTTCTCTTTCTACTGCTGACTAGAGTCCCAATCTGTTTTATTTTTTCATCTGGCTAAAGCATGGTAGTTTCAGAAGCCCCTTGTTTTGAAAAGTTTATTTGGTTCATAGCAAATGAAACGAACCATACATAAGAATTAGTGTGACATGGCCGGGCTCATCACTGGGATGCAACAATTAAGATAGCAAGCAGTGTTCCAATTTTTCAATAATACAGGCTCTCAGATGACACACTATGGATCTTTGAGAAATGACTTGAAAGCACTGACTTATTCTCTTGAAAGCCTGAACCATTTGCTATATGGTCCAAGTTAATAGCTCACTAACTCATCATAACCTTTCACAGTCAAATAAGATTTCTTCTTTATTTGAAGGGATAGTCATTGTTCATTACACATTAGAGACCATTGGCTGACAAGTTTTTAGCCTGTGATATGTCTTTGGTCATCATGATGTCTACTTGGATGAGGTAGCACATTAGGCAAGCACTGATGACATGACGTCAGTTCCTGGGAGGAAAGTAGTGTCAAAGAGTTAGTGAAGATGATCCATGTCTGCCGTCACTACTTTTGCTTGGCACACTTCACCATGGAAAAGTTTAACTTTGTTTTTCAGGGAGCAAAAACAAGAAGTTGAAGTCAGGCAAATGATTCTTAGAGATCATGATAAACATAATAAAAACTGTTTCAGCCTTCTCCAGCATTTTTTTCCTAAATATATCTGTGTATGCACTTAATGTTTCAAAGGGCTTTTATAAATTATTTTGGTGCCAAATTCTAAAAATATTTATGCCTCACTTGTAAATATGATGCAAGGCATAAAGAAGGCTACAGTTGTAGGGCAGCAATTTTAAGCTGTTTATTCATCATAATCCCAAATGTGTTATAACTGGGTCTTCCCATTTTTAAGATTAGAAAAGTGAGGATTAATGGTGTTAAGTAACCTACACAAATTCATAGTAAAGAAGTGAAGAGGAAGGGTTTAGACCAGGAAGAATAGAAGTTCAGTCCTGTTTCTTCGTTCCTTCATATGGTGGTTCTATTGTATTGGCTCTTTGCATTTAAGCTTTTCTAAAACCTATTTGCATTGAAAACACTGTACCCATTTTATAGACAGAAAAAATTACTTACAATTTTCTCTTCGTAGAGTTCAGAAGTGATTGAAATGATTTTAAGAGCCAGGTCTGATTCTGATAACTTTTTCCTTGCTACATTCATTATAGACTTCAGAAGAACATTCATTCAGAGCTGGGATTTAGTATCTAGACCTATTAGGTGATACCAACACTGTTCCTCGGTGTGGAGTGACTGACTGGATGCACCAGCTTTGCTGGTGGAGAAACTTAAGACAATTTCCTTGTTAATAATGCGTCTTATCATTCTTGGCATGTTTACAATAGCAAGGGAAATGATATGGTTTCCAATGGAAAAGTGGATGGTGGGACCTCAGTTCCTAAGAGGCCCCCTTCCCTCCCTTCTTTTAGACAACACACCAAGATATTGGCCTCTAATTGATCTCTAAGGTCAATGTGACTGGGATAATTCTTCAGAAATGGTGGAAACAACACTCAGTGACATCACTGATCCTTTTGCTAAAATGCATCTGTGATTTTGTTTACTTTAAAGCATTTCCTCTCATTTGCAGGACAGTTGTTTTGTGGTGAGGAATTTGAAATCTCAGTGCCACATGACCAGGTTTTGAGGCAGAAGCTTAGAAAAGCATGCGAGCTTCTAAGTTGTTTCCTGTTTTTCTTGGCCTCATTGCAGTCCTTGCCAAAACCTGCCTCCTTTTCTGCTGCATTAGTAATGCAAGATGAAATTCATTGTGCCCATTATATCTGTTAAATGGTTTCCATTTTAACTTGAGAAAAATGTATTGACGTTCATGTGTTTGGCATGGGAACTGTGTATATCTATCGAGGATAGCAACTTGTCTGTTGGAATTACAGTGCATTATGTATAATGCTGCTTTTAGCCATGCATGTACATTTCCTGGAATCTTATTGTGTCAGGGCTTGGAAAGTTTACACAAGCATTGGTAATCTAATTTTTTTTCTGGTGGGTGGGTGGCTGTAGAAATATGGAATATTTGACATAGCAAATGTCTTGGCCATCTGTGCCAGCAAAGGAAGGGCTGGTAGAGTGTCTAGTCAGGTAGATAAAAAAAAAATAACCATCAAAATAACAGATTGGAAAAATATTGCCCCAGGCCTACCCTAAATATTAATTTCTCAAGAGTATGAAGATATAACAGTTATGGTGACATTGGTTTGTTTTTTTTGTTTGTTGGTTTTGTGTTTTTTATTTACATGATTCTACTTTAGCTTTCTCTTGTCTCTTACCCATAATCCTTCTCTACACTGTATGATTCCCTCCCTCCTTTGTCTTCTGCTGCCACCAGTGTTTGGCTCATGAAGGTTCTGTTAAGGTTAAAGATTAAGGGCTCTGATATAATTTTCTTGCTGAATCTTTTCATTGAGAATTTTTCAGTTGCTCTGTTTTAAAGATCTCTGAAATATCACCCACCCAGACACAGGTTTCATTTTCCTTTGTTCACTTTGAAACTGGGACTGCATTATTTGTCTCAGTGGTCCGAGGGATCTAGACAACGAATTGTGTTCTTTAAGGGGCAAGAGGAAGATGCTGTGCCCTGTTCTCTGTCTTTCAAAGTTCTTCAAGTTCTACTCACTGAGCTGCTAGTGACCTATTTTGGTCTAGCTTTAAGCATTTTCCAACAACTTACTAAGAAAGGTTTTCTTAACTATGACTACTGTCAGGATTTGAGGCTGGAGAATTTGGTCATGAGTTAGGTATCAGTTTCTATAGCCTCTCTCTCCTTACTAGATGGTAGCAGTACTTTTTCCAGTGTTCCCAGACAATCCTGGTATCTTCTGGTATGTGGTGTGGTGTGTGTGTGTGTGTGTGTGTGTGTGTGTGTGTGTGTGTGTGTAATTCTTCACCAGTTGGAAATCACAAACAGGAATTTCGATAAAAACCACAGAAGTCAAGCACTGCCATGACATTTCTGAGAGGGCTTTGTGTCTTGCAGGATGCATAGAAGCTTTATATCACAGACCCAGGAGAAAACACTGTGATAACTGTCTATGGTTTCTTAGACTGAGTAACAGAGGAGGTTAAGATCACCTTTTAACTATCCTGCTTCTGATCTGGCAATTATCTCCTCACCTTGTGATGTCTTTTATCTCTTGTCTCTGCACCTTGCCTCTCAGGAAAAAGATCCAGTTCTTCTCAAACTCATACCCTAACTACAATCTCCCCAACACTCTATGCTCTTATGCCCCACTCTGTGCTTTTGTGGTTGTCACTGGCTGGAATAGAGACAAGATGTGTATTTATTTCTTTAATTCCCTTCACAGCCAAGTAGGAATAGTCCATTCTTTTCTGAGGACCAGTATGAACAGGATGCATCCCTCCTCTGGAATGTACTACAGACAAGAATGCTGATCATGATGAATATTTGGGCTTCCAGTCTGGCAAGCCCAGATGCACTCAACCACTGTAGTGTAGACTTGTTGTTCATGCTTAGTTCTTTCCTGGTGCTTCCTTGAGTGAGTTCCATTTGTTATGTTTAATGACAGTCCCATGAGCCTGTCAAAAGGGCATCCTGTTTGCTCCTGAAATAGTAATTAACGTAATGTGCAAACAAATGAGGTAACGCAACACATTTGATAACATCAAGATGATTACTTTTTTTCAGTGCTATGAAAGCCAGGGAAATATGCTAGCAAATCTATCTGATCAATATATGGTATGTAAAAAGGGAGAGGAGACAAGATTGACTGATGAGTGAAAAAGAACTGCCACAAACAGGCTGACAGCCAGCTGTAAGTCTCTTTAGGGCAAATGCAATTAACTTAGAATAATAGACTCAAATGTGATGGTTAGAAATGCATTTTTATTAACAATCCCAGACTGAATCATTATGCTCTTGTAGATAAAATGGTCCTTACATTTTGTGAGTGCATACGTGTGTGCGTGTGCATATATATGTGTGTGTGTGTGTGTGTGTGTGTGTGTGTGTGTGTGTGTATACACACACAAACATATGTCCCTGCATTTATACCCAGGTTTCTCACATTCCTATGTGCTCTGCTTACAATTTGGGTGGAATAGTTGATTTTTAGAATAATGTACTTTCAAAGGGGAATTCATTCATAAATTGTCTCCAGGACTATAAATTCTGAATATTCTCCCAAATTACATATATAAAAATCACACTACTTATCTGGAGCTATTAAACACAAAGCTGGTGAGCCTCGGTCCCAGCACTGCTGGTCCTTGGGGGATTTGGCATTGCAATCAGGGATTTACAGATTTCGTTCTGAAGAGGAGAAGTCATTACTAGAAACCTAAGCTCATTTCCTCTCCTTTAATAGCTATTTTAAATCATTCATTTAGAAAATACATTAACTATTTAGGGTACCAGCAATGTATTTCTCTTGGCGTCAAGTCTGCATTTTTAAAGAGTTTTTTCTTTCTTTCTTTCTTTCTTTCTTTCTTTCTTTCTTTCTTTCTTTCTTTCTTTTTTCTTTCTATTTCTAAAATGATTTCCAAAGAAGATGGAGATTGGGGGACGGAGGAGATCCAATAAAAAATTTGGTTCATATAAAATTATTTTGGTTAATATTTTCTTCCTTCGTCTTTTAAGACAAAAGAGCTTAAAAGTTGAACAAAATAGTTGAAAATTAGCTAAGTCTTTTAATGTTGTAACTCTGCTGGATGGAAAAGCACAGGGTCCAGAGAAAATTCTAAACTGGATTTTGAGTGCAATTAAATACCAATGTTCTCTATAAATGAATTTGTTAATAATTTAAATAGAAAACAGTTTAAACTCTGAACTACTTAATACTGATGGCGACCTTACCAAGAGAAAAGGTAACAACAGGAAAGAAGATGACAGTTAAAAATAAGTACTGAATTTCTGCAAAGAATTTAGAAGACAGAGTCTTGCATAACACTTTGCAAACTGCTTTATATATATTTTTTCAAATGCAAAATAAGGTTCCTTCAGTTATGTAATTGCTATTCATTCAAAGGACAGCAGAAAGGTTGACAGTTTAAAATGTGTTCTCCCTGTCACCAGCCAGTGTGTTTGCACCACTTTGTCTACTGATGCTGTTTAAAACAACCTCTGCAGGAGAGGGCTGCCAACCACCATTTAGGACACTGACGTTGCTATTAGCGTGGGTATGTTAGCTCATCTTCTTGATCTTCCTGCCTCCTTTGTTCTTTTGATATGGCAGCACACTGAAATTGACAATAGCCTCCATTTATGTAACAATAACATGCATTGTTAAATACATATGTGTAGATAGGCAGAGAGTGAGCTCTTTTATCCCCGACAGATAGCAAAGTTCACTATACACTATTAACACTGAGATTGTATAGAGATGTTCTGGGGAACACAGCAACTATTAAAAAGTATTGACAGTGTCAAGAGTCTTAGAAAAATCATTATTGCTTCACATTTTGATACTTTTACACCTTTACAAATAAAGAATAAAGGTCATATTCTTGCTTTTGCAGCAAGGCAGGAATGGTGTAGGACAGTAGACGAGGCTGTCCTGTTTCTTGGTATCCCATGTATTTGTTCAGTCTGCTGTGTTTCTTAGAACAACACAGTATGAAGACACAGTGGAGAGTCTCAAGATGGGAGGGTCATCAAGCAAAAGTATAGAATACACCATTAAATTTGAACTTATTTCTTAATGGCAAGTAGGTTTTTAGTATAAAGATGCCTGGTACCACTTATAGGGCTTAATACTATATTTAATAACAATCTAGGCTTATATAACAGTATCCGAAGCATACTCAATGCTAAAAATGTATGGACTATCTTTTAAATTTACATAAAGCATCATGGTTTGTGCTTAAACTGGTGAGCCAATCTGAGAAAGCATGGCAGTATACCTGTTGAGAGTTTGATTATAGAGGGAGGCCAGCCCTGGTTGCTGTTGTATTCATTTTCTCTCCTTCCTTCTAAAGTCCTCTACTCTTACCTTCTCCAGACATGACAGTGCTCCCTCTGTGACTTAATCTCCATTTCAGCATCCTCACAGTCAGCATTTAACACTATGCTATCAGGAAGATAGAGCTAACATTTCTTAGGCAAGTGTTCTTTACAATGATAGGAACAGTTGCAATTGCATCCCATGTGGAAAATTAGCGAAGTGTCCTTTTTTAAGTCCACTCTACAAGTTATACTCAAGAAATTTAAATATACTCTTGGGTACTTCATATGTTTTCTTTATCATGTGATATATATGTTCTATTATATGAGTTACACATTGTCTAGAAGGCATGGACTCTTTCACCATGGGTTCACACTAACTTTTTGCATCATAAACCCAAGCTATAATTCCATTATATTATAAAATAATGTATAACAGTATTTCTCTTTTAAAACTCAGAATAAATGATCTGTCTGCTTACCTAGGTGTCTTCCCCCCCCCCAGTCATTATCATTGGCTTTATTCTGACTATGTTTGTGCTTTGTAGAACTTGCTTCTAAAATGATCAAAATAAGAGTCTAAAGCAAGTCAATGTAGTCTGTGCTTTTATCATTGAAAAGCGAGGAAGTTGAAGGAAATGGGCTGATAGACAAGGGCCTATTACACTGAAGCACAATACAAAGAACACTAAGCCATAGGTTGTGACTTACAGTCTTCAGTGTAGAGTCTGATGAGACACACAAGCAAGCAAGTGATTGGGCAACAGTATAATAAAAACATCAAAGGATTCTCTAGTATGAAACATAGTATCATGCATTGACACGATACACTGGAAGGATCATTGAGAACAGATTGATTTGTCTGGAGTCTAAGACTCCCGTTGTAAGACATTCCAGGAAATACGAATTGAGAAATCAGTGCATCTTAACACTTAGAGAGTTGTAAGTCACTGGGAGGAGAATTCCAAGCAGGATCGTACTTGCTCAAATTAACCGTGAGCATGCTGGCAGCAGATGGAAAGAACAGTAATGGAATGAGTGATCACTGGAATCCTGGAACCAAAAGATGACCAAAAGATAACCAAAAGATAACCAAGGAGCACAAAGAAATTATTAATGACTAATTAGAAATGGGTGAAATGTAAAATTTTTGAGAGTAGAACTCAATGGCTTGACCATTGAGGGATATCAGTAAATCTGGTAGTTAAAATAAGACAGAGGCTGGGGCTGCTGTTTGATAACAGAGTGCTTGTGTGTGTAAGGTCTGCATGACGAAAACATTATGCCATGGCAAGGTAAACAAAAAGTCACGACTGAGTAGGAAGTCAGCCTACTCAGTACAGAAAGATGTTTGCTGAGGGTCACCCATGTGACTCCAGGGATAGGACATGGAGAGTAGAAGTGAATTAACAAGCCAGGAAATGGTCTAGGTAGCTTTACAGGAATCATTGCAAGTGGCAGGCTCACTTCTCTTTTTCCACTTGATCGATTTTGGTCTGAAGAAGGTCAAAGCTTTGAGACGTTACATTTCATGGAACTAGGAAACAGTGGAATGGAGGAGGTCCTTAATCAAGTCCTACTAAGCACAAAGTGCTTAATGATGCACAGCCCATGGCTGGCTTCATACCATGCATGTGTGTGTGCATGTGTGTGTATGTGTGTGTGTGTGTGTGTGTGTGTGTGTGTGTGTTTGGATCAACATAAACAAGGAGTTGTTTTCATATGTGAGATATGTCAAATGGTGCATCTAGTAACATGGTGTCATACAAGGGCCTGTGTCTTTAATAATTTCTAATGAAACCAAAAGCAGGTGGACTTGTTTCTTCTAACCTTCCTTGTAGTTATTATATGGAGCTATAAAAAGGGGCAATGTGTGAGGTGGAACCCATGCCATGCAAATATGACTGTTGGTTTGGATGCAATTAAAGGAACAACAGACAGATATTACCATCACTGCTAATACTACAGTGGAGGAGAGCAGAATTTAATTTCCATCGCCTCCACACAACTTCCTAATATCAACCCTCTTCTTTCCTTCCTTCATAGTTCCCCATAGTTCTAAGTAGAATTTCTTTTCTCAACATATCCCAGGTGCCCCTTTTGTAGAAATGGAAAGAAATGTGCTGTGCTTGGTCAGAGGAGTCCTGCCAATCAATGGAAGACATCCCCCATTCCTCTTTCCATTTTTGGATGTTGCTGAGATATTAGTATGGCATGAAGCCTGTTTGCTCTTTGCTGTATTTATTTTGTTAAGATTAGAGTTGCTAAGCTACGGTAGTTACTCCAAATTGTAGCCACAAATGCCAGTGGTCATAAAACAAAGTACTAAAATTCTTTTATTTGCTAAAGCTAATAAAAAGATTCTTGAGGGGGTGAAGGAGTTTTCTGGCAAAAAATAAAAATTAAAGAACAGCACACCAAAGTGGTCTATGCTATAGAGTACATAATTAGATCCACACATCTAGCTGATGCTGTTATTTTGTTTAAAAATCTAGAGAGATGTTCTGATTCTGGGCCATTTATGAACTTACTGGTTTTAAACAAAAGGAATGGTCAAGTTGTATAATTTTTATGTCTCCTTTTATACTTAGTCGTTCTTTCTTTTCTTTTTTTTTTTTTGTCTGGTCTTTACTAATTTTTCACATTGAATAAACATTTTGCTGAATGATTTGGATATTTAATCTTCTCTTCCATTTATGTGAGTTGGAACCCTTGGGTCTCCTAATCATCCACAGGTAAAATATTAAATCTGGGTAGTTCTGTTCACTCTAGTGTCTCTACATAATTGGTAAATTAATTCTAACCCCATTATCATTAATGGCATTTTTAGATCATTAAAAAGGAGCCATACCAGAGTTTTAGCTTTATTATGATTAACATTTTTGTTAATTTTGTTTTTCTTCATAATAAATCATATTTTAAAAACTCAAAATTCTTTGCAAACCAAATTTTAATAAACTCCAGGACATTTCTTTGAGCTTGTAAGTAAATATTTTTAAGTAATACTTAAAAGAAAAACCATTAAATGATTTGGGTAGGAAACTAGTTCCTGAGCAGCCAGCTTGGCAACAGTCTACTCAGTGAACGTGTGTAATTTCAAATTACTGTATGTTTTTATTCCACAAAAAAAATTCCAACTTCCCCACAACATTTCAAATACTAATACCCAGACTTTCCACTGGCGAATCCTTTGTTTGTCCTGGAAGCATCTTAGAATTTGGGACCAAGAAAATACTGTGTTCCTTTGGATTTATAGACATAAACATATGTATTTCTTCCTCAGCACACAGCTCTTTTCAGGGAAAGCCAGGTTTAATGGGCAGATTTTCAAGTAATAAGGTTCTATCAAAAGGAGGTAGGATATTCGGCTGAGAAAAAAAAAGTAGCCCTCAATAAAACTTACATCTATGTATCCAAAGATGGGTTATGAAGCAATGGCATGCCAGTGTGATTTGATTAAAAGTAATACCCTGTGAAATCATCATTGAAATGCCCGTCCAGAGGGACTTCAAGTATATGCTGTGCACTGTGAAATTGTATTCATTAAGCCGAACTTGCAATGCCCAGCGGAGTCCTTCTCCACAACAAGCTTGTAGTTAATTGTTATTCCATTAGACAAATTGCAGAAAGGTGGTTTCTCCCCACATCACTGGAGACAAAGTGACTCCTCATGCTTCGTGGTTATGACTGTCTCTGCATTTTCAGATGCCAGTGTGTTGTAGGATTTCATTTCTGACATCTGAATCCTGGAAACTTATGGTCTACAAGGTGAAGTGATTGAATATGGTTGTCAGCTTTCATGGTCTGCTTTGATTGTTCATCTCTGCCACAGTGATAAGGATTTATATCTGACTTGTATCTCATCCGACTAGATATTATAAGGTATAAGGTTATAGGTGTGCAAGGTCTCCTTCTATTTTCCCAGGAGAGTACAATCGGATTTATCAGCCTAAACTTTTCCCTCTTTAACTAGTATCATACATGTATATCTTTGCTTTGGCCCCGTGGTGATGGAGTATGTACATCTGTGTTTGTTTTAAGAGGGTTGATGTCTAGACTTGGCAGAGACAGGGACAAGAACAGTTGCTTCTGTATCTTGCACTGAGAGTCACATATCTAAGTAGACACTGGTCCAAGAGAGATGGACATCTAAAGGCAATATACATACAGTATTCTAATTCCTATTGTAATTGCCCACATTAGCCAAATTGTAGTTACTCCACAGATATGCAAGCAAGAAACATAAACATTGTCCCTTCCCATCAATGTGCAGGCATTATTTAATTGATATAGGTTGTTCAATTTTAGTTTCCTTATCTAACTGCACTTGAAGCTTTGTCTCTGAAGAAGATACGGGTACAAACAACCTTTTGCAGTGTCTCTGCTAGAATTCCAGTTATCTGAATGATGGAGGAGACTGAAGTTTCATAAGTAAGGAAGTAAAGGGAATTATGTATTATTAATTGTCTTTCAAGACTAGTGGTTTGTGTAAGAATAGTTCCCTTAGGCTCATATATAAGAATGCTTGGTTCCCAGTTAGTAGGATTATTTGGGAAGGATTAAAAAGTATGATCTTGGAGAATGTATCACTGGGAATGGGCTTCAAAAAACCCAACACCATTGCCAGTTAACTTCTTTTGCCTCATATTGTAGATGAAGACAAACATTCTTAAATACTATTTCAGTACCATTGTTGCCTGCCTACTGCCTTGCTACCAGATTCCCTCCATGACAGCCATGCTCTCCAACCCTTTGGAACTCTGAGCCCCAAATTAGATGCTTTCTTTTGTAAGTTGCCTTGGTCACATTGTTTAGCCAGAGCTATTGAAAAGTAACTAAAGCAAACACTATACTAGCCCTGAGGTTACAGTTTAACTTTGGCTCATATATAACTGAGAACCTTCACTAAAGTAATAAATTAATAAACAATCAATAAAATCATTTTAATTGATGAATTGAACATAGTGGCATTTTTATGTGGAGTCTCAGTAGAAAATAGACATCACACAGAGTGTGAGAAGTGTAATATTTGTTTAACTTTACTTTTTATGTAAACTTTTATATAATAGTTTATATATATAAACTGTTACTTTCATATTTACTACGTGTTCTCATCTTCTATGTGTTGTCTACGTGTTACTATGTGTTGTCATTTTCTAGAAAGACATAACCATGTCCCACAAGCCTATCATTCATGTCACTTCATGTGTGGTGATGTATGACTGTAAATTATTCTTTGATGGTTAAGATTAAGGCGAGAGATTTCCCTGGGGAATATAAGCTGTTGTGGAAATAGTTGTCAATAGATCATTGATCTATATGGCTAAATTTGAGAGGGTGGTAGGTTAGAAACTGAATTCATCTTAGGTTTACAATGTCAAACCTAAGGGTATCCAAACAAACAATATAAGTCAATAAAGCTGGGCAAGCGTGCTAACCAGTCTGATGTGAGCTAGAGTTCACACAAACACACAAACTAGAGTTATCTGAAAGGAGGGACACTCAATTGAGTATTGCCAGTCTTTTCTATAAAGATAACAAAATCCTGAATATGTTCTATTTTGGTCATTAGCTTAATATCCAGAGGTCATCAGAATAAAAATGAAGGGTTAATAAATTCAGGGATAAATTAATTATGTATAGTTTAACTCAAATAACAGTTCTTTTGTAGTCATAGTCATATTTTATTACTGTTTTTAGAACATTAACATTTCTGAGTAATTGTACACAACAAAATCCAGTTCCAATTGCTTCAAAATGTATGCTAATACTGATAAAACATTAGTGTCAGTTGTGTGATTTTTAGCAGCTAAACAGTCTATGTTTAAATGCTCTTGAATTTAATGGATAAATTAAAGTCATACTTTAAGACTACTTAAAAGAATCTGTAAAAAAGGTTCAACCCCAAATATTCTAAAATTGCTTATTTTTATTTGATCTGTGTAATCATTCTCAATTGTTATTTTGGTTTTGTACAAGTTATTCATTTTTATAAATAGATGTGAATACCATAATTCATTTTAGATACAAATTGGCTTTCCTTACAGTAAATTTTTGGCAAAATTAATTTTCACTTAGAAAGCCTTTGGAACAACAAATTCACATCTAGTTAATAGTGAGACAACAGAAGTAATCATGATATATATTAAAATGGCAAAATAAAAAGACAGTTTCCACGGTTGTAATCAAGGACGAAGAAGACTCTTATTGCTGAACTTAATCATGGATTAGAAAAAAACGTACAAGATTTTCTCCACATTCTGCAACAGAAAGAAGGAACATAGGAACAACTAGACTCACCCTTGAACACTATTCAATCAGCTCTCCAGGGCCGTTCAGTTCTTGAGGGTTTTGTGTACCCTCCTCCAGTCATGACTTTTACATACAGGGCGTCTCTAATTTTTACTTAACAGAGTGTGAGCTTCTTGCTTGTAACACTCCTTTTTCCATCTTAATTCTTGCCTTAATGGCTTCTTCATGTTCTTACTATGGATCGGTAACAATGTGCTAAACCTACAGTAATTGGGTCATCTTTTTTTTTTTTCATTTCATATAATTTGATAACAATAATATTAAGAAGGTGGTATACAAGTTTGAAAGGAGGCACATAGGTGAAAGGTATGATTGCATAAAAGGTATGAATTAGTAAATGAGCCCTGCAACTCTTCGGTTTTTTTGATATCAAGAAGGTTGAGCTACATCATCCTCTTAAGTTCTCCAGAAAACAAAAAGATAAATGACCAGTGAACTTCAGGATCAAAGGACATTGAACTCTCTCCAGGTTTTTTGTTTGTCTCTTTGCTTTTGTCAAAGAGCTTTTATGAAGAAACATTTGGAAATTTAGATGCATTGCAAGCACACATAGAAAAGAGCCAAGGACAATCCTGGAATGTGTTTGACATTTGGGCCCCAGTAAGCAGAGTTACCATGTTTGTTGGAGTAAACATGTTTGTCCTTGATTCAGCAGTCTATAAGGAGATCTGTCTATAAGGAGGAGTTTATAGATCCTCTTAATCTTCGGAATTGGGAACAATCAAAGCACACTACTTGAATGAAGCTTCCATTATGTGAGGTGTACTTTAATTTAGACATAATGGTTATATATAACCTGAGGATTCTGGACACTTTATGAAAAAAAATTATATCCCCACAGGGAATTTGGAAATGTTTTGCAACATATAATTAAAAGTCAGACCCACTGCTTCTCTCATTTTCTATAATCAAAGCAAAACATAAATAATACTCCCTGAAGTTATGTTAATACACTTAGAAATAATCTGAGAAAATTCAAGGTTTTAGGAATAAAAATCCAGAAAGTGAAGCTATTTTTTTCATGGGTAGGAACATTTCTTTTAGGTGACATCTCTTTAGTTCAGACAAAAACACTAAAGTGTTAGTTATATTGTAGAGTGTTTGCAATAGTAAACTTAGAGTCACGTTCTCTGAACCATAAGAACATATGTTTATGCTGCATGTTTTCTGAGCTATATGGAGACATAGAGAGTTCTTATTTGAAACTCATGGGTTTGTATTTTTTTTTAAATCAACCGTCAGTCTGAGGATCTGCCTCATAAGCTTCTGGGAGTGGTCCTTTAAAATACAATGTAGATTGTAAACTGAAGTTAATAAACTATGTTCTCTAAATTCTAAATTAAGAATATGGTAGCTCTTCGGATCTCAGGAGTCAGTTGTTTACTAAGATCTTCGAAGTCTGTTAACCAACAAAACTGAAAGCTTGTGAATACATTATCGAAATATCTGAAAACTCAATGCTCTCTGCTCCATCAGTGAATTCAACAATGTATTATATAGAAAAGTACACATTTGCATCTGTCTTTTCTAGCTGTATAGAGAAATAATAGAATTAGTCAAGGGTTTTTGTCTTCTAGTTTTTTTTTCTGTAAGAAATTCCTCTAAAGCTTATTTATTTACAGAATAAGAGCTTTCAGAAGATGCTTAGCACATTAATGTAAGTTGAAGGAGGTGGTCTATTTTTCTTAGGTCTGTAACTGGAACTTACATAAAGTGTAGAAAATAAAACATTGGGACTTGTACATGCATTTTTAGTTCCATGAGAAGCTTAAGAAGAAGACAGAGTATGGTCTATGCAAAATAGAGAAAGAATGTAAGAGCAGTGGGATACAGGACAAATGGGATGGTTTTTAAAAAGCCAAATAGGGTTGGTGTCATAATAAACATCAGAATTAATGTACAGCCTCGACTTTAACAGTAAAAATAAATCTCGCTGGTCAAGTCAGTTGATGAGGAGAACATTGATTTGTTTCAAATGAAGAAACACAGATCAGAATAATATTTAAAAATATTTTATGTTGTAACTTATCCCCCGTTATCCTGAAAATTTATTTTTAAAAAGTTAGATACCATGCAGTCAATGCTTTATGTATCAATTATGAATTGAAATATGTTGGGCAAGGCAGAATCTTTATAGAATTAGCTGACAATAGCGACAGACACTTATTTAACTAATAAAATATAAAACTGGATGTATGTGGAATGCTGACAGCAGGGGATGGCTTCGTTGTTAATTATCAGTCTTTTCTTTAATTGTAGGAACATTCTCCAACAGTGAAACTTTGATTTTTATAATTAGAATTCAACCATCGCCTTGTGAAATTGCTAAAGAAGAAAATTGGATGATACACAGTAGAGAAAGGGATCTGATTCTTTGTGCCCTTGCTAGGTCAAAGAGGTGTTATCGGGTCTGTTTGCCACTTAAAATCCCTCAATGGCTTTGCCTCACTTTGGGTTCATATTGTGTGTTTCTCTGGATGGCAGAACCCTTTATCCCGTGCGCCCCTTTGTCTGTGTCTAACCCTTTTCATAATTCTTTTAGTGCTGTTTTGGGAGGTTGTGAAACTTTTAAGAAGTTGGGCCTGGCCTGGAAGTCGGTCATTAGTGTGGGCCTCTGAAGGTTATACATATTGTCAGGACATGGACTTTCTGCTCAAGGTCTCTGCCAAGATAAGAAGCCTCCTTTTAGGGTTCCCATTGCTATGCTACCACCCAGAGATTACTCTCTGGCAAATAACCTGGGCACTAGAATGATAGTCCTTGTTTTCTTTGACTTGGGAGTCACAGCCCTGTTTTTTTGTTTTTTTGTTTTTTTTTAATCATCAAATGTCATTTGAGGTCAATTATTTCATATATTGTGTCCAGTTTAAGAGTTATTAAATGGTAGCAAGATGATACAGTCTCTCTTGCTCATCACTGGAAACACAGTTCACCATGAAATTCTGTTTTTCTTTTTCAATTTTGTAAAACACATTGCGACTACTGTTATCATTTTTCATCTTATAGTTTTTACAACGAGAATTAGTTATAGATAATTAACATGCAAATATTTCAAATGCAGCATAGAAGTTGCGTTTTCTCTTTTGATTTGGAAATACAGATTGTCTAAGAAATAATGGTTATGGCCATGAGTTGAACATCTCTCACTCATCTTGATCATTGACTCACCTTGTTGGCATTGGCCATTTACTTGTGGAGCTTAGATACACTTCCACAGTGTAGGACTTCATCTTCATACACGAAATTGTGTACTTGCTTATTCTTGTAAGGGTGGTCATTGAATTGATGCCTGAGTATAGATTTTCAATTTTCTAAATTCCAGAGCAAGCACCACAAGAATGTGCCTTAATCCACAAAGCCAACATACTCTCCTCCCCCCTCCCCCCTCCCCTCCCCTCCCCCTCCCACCTCCCCTCCCACCTCCCTTCTCCCCTCCCCCTGCCCCACCTCCAGTAAGAGTCACACTGAAGCTGTCTGCTCAGCCTGGATTAGAAGATGAAATAAGTGAAGTAAAACAAATAGTTTTTGCTATGGGAATCATAAATCAATTTTCTGAATATGGTCCATGGATGAAATTCCTAACTCTCTTAGGAATTTAGGGTTAAGCTTTTGAGAACAGATACTCAGAAGCAACTATTCCTGGAGTCTTGTAATTGGGCACTGAGGAAGAGGTAGTGGCTTCACTTTATCTATTCTTTGGTTCAAGTAATGAATGGAACTATCTTAGGCATTTTCTGCTGCTATAACAGAATACTTAACACTGTATAATTTATAAAGAAGACAGTTCTATTTTGGATTGTGATCTTGGTAATTCAAGAGTATTTTATAAGTACCTGTTTGGGTTTTGATGAGGGACTCATGAAGGGAAATGGAAGGACAGAATAGGAGAATATGGATAAGATGAAACTTTAATGTTCCCTTGCCTCTTACCAATTGGTTCTTACATAACCAATGCAAGCCCGAAAGAAAGAATACACTATTTTTCTATAGAGCATTCATCTAGTAATAAAAGCTCTCATCTGTAATCAAGTCTCATTAGGCCCTGCCAGCCCCCAACATTGATACACCATGATGTAAGACTTAGAAAGAGCTTCTGTGAGGACAAGCCATATGACTTAGTTACCATTGCTGCAATGAAACACCATGTCCAAACAGGAAGTTGGGAAGAAATGGGATTGTTTGGCTTACATTTCCATACACTATTCATCATTGAAGGAATTCAGGACAGGAACTCAAACAGGGCAGAAACCTGGAGTATGGAGCTGTTGCAGAAACCATAAAGGATGCTGCCTACTGGCTTACTCTTACAGCAAGCTACATGGCTTGCTGACTCTGCTGTTTTATGAAACCCAAGACTACCAGCCTAGGAATGGCACCACCCACAATGAGCTGGGCCCTCCCACACCAATCAATCACTAATAAAGATAATGCCCTATAGCCAGATCTTATGGAAGCATTTTCTTAATTGAGTTTCCCTTCTCTCAGACAACTCTAGCTTGTGTCAAGTTGACATAAGACTAGCCAGCACAACATGTTTACAGGTGCCTTGGGAGAAGACTCAGAAGCAATAAAACTCAGATGTGTGATTTTTGCTAAGGCAAGAAGTTAGCTCACTAGGATAGAGATGGCAATAATCCTCATGTAGACTTGGACAACACAGTTTACTTAGAGATATATGGTAGGGGCAACCCTGGGACCTGCCTTCTGCAATTATGGTGAGGTTCATGTGAGGCAATACATATGAAACAAGGTTCATACAAAGACATCGCCTCCATCTGATGGGTGCATTAGAAATGGTGATATTTTATTCTGTATCAGAGATGATACTCCCAAAAGGACCTGAAAGAAGATCTACTGAACTCATTTTTGTACAAACTGATCCACAGACAGCTAAAGCATTTTCCTGTCTCTGAACTGCTTTATTTTAGGAAGGGTACCATGAAGATATATTATTTATTAACATAGGAAAACATGACACAGGTACTTCCTATACCCAATGACAACAACCAGTGGCTAAGAGATGTCATCCATCATGTCCTTTTGGGCATTACCAAGTAAATGGGGATGTACAAAAGAAAATAAGAGTGTGAAGGACAGGGGAGGTAGGTGAGTGGGTGAAGTGCTTGCTGTGCCTACATGAGGACCAGAGTTCAGATCACCCTCCCCTATACAAAACCTGGATATGGCAGCATGTGTCTGTAATTCGTGCACTGGGGATATATGGGTGGAGTGCTGAGAGAGGCACGCCCTAGTGGCTTACTGTCGAGCCAGTTTAACAGAAACAGTGAACTCCAGGTTTTGTGAGAAATCCTATCTCAACAAATATGGTGGACAGTGCCAGAGAAAGATGTGTGATGGCGATCTCTGGCCTCTACACATTTACACACGGACAAGCATGCTGTGTATATGTGCATGCTCTTCTTGCATATGTGTGCATATATACAGTCACATACATATGAGAATGTGCAGAGAGGTAAGCATAGCTGTGCAATATATTCAGATAGGATATTAAAGTCTCTTTGGCTTCTTTTGAGCCAAAAGTTTAATAAACAATTGCCTCTTAAGTTTGTTTGATTGTTTATCTTGGTCTTCAAGCTAGTAGCTTTAAAAACAGTGTTATTTTATTAAAAAATCTTATTTATAAACATTTCTTCCTCTGCAGTAAAAACATTTTTAGCCATGCATTTTTAGGGATTTACTAGATGTACTACTATTATTCATATTTGCTTATATCTAATTTCAAAGTTTTAACTTCTACAGGTAAATTATATTTGATTAAATTATAGTTGTTATTTAAATGAGCATTGTATGGTAAATGGGATTGCTTTGCTTTCCTGTGTACCATGAGAGACGGCTTTTAATTTATAAATATGTTTGTTTAATTTTTGAAACATGAATTAACTTGGGAGGCAAATCAGTGACTATCTGTGCAGATGGTCATAGGTGTGGGATAAAATTGAGCAAAACAGAGAGAGAGAGGACTGTTTCAAGAATCCATGCTCACCAGAAGCAAGGCTTAGCAGTGCGATAGGACAAAGCTATATTGCCTGAGGAATTCTCTTGTTTGGATATATGAGCATGAATCCTGCAAATGCCCTCCTCTCATAGTTTCCTATTCTCACTCTCAAGAGCATCTTATAGTTGGTCATGACAGTGCACGCCTGTAATGGCAGGAGTCAAGGGGCGTCAATACAAGTTCCACACCAATCTGGTGGTCTTTATGGCAAGTTCCAGCCAGTACAAGGCCATATAGAGGAACTCTGACTAAACCCCTCTACCCAGAAAATGAATGACCAGTTCCAATTTCCTTCTGAGCATTAATATGACAATGGATTAAGTTGGATCAATAGCCTTAAGGGCAAAAACTGCTGTCACTATATAAAAGTGAAGGGGGCTGAGAATGTCAGATTTCCCCTTTAATACATTTTTCTCTGATAATTTATGCAGTCATGTTATATTTAACCCACACACACACACACACACCACCACACAGACACTTTCTTAGATAGCGAATGGAAGAGGCTTCTTTTCTACCAAACAGAAGGAAAAGCGGGAACAGGAAGAGAGGGATGGATCTTGCTATGGTGAAGCTATTTCTAAATTAACATAGTCTAGGAATTAAGTTTCCTGCAAGCCAAATTTTACAGGATTGTAGAATCTATCCTCTCTGTTTCTGTGTATGTCTCTCTGCCTACTCCCTTCTCTCTCTCTCTCTCTCTCTCTCTCTCTCTCTCTCTCTCTCTCTCTCTCTCTCTCGCTTCTTTAGCCTGCTTGAGTCCTTGGGTTTGATCCTTTAGTCACCATGCAATAAGAGCTCTAGATTCATGGAAAAAAGTTAATATGAGAACAGTCTTCTCGGTCTTCTGAACAGCTTTATTAGAAGATGGAACCTGAGAGGGAAGCGTAGGCCTTCAGTTTCAAAGAGGAGTTTCATTAGGAGAGTTAGCTGCCATGTATAGCATGGGGTGAAGGGAGGGTGGGGTGACTAGAAGAAGCGATCTTTTAAATTTTTCAAACAAAGGTAGTTTCTGACTCTTATAGATCCTTAGTGAGGTGGTGGCAAGTTGCACACCACATGTTTTAGCCTACGTGCAAGAGACATGGAGGTAGGTAATACGAAGGACCATGAACTTATCTTACACTTGTGGGCTGTAGGGGCTGGGCTTGCTTCTCCTGCATCCACCCCCAAAAGTCATGACAGTAATAAATATGTAGACATAAGACACGAATCCAAAGAAAACTGAAAAAATTCTTCTCTTAAGTAAAAGATACCAACGTAAGTATACAATAACAATAACAAAACCTTTTAAAAATTATCCTAAGACAAAGATAATAAAGTGAATTAGGTTAAAGAAGAAATTAAAGACTCAGATAAAAGTACAATGATAATAAACCCACGAGTTTATTTTCCCCCCGAGGAAAAAAGGAACCAAGAATGCCAACAGAGCTCAGAACCTAATAATGCAAATCACAGAATTAGGCAAATAAATGAGAAATTTTAGAGTATTTTTCAATTTAGAATATTTATGTAAATGGAGTCGAGTAAGTAGACCAGAGACTGTGGTGAAGTCTCAATGGCCAGTTATTTTAGAGATGGGGCCCTAACTCCATCAAATTCAAGCCTGTTACTAAATATCTCACAGCATTGGAAACAAACAAGAACAATTTCCAAACAATTATGTCAAGAATATGTAACCTTGCTCCCTGAACTAATATTAAATTAGAGAAAATGGACAGGAAGAAAAACAAGCCAGCCCCCGTGGAATGGCAGAATCTGTTTGGGGGGTAGGTTTGTGTTGAGTTCACTTGCTGAGCAGTGGCTGCTATACTGAAAGCCCTATCCAAGTTCAGTTACCGAAACTTTCTATCCTACACATGGGGTCATCCCATTCCTTCTTGTCCAGGGCTGGTAGAAGGCGATCTCAAATGTCAGAACTTTACCGTGATTTCTCTAAGGATGCTCTTGAGTAAATGACTTCAAGAAATGGTTTTCTAGTATGTTAAAGAACTTTACTACTAAAATAATGCCATAAGTCATTTGGGAAAACCTGGGAGTAATTCATTTCTTGTGGATCCTGGCTACTCATCACCCTGGGATGGTGGAGGGTTTGCCAGCTAAATATGAACTGAGTCTGGGCAGATGCACAAGGATCTTGGTTGAAACTAGACAAACTACAGGGTATTATTTGTGGCAAAGAGGAAGTGTGGCTCATCCTATTCAGCTAGAATTCACATCTTGTCTCATTCAGGAGGCGGGCTGACTATCATCAGATGGTGGCTTTTCAAAGTGAGCTTCTATGAAATATCTCTGATTTTTTTCTGCTTGGAAACAATAATTATGCTGATGTGAGGCCAGGAGAAGGTGTGGGCTCCCCTGGAGCTGGAATTACATGTGGTTGTGATCTACCCAGTATGAGTCCAGGAAACTGGACCTGGGTCTTCTGCAAGGATAGCAAGTCTGTCTGACTTCTGCTCAGCATCATGGTTTCTGATCGGCCTACTTGTTGAGTTTATTTCTTTATCTCATTGAGGAATAGTCTATTTTATGAGTAAATCATAATTTTTTTATCCGTTCTTCTCAGGAAGATAAGATTTCCTGACTTTTAGCTAACAAGAATAAAGCTGGCCTGGACACAGCTTACATGTTTTTATGTGGACACATGTCTGTATTTGAATTTCTGGACTGTTTAACTGTAAGTGTATGTTTAACTTTATAAAAAACAATAAGTTTTGTAGCAAATTTTGAAATTTGACCCTAGATAGAACATATGTGTTGCCAGAATATACAAGCTCTCCCCTCTAATTCTGCTGGCATAAATGCTTTGGTAAACTCTCCAACTGGAGAGCAAGAATGAGTATTCCCAGTGTCACTGAGTTACTAAGTTTTCTCTAGACCAGGAAAGCAAAAGGAAAAGAGATCAGAGGAAATCAACAAAAGGGAAGAAACCAACATGGGAGCCGTGACTATTTTGCAAAACCTCTCTGAAGAATTGTTCAGCTGCTGTTTGCTTTGTGATTAGCACTGTGGTGGCCGCAGGAAGCTCAAACAGTACTCTCCCTTCATCCCTTGACCCCTATGTATTCACCTCACCATCCTGCCTCCTTGTTGCCAAAGGAATCCAACCAATGCCTTAGATACAGAGAACATGAACACAGTCCTAAACTGACTGTCACAGCTAAGACCCGCCTGTGATCAGCGAGGCTGAGGAGACGTGCCCAGGATTTCATGCAGATGGGAATGTTTGTCCCCAGAGTTTGAATAACAAGTGCACTAAGCCTGGCTAGTTCATTAAAACTGACTTGACTCAACCAATTCTCGGAAGATGCTCTTAAGAAAATACGTGTTTATATAGTACTTAGCACCTCTTCTTTTTCCTTAAAGATGAGATGCTAAGACCTTTAATCCAAAAGAAAGTCTTAAAAGCTCCAGGATGAGATCACAGAATTGTCTCTCTCCAGGAGTACTTTGGGATCATTGCCATCACCCGGGAGATGGTCCAGAAAAATCCTCCCTAAACCAGTAAAATCCAGATAATGCAGTAATATCCCCTAATTGGGAAAAGGTCAATCCTGGTGAAAAGTCTGAGTTATGAGGCCATCTCGAAAGAGAGACGTGGTTCTTATTTTTGGCTTATAATAGTGTTTTGATTGCTTCAGAGGAGAAACAGCCAAGACACAGATGTGCTTGGCCCATGTGTGTTACCACTCCTCAGAGGCTATGCCAGCTGCAGGCATTACTAATCAACCAAGATTAAAAAAAATAGAGTAGCCCTTTCTGACTTCTTTAGTAGTTAAATGCACACTGTAATTTAGGATTTGCCTTTTGATTTGAAACTTTGTGGCCATTCAGAAACTGATCATATAAACCAGAGTGAAAGACACCTTTTCAGAATGTGTAAGCATTTATGCACATGTCAATAAAAACATCTCAATTGAAATGTGGAACACTTATTTGTGGGTGTGTATATTTGTGAGTAGAAAGGCAGAGAGAGATGGAGAGAGAGTGACTGAGGGAGGAGATGGAGGGGTGGGGAAGGGAGTAGAAGAAAGAGAGAGAGAGAGATCCTTTTTAAAAAATTTCAGGGAGTTCAGCTAGGCAACTCTCAATCCGATATTTTGCTACTTTGACTGCAGATAAATTGTCACTTGTAAAAGTGAGACGAGATTGGAGTCGTCATTCTCAGCAAAATAAACTTAACTTTTTTGAAATATGAAGTGAGCAATTAACAAAGACGAGGTCTGATATGTAATTTTTAATGACATTGTTCATCAACTCGGGATCACAAGATACATTTGAAAAGTATTTTCTTCTAAATAATTAATGTAAAACCAGCTGAACTTAGTGAAAAGCCTTCAGATTGAATCTGCTTTAAGGAATGTTATAAATGTTACTAGTTATTGCAAGTGGTATAACTTTCAATCCCCAAACATTCTAACTAATATTCTTTCTATAAGCTCTGCATTAGTTCTATTGAGTCTTCCACTCTCCAGTTTGGTAGTGCATGTTCTGTGAAAAGGGATAATAAAATCTACTGTCAGTTGATATCATTTTTATGTGGGAAGATGAGAGAAATAATGTCAGTCTTCAGAGTGATGTAAGCCTGAAGCCATGATCTACAAGTGTCACTCATCACTATGGTGACCACAAATGCCTCATCAGAGCTTGCACATGCCTCATATTAATGGTGAAATGTCACCTTATCAAAAAGCTGCTGTTAATAAACTTTTTTTTTAAAGTCCGGGTTTCAGGATAAAACTTGATGTTTAACAAATACAGGTCTTGAGACTGCATTGGCTCTGTTTAAGCTCTGGCCTTGATTTTGCTTGACTTTGGGACCATAGCCATTCACCTGATCACTTATTTAAGGACAGTGAGAAAAATACTTGTTGACATAGGGTTGTCAAAAAGATGTAATAAACTGATTTTTGTTAAGTATTTGCAAAGCTGTCAAATCAGAATGCCATATAGGAGTTGAAAAGTATATTTCATTTGAAATGAGTTTTATTTATTTATTTATTTATTTATTTATTTATTTATTTATGGCTAAAATTTCTAAAACTTTATAAAGTCTTTTTTAGTGAGTCATTAGATAATAGCTTCTTAGCATCAAATGTTCCTTAGTTGATGAAGGTCCTGTCCGGTTGTGTTTGAGTGTGAACATCAATGAATACCCCATACACACATGTATTTGAGCACTGGACTCCTGTTCATGGCACTGGTCTCGAAGGTTGGTCCTTCTGGGGAATGTGAGTCACTGGGCCAAGCATAGATGTTTTACAGTCTTCCCATCTCCTGGCAGCTCTCTGCTTCCTCAATGTGGGTGCCATGTGACCAGCCACCTTAGGATCGTGACACCATGCCTTCGATGCTATTATGAACTAGATTATTCTTAAATTGCGACTGAAATAAACCTCCCCCCTCCCACATAAGTGCTCTTTTGGCACAACAATAAGGCAAGTGACTAATCAAATCAAAATGAAGTAAATAAAATTACCCCTTTTTATTTGCTTACAATGAACTTTATTTTAAGAAAAGAAGGGCTTATTTTGGCTCAGAATTTGAGGGTACATTCATCTGTGCACAAAAAGCATGGTGGCAGGATCCTAAGGTAGCAGAAAGCATCTGGTCTTATTGATTCCGGTGTCAGAAAGCAGAGAAAGAGGAATGTTTGGTGCCTGCTCACCCTACTCTCCAGTTTATCCAGACTCCAATCCATGTAACTGTTTTACCCACCATTAGGGTGAGATTTCCCACCTCAGTTAACTCAAAGAAGAAACTCTCACACAGATATACTTAGAGGCTTGTTTCCTAGATATTTCTAGATTCTTTCAGTTTGATAATAATCTTCAACCTTCCCTGGGCAACCACTTTCAGCTATTTTCTCTACCTTTTAAAAATTAATTTTTGACACTTTCATCCATGTATACAATGTACTTTGATAACATTCACCTGTCACCTTGCTTAGATGCCTACCCCTCCCAATGAACCACTTCTTTCCCCCAAATCTCCCCTACCTTCATGCAATATATTTAGTGGCCCATGGTTTTAACTACCATTGCTTGCATGAACATGGGTATAAGGTTACTCACTGGAGCACTGTTAACTAACCACTGGTTATACCACTAAAGAAAACTGTCCCCAAACCCCAACAACCATTAGCTATAGATATTTCCTCAAGCAGGGGAGGGACCTTGTGAGTTGCTACTTTCTCCATTGAACCTTTTTAAAAATAAAGGGTTTACTTTTATTTTAATACTTTAATTTTTTAATTATATGTATTTATGTGGGATTGGTGGGAGGGTGGTGTTTATAAGTATAGAGGGTTGTGTTCATAATGTTACCAAAGTCTGAAGATTGAATTTTCTGACTGTGTGGTCCAAGCACATGTGCGCCATCATTTCCTCCCTGGAGCTATCTATCCCTTTGTCATTTCAGACGGAACATCTTCAGTGTATGGGTCTTGCTCTGCCCATGTACCCATCATGAATATTATTACAGTGAGAGTGGGACCTCAACAGTGGCTTCTGCCTATGAGCCATGTTCTGTCTTCTCTTCCCAGGTCTCACCCAATCCTCAGGAACCTATGCTGACTGCCTCCTCTCTTATGCTGCTCCCTTCTTCTTCCTCAAAGCCACCAGACTCGGGCACAGGGACGTCCCTATCCACTCACCACCAGATGCAGCTCCTCCAGCAGCAGCAGCAGCAAACACAAGTGGCTGTGACCCAGGTTCTCCTCAGCCTCCTCTCTTCTTCATAGGCTCCACTCTCGTGGTCTTGATGCACCTTCCCTAGCAAGGGGCTCAGGGCAGGTTTAAAACCTAGGGAGCTCTAAGGAACTGCTCATGCTATTGGTTCATTACTTGTTGGGGTTCCGAGAAGTGAAAGTGGAGGGGGGACATATTGGGAACTGTGGTTAAAATGGAAAAGAAAAACACATTGGTTCTCCAAGTATCCCTCCCTCTGAATTAGGCTTGGCTAGCTTGACTGAATGTTGTTGGATAATGACTTGATCTTAATGTTATTCAGAGGCAAGACAAGGGTGTCAGGTTCAAGGATGCCAGATTTGCTGGTTCTAGAGGTATGAACATTTATGAGCTGTCCAACATGAGTGTCTGTCAAGAACTAAACTCCAGCCCTCTGCAATAGTGGTACAATCTTCTGATCACTAGAGTTATCACTCCAGCCTTGACAATGAACTTGAAAAAGAATGTTTTGGTGAATATTTTAGATAGAAATACTAAGTTTGTATGCCCTGACCAAAAATACTACCATGCTTAATTAAATAGTGACATAATAAAATGGTTTATAGAATGTACTTTTGTTGTTGGTTTAAAACAGCATTTTAAAAAACAGCATTTCAGTATCTGGATTAATGTTTAATATATGATGAGTTTTCAGTAGATATTATTAAATGAACATTACTTGGTTTTAATATAATTTTTTTACTTAAACTATTTGAAAATATTTTAAAGTATTAGATATCATTTTTCTAATATCATGTGTCATCTCTTTAAATGGTTGAATAACATTCCATGAATATGTTTTTCCTACACATTCCCCAATTCTTGGATAGTAATATTAGTTAGTTATATTATCGTCCTATTATAAATAAACATTGTGAAAGTCCATATAAGAAATCCTTTGCACACACCTCTGATTATTTTCTTAAAAATCATGTTTAGATGTTCCTGGTGACTGAATTATATGGGATTTTAAGGATTATAATTCATCTACTATTGTTGAGTCAATATTTACCAAATAATCTTATCTGTGCTCCATACTAGACAGCTGTCTAAGGATGCCATGGGAAATAAAGTAGATAAAGTTTTGCCCCTTGGATTTTACAATCTAATGCAGATGTTAGAAAGCTGTGGCTCATGGGCCAACTGTAGTTTAGCACATTGTTTTCCTAGATCAAATTCTGCCAGTACACATGCAAGCTTCTTATGTATTGTCTGTGTCCTTATATTGTATGGCAGAGTTGGAACAGAGACCAGAGGCCCTGCAGGGCTAAAAAGATTTACTATCTGGATAATTTCAGAAAAACAATGGCCAACCCCTTGGTTTGATAGCTTATAATTTGGCCTCATTAAATTACAATGCTTATAGCTGTCTTCAAGAAGAGACTCACATCAACTAGGTTTTACTTCATTTATTCTTCTGTTTCTCCAGAACCCTCTTTTTAAAAAAAAAAAAAAAAAAAAAAAACAAACAAGTCGTTTTTAGTATGGAATGTCTTAACAATCACATTGGAAAGTAATAGAGTCAGTTACTGACATTTCCTTTCAGTGAGTCATCACCAACACTGGCTGAACCTGCGTCAGTTTATCAAAGTTAACCTTACTTTTTCCGACTGATTGAAGAAGCCTAGGACCCATGCAGCAGCCCGAACCTTCAGCTTCCTGGAAATAAAATTCCCTAAACTGCTGGAATTATTGAAATTGATACTATATCATTTTACATATGAAATTCATCTTGTTTATTCTGAAACTCACCGACATGACTTTAATGACTTTTGTAAACGGAAATATCTGTTATTTGACTCCCCCCCCACCCCCACCCCCAGTGCCTGCTTCACATGGGCGCACTAATGATTATTTGTCAAAGGCCCACTGTTTGCTTACAAGGTACGGAGGCTTTTTAGACACTAATGACGGCTCTTGATTCACTTGATAATATTTAGAATAAGCCGTAAAAGCTGATCTTTGAACGAACAGACTGCTTTTATTGGCTTTTAGTGCTATTACTGCTGTCATAAGTGGAAAATTGGCCTAATGTAAGCAGTACTGCTGTGTCACACTGCAATACTGCAGCCTGGCTTTATGGCTTATTTCTCCTAATGAAAGGATGGCCATGTACAGGGAGAGTCCAGTAGCCCTTAAGCTGTGGGGTATAATGTCCATTGAGGTCTGTGGTTCACCTAAGAAGCAGGGACTGATCTGCTTAAAGGAGCACAGGGTTGATTGAACATCACAGCCCTATGGACACTTGATCTGGAAATGCTTACTGAGTCCTACCAAGTGCTCAGAGCAAGGGATGAAAGGCTGAGGCAGGTTTGATTAAGATGGTTAGACCTGTCCATAGATCTATCATTCTATGTCTGTCGGCAAGAGCTTAGTACTCTCTTTAAGTTTTAAATGAATTTTTTGAGACGTAATGTATGTGTAGTTAAGCAGGGGGTCTTGAGCCTATATCTTGAATGCTTTTCTTTTTTAAATGACACTCACTATTTATTCATGTGTGTGTGCATGTATGCAGGTCAGAGTATAACTTTCAGGAGTTGTTTTTCTACTTCTACCATGTGGGTCCTAAATATTGAACTCAGATTCTCAGCCTTGGCGGTGGTGACTTTACCCATTGAGACATATGGTTAGTCCCAACATGACTGCATTTTACATATGTGTGTATCTGTATAACCACCAACCATTAAGATGCAAGGGGGATGAGGGACGGACAGTGTGAGGGAGACTGGGAGGGAAGGGGGCTGCGATTGAGATGTAAAATGAATGAATGAATGAATAAATAAATAAATAAATGGAAAAGATACAACATATTTCAGAATCCTACAAGCTCCATCCATCGTGCCACCTCCAGTCATCATCTCTGCTCACGCATATCTTATTGCTAGTATTATTTTCTTCCCTTCTCCCTACAGATAACATTATGTGCTTCCATGCCTGATTTCATTTTTTTCAGAACCCAGGCCTTTTGCTAAATCCATAGTTCATTATTTATATTGCTTTATAATATTCCATAGCAAAACTGCACTACAGACCATCCATTCTATTGTTAAAGCACAGGTCGTCAGTTCTCAACAATTGTCCATGGTCAATCATGCTGATGGGGGCATGCTTACAGATGTGTTTTTATGGATATATGTGTGTATTTTTGTTGGGAATAAACCTGGGTAGAATTGATGGGTTACAAATGGCCAGAATTTTAGTGATAGGTTGATTTCATCTGGGCATTTTCCAAAAGGTTCTAAATTTTATATCCACCAACAGAGTGTGGGGATCACAGTGAATGTTTAGTGTTACCAGGACCCAGGACTCAACATTGTACAATCATTCTAGCAGAGTTCACTGTCTTTATTAGCTACCTGCACATAAAATCCAGGAAAATATAGTTGGCTTTTGAATGTTCTTTCTGTGTCTATTCTAACTCACAATATGACTCACTTTACCCTGGGGGATGGTGATAGGAGACAAGAGGTTGGAATTAGCTCTAAGTTGGCATTGTGCCACCACCAATTAATAACGGACTGACCTAAATAGACCCAGTTATGTTTCTCACCCCTCTCTTCTGTCAAGCAGCACAAAATGCCTCCACTGGTAGGATTATCATGAAGACAAATAGAATACAGTGTGCATGGTTCCATAAACCAGGAAAGCCACTATGAGAAGATTGTCTCTACCGAGGCCGACCAATACATCACATTCAGCTTGTCCAGCTTTTCCCTCTTGACTGTCCTCTCATTGCCAAAACTAGACTTCTAAACGGCACCCTAGATTCTTTTCTCTACTTCACTACCACCATGGGATACTGACAATAAACACCACTGTGTACTCACATCTAAATATACAAATACTTCAGGCAATCCTTCACACTTAGCATTCGATAGGCAACCTACTGAAGTGCTTATTGTTATTTTCTACAGGTGGTACAATATCAAGATTCCAGATGATCAAAAAAATGGGTCTTGGTCATATAGAGAACATATAGGAAAAAAAAAAAAGATTTAAATCTGACATCCAGTGGATGGGCTGTAGGCTTGCACATCAGTCTAATCTGAGAGTTCTCCAGATTCACTGCTGCTCCCTGAATCACTCCATCTCCACTCCCATGCCACACATCAGCTTTCAGTGCCCTTTCTCTTTCTTGAGTCTTGCTGTTGATGAAGACATCTGTCTGCCATCCCCCTTTGGCTTGTTCGCTTGCTGAGCTTTCATCATCTAGAATCAAAGCCAGAGACTCAGATCTCTGGGGAGACTTCTTCAAGTCCTATTCTCCTCAAATAGCTCCTCCATTTCTATATTTGCCAGTGATCTGGGATGTCAGAACAGGTCTTCCTGAGTAGCTGCTGGGAACTGAACAATCTGACCATTCAAATAAGTCCTACATTTCTTTTCACTTTCTGTATAATGGGGTATTGTGTCTCCTTGCATATTTTCATGAGTACCATCATCGACACAATTACATCTGCCAATATGTGTTGCTGAGCCACACCCTATTTTTCCTTTTATATAATGCTGGCTAACTAAGTATGATGTCACTCTATGTGTATGTTCTCTTTTCTCCTTCATTGTGTTGCTTCTTAGGGTAGCTACAACACACTACTGCCCTAGTGGCTTAAGACACAAGAATTTCATCTTGGAAAACAGGTTGTCTTAGAGTGAAAATCATGATGCCGTCAAATCTGTATCCACTCTGGAGCTCTAGAGCTGGATTTGTTTCTGGCCTATTCTAGCCACCGAGAAGCTGCTGACACGTGGATGCTGATGGTTTCATTTCATGCTCCATCTTTATGGCTGTGACATTTCTCCTTATGTAAGTGGCATGAGCCCTCTTGAATACTATCTCTCCCTTTCCTCTTTCCTACATCTATCATTTTCTCCTTCAGAGATGTGTCTCTCTGTGTTGCGGTGGCTTGTCTTGAACTCTTGAGTGTAAGTCATCCTCCTCCTTGGCCTTCCAAGCATCTCAGAGCCAGGTGTACCAAGCTGCCACAACTTTAGATAATCTCTCCATCCAAATAGTAACTACAGTCCTAAAGTCCCTTTCACATGCATTTTTCCATTTACTGTTTGCACGAATTAGACTGGAATCATTCAAGCTATTATTTAGCCTGAAAATATTTACCTTAATTCTTTATTTTCAACATCTGCTATGGTTTGGAATCTATAGTTTCCAGACGGTGGTTCTGTTTTGAAAGTAATGGAGCCTTACAGAGGTGGAGCCTGACTGGTAGAAGTAGGTAATTCATTTACTGTGCCTTTGAAGGTCATACTCATCTCTGGATCTGCCCAGTTTTTCTGCTTCCTTTCTCCAGCGTGCCGACTAACGTTTCAGTGGCTAAAAACAAACCACAAGTGCCGCCTTGCCTCCTCTGACACGACACACTGAAGTCTTTCTGCAATTGTGAGTCAAAGCAACCCTTTCTTTCCTTAAGTTGTTTCTGTCAGGCATACCAGTGGGGGGGAAAATGACAAATGCTGAAAATTAGTAGTAAGCATTAGAATCAGTACTGTGATAATTCTGACCCTGCAGAGTTTCAGAACGGGATGGTGGGAAGAATGTATGGGTGTTTGGAGACACAGACTAAGGAAACCCTAGAATATGTGAGCTGAATTCAACTGTTGACTCTGGTAGTAGTTCAGAGGACAAGACATCAATTAAAACACAAACAGTAACTACAGTAATCATGAGATTTCAAATTGAAAAACAAAGACAAAAACAAAAACAAAAGCTCTAAAAGTGGGGCGAGGGGGATAATACGGTTATATTTTGAAGATGTCCTAAAAGACTTAAGTGAATCTAGATTTAAAAAAAAAAGACTTAATTTATTTGGCAAATACATCAAAACACTCAACTGTGGAAAGTTTATTGCTCCATGTTTTTAGCCACATTTTGTAGAAAAACCATGAGTAAAAGTTTTTGCAGAATGGTTTGAAAATTGAACAGTTCAGCCAGAAAAGGAGCCTGAATATATTTAACATGAACAATAAAAAGAAGTTTTGCCAGTGTGCTAGTAGTTGTTTTTTAAATGAGTATCATGAATATTGTTCTTGGTTATCCTTCAGAACTAGGAATGAAGACCCTATTGCTAGAGACACGTGTTTGAGTCATAAGAGATAGAGGCATCAAGCTGGTGGACATTTCATCTCTACTGTTTAACTTTCATAATGCTAGAAGTTTCTATTCATGCTACTTAGGGAAAATGTAAGTATCATTTTTACCTAGCCATGAACCCTGAGAGCAACAAGAATACTAGTTTGGCAAGATGTGCCCACGGGTACAATAGTGGCACAAATGTTATTGGAGTAACCAGTTGGGTTTCAAGCCTACTTATTCCACAAGAGAATATTCATGCTTTATTATACCATTATATCATTTTATCCTGCCATTAATTGGACTACAAATTCACAGTTTACTAGATCATAAACCTTGGTAAAATCCCTAATGCTATTCTCCTAAAAGGACAAAGTATTATGCTGCCCCCAAGATTTTATCTTGGGGATTAATGTATCTCTCAACTATCATCAAATAATTAAAAAAAACAGTAAATGGCAATTAATACAGAGGCCCCAAACTGGCAAATGTGCAGAAAATAAGGCTGTGGGATTCTCATCTCTAAGTAGAATAGCTATATCATACTGTCTTCCCTCCCACAGCTCAGGAATTATTACAGAATGGAAAGTAGAAAAATTGTAAGGGCCAGACAGAGCCAAGTAATGATGTCTTCCATGAAATGGATTGAAAATGACAAGGCTGTTGTATACATGAATCCACACTAGCTGTGACTCTGTTCATAAGATCTGCGCAATATCAAGCCATTCAAAAATCCCAGCATGGATATGAAAGAGGATCAGGAACTCTCAATCCTATCTAATGAGCTATCAACAATTAATGGATAATGGGAAAGGAAGTTGTCTTCAGGGATGCAGACCCAAAGAGGCTGAGCATACTCCAGTAGATAATCCTATATTCATGTACATATATTCATGTATATAAATGAACTCAGTGTGTAAACTAAATAACATGAAACTAGGAGGGAAAAGTGGTCAGAAGATAGAGGAGGAATTGGAAGGGAGTGAATGGGGGAATGGAGTTGATCACAATACTTTATATGCATATATGTAACTATCAGTTAAAGCAAATGCACAATAAAACAATGCCATGAAAATGAAACCACTTACTTTGCTTGTGACTAATTGAAAGATCTTTTGGAAGTGATCTTTTGAGAACTATCAAAGGTCCCATAGATAGAAAGTTGATCTGAAGTGCTTTAATTTGAAGTAAAAGTGTCTGAATAAAGAGTACACGAAAAGAGATTCCAGAATCCTCTACTAGAAAAGGCCATGTAGGGAAACCTTTTCCTATGGTTTAGCCACCTAAAGGTGCAGTAGCTGCTGCAGCCATGATGGGAAGGGGGATGGACAGCTGTTTCCCAAGATAGACACAATCTTTGCATTGTCCATATGATCTTGAATTTTCAGCCATCGTAAAATTGAGTTATTGAGGCACAGGGGTTTTGTACAACAGTTCAGAGAAAATCTCTAAGCTACACAATGTGAAGTCAATTTTTTTTTTTCAGGGAGAAATGCACAAAGTTCTACAGGTGAATTCTAAGTTATAGTAAAGATTTCAGGTTGAAGATGCCAGCAAATTGGGTCATATCCTGGGAAAGGGAAAGTTTAAGGAGCCAAGTGGGGTTTATAGGAGAGAGACTACACATATTACAAATATCAGTGTGTGGAGAGCCGTGGTGAGCGGTGACAGCATTCGCCATTGGAACATGGCGCTGGCACCTGGCACTCGTGGGTAAACAAGTAAAATTGTGCATGTGCAAGTGGTGAAAACGCGCCAAATCACCACCCAACCCAGGGCGTCATACGGGGTTTTGAGCAAGCAGCCAATCAGATATGTTCACCCCACCCTAGGGTGTATATAAAGCAGCGCCACCTTGGGTTGCTCTCTCTCTTCCTCCTCACATGGTAATAAATGCTTGCTGCAGAAGGATCCTGGTGCCCGAGTGGGTTCTTGTCGACGAGATGATTGCGTGGGTCACATCAGTGCTGTAAGGACAGGTTAGCAAGCCCACTGCATAGCCTGTCATGGTATCCAGTCTTTCAGATTCTGGGCATACATCTTCTGGAGTTCGTGTGTGCCCTAAATTTATGCAATATTCACTTGCTATACCCCATCCCTCCCCTTTGCAGTGAAGATGTTTTCCCTGTACCATATATTGGAGTTATGTAACCTGATTTTTAAAATTACAGAACTACAGCTAAGAGTTTTCTTGGAGTACCAGTAGAGACTTCTGGAACTTTGATGCTGAATTAATGGGAGGAAGCATTATGGGATGGCTGTCAGTCTTTGAAGGCCAAAGGCTGAATGTTATGGGTTTAATGTGAAATGTTTCCTGTAGGTTCATATTTTGAATACTTGCTCCCCAACTTATGGCACATTTTATGAAGGCTGAGGAGCCTTTAGTAAACAGTGTTTATCTCACAAAGATAGGTGCCTGGAGATGGGTCTGTGAAGCTTTCATTTACTCTGGTTCTGGCCTGTGTTCTCTGTTTTTGTCCTGTGTGACTCGTTCCCACCTCGCATTCCAGTAGACATAGCTGTTCAACTCTCCCGTGCCTTCCCATTGGTGAACAGTGAAAACTTTATGCAATCATGATCGAAAATAAGTGTGCTTTCTCTTAAATTGTTTTGATCCAATTTAGTCATTGAAATGAGAGCAGTAACCAACACACTACCCTACAGAAGCAAACTCTCAAATAAGATAGCAGCAGACTCACCCATGGCTCTAGCCCTCCCTTCTAGAAGAGCAGAGCTAAGGCATTATCTTGGCTGTTATCTGAACTCTATCACTTCTTGCCTGCATTGCTCCCACTAGAAGGATTTGCTAAAAACCACATCTGATCATCTAATTCATTTCCATAAATTTCTCTAAGGCGACTCCATCACTTTCAAACTCCTTGGCTTAAAGGAAGGCATTTAAGGACCTTTTTGATCTTATCCATTCTTTCTCATATTTCATTATCTGACCTTCCTCGGTCTAATAGTTATGACCGTAGGCTTGTGAATTAAACCACACTGGCTTGAATGCCGCCTTTGCCATTGACCAGCTCAATATTCTTGGACAGGCCATTTAGTTCTTTGATTCCCTGACCCACCCCTGCTTTAAAGATCCTTTTATGGATTGGGATGATAGAATGGACTCACATATATGACAAGTGCTGGGTAGGAACTCAAACAGAAAAACCACACTGCTTCAGTACTGCACATCATATAGAAATCTAAATGTCATTATAGCTCCAAGATAGACTTCTATTCGTTAAAGCTCTTCACCAATGTTGGACCTCACCTTTTTCTCATGTGCACATACTGGGCTCTGAACACAGTTTGAAAACCCTCCCCACATAACTTCATTGGTAACTGTTATACTCCAAAATTCTCTTAGATGTCACTCATCAAGTGGGTTTAAAATCCTTCTTTAACCTTAGTTCTATTTTGAATCGAGCCTGTGATATCTTTAGTTGAACATTCAGGATGATTTTAATAGGGAAGACCTCATGATTGTACTTTAATGTCCCACAGCACGGCGAATGGTTGATCTTTGGAATGGAAGCTTCCTGGACACACATGTACAAGTCATACCATCAGATTTTTTCCCTCTAATAAAAATTCTCAGTTGCACATGTCTTATCTCTCAAAACTTAATGTTTTAAATTGTGTTACACATATACCTCCCCATTCTTTCTGAATTAAAATGATAGTTTTATCATTACCTTCAAAGCCTTTAGTCAGATCCTGTACTGACCTAGAGTTAGAAGTCTGCCAGCTCATCCTCTTTCATTGGGCTTGAACATACTAAGCACTAAAACTTCATATAGTACTTGTTATTTTCTATACTGGAAATATATAAAATCAATTAGAATGGGCTTCCTTGCCATTCTTTTTTATCCTTTCTCTTCTTTTCCTCCCTGGCACTAACCATCACCAGACATACTATATACTTATTCATTTATTTAGCACCTGCCGTTTCCCATTAGACTACAAATATTATGAGTATTATGTTAATTATTTCCAGGGCAAACCCAGAACAATGTCTAGAGGATGAAATGAATGCCTGATGTCATTCTTCCACCAACAGGAAACAGCAAAGAGGAAGTCAAGGTGAGTCTTACAGCTATCGGTTGTTCACTGAATCCATCATTTAGGTAAAAAGAAGAACAGAGCATCAAACAAAAGAGACAGTTGCTGTAGTTTTGGTTTCCAGCCTTCCAGGCTAGTGCATAAGACCCTCAACTGTCTCCACCAATGGTCTTGAGACTGATCCGGAAACAACAAATAGAATGCATTAATCCAAGCCCCACATCAGTGTTATGTATTAACATGGTAAGGTAGGAGATGACTGTGAGTCCCTCTTTTATTAGGGAAGAAGGCATGGAATTCACGTGCAGAGGCCTAGTGAAAACATCTAGTCAGCTGCTGGGTGACTTGGGTTGTTCTATGTGTTGTTGTTGTTGATGTTGTTGTTGATGATGATGATGGTAGTAACGGTGAGGTGTATGTGTGTTTGTTATTGTATTTGTGGTGTATGTATGTATCCATGTGTGAATGTGAATTGTATGGATGAATGCATATGTGTCCATGTGTAAATATGGCTGCCAGAGGTCAACATCTATTGCCATCTACTTTATTTTGAGAGAAACTTTTTCATTGAATCTGAAACTCACTATTTTGCCTAGACTCACCATTTGGTTAAACTGTCTGGCCCGTAAATCTAGGGATCTGCCTCTCTCTGCCTTCTCAGCACTGGAATTACAGGCATACTCTACCTTTCCTGGCTTTTCACATTCATCCTGGGGATTTGACTGAGCTGTGCCCTCAGCTTTTTCTGTTTTTGATATTCTGCGCCTAGCAGAGAGTAAGTGATCACAATGGCTGAATAACTAGGGACTGGACTGATGGACATTTTCATTTTTCTTGGATGCCATAGTCTAATACATAAAGGAAGAACCCTGAAGAATCTGAATCTTAAATGGAGTAACATTTGCCCTATATTGGTCAGCCCCAAAACAGGACAGAGCTGTATTGAAATTCCACTTGTCACAGAGTCTCCCAAGTTCTGTTATGCCAACTGCAGAGTGGGTTTCTTTTGTCACCCTACTACCTGGGAGATGGATAGTAACTGAATACATATTGGATTTGGGCTTGTTGTGGCTATTACCATAAAAGCTGATTTCTCAGTGTCTATTTCAAGATAGAATCAGATACTCTGTAGCATAAAAGAGGAAAAAGAATATGTGACTCTTGTTTTCTCAAAAAGGAAAAAAGGGAAGGCAGCTGTTGGAAAATGTTAACATCTGTGAAAACTGCATGGTGGCTATGTATTTTCAAAGAAAAATTTAAAATGTCAAAAAATCGACAGTTACTGTATGTTCTGTTAGTCATCTCCCACAATTCTCCACTTCACTTCCATGTTCTATCACTTGTCTTCCCACCACCAAATAAGAGGAGGTATATTTCATATTTTAGGATAACAAAGACACTGACTATTATTGGCTTTGAAGCTCAGACATGGTGTGGGGGGGCAGGAGGAAGAGAGGGAGAGGGAGAGAGACTTGCTTTTACTAACAATTACCTCATTTCAAATTTTCATGAAAGAAAGAAGTCATGTTTGTCTCTTGGGAAGTATTTATCTCATTAGAAAGACTTCGTGAACTTTGAAGAAACATTCACTGTAATTTTGATAAGTCCAGTATATTTGAATCTGTTAATCCTCGTGATTCATTTCAGTAATCCCCCCTACAATTTTAGATTTAAATTTCTCCAATCCAAATTCTTTACTGGAAAGATTTGCATTTGGTTCTTGTTTCCATCAAAACTGCATTAACCTTCCTGAAAACAAAAGCAAAAGCCGACAAGGAGGACAAGCTTCTGTCTTTGAAGAACAGCAAACATCAGGAGTCGATGTGATTCCTACAACTGATCCATTCCTGTTTGAAGTTTCACTGCCAATGTTACATGGGTTAAACTGAAATCAATACGGTTCTCCATTTCTTGAGTCTTTCAAAGAAAAAGAAGAGTCTCGAGACAACTTTTATCATTACAGAGTATTTTCATATGTTTTGATGGTTTACATAAAAAGCTCTGGAGTTGCGGCATCTGTGGCTTAAAACCAGCTCCCTAGGTATCCCATATTGATAAGGGGGAAGTGTATTGTCACCAGCTCTGCCTTCCATTCTTAGGCTGGAGACAATAGCAGTGGTCACCCTGAATTGCTTTAAACAGCTAAATGAATTGCAACACATAAATTATTAAGACAAGATTAGGCTAATTGTAAAATATATATACATATATACGTGTATATATATATATATATACACATACACACACATATATATATACATACATGTATGTATATGTGTATATATGTATGTTTGCTTTAACCATTGCAGTGCCTTGCTAATTCCCATAAGAGCTCTTAAGTTGCTGCTCTGGATGATCCAACATCCACAGGGCTCTACTCTTACACTTTTTATTGTGTATTGTACTTTTCTAGTTTCTTCAACCCAACTCCTTCTCTACTGTTCAAGTTTCTGAGACATCTCCTTAGCACCGTGCTATTGATATAAGTGGCCTAGAGGGGCAAATCCTTTGCAAACAAGCTATGCTTCCTCCCTCTGCTACCCCAACACACTTGCTGCCCTCAGCCCATTCAGGATTCTCTTTACCCTGACGCTTCTGACACTTTCTGGCAATAGGCTAGAAACAGCTCAAGATGAGATGCATTTGTCTCAGTGCAGTAATGCTTACTGAATTTTGAGTAAAATATAACCTGTTCTACTGAAATTCAGGTATCTTGTCTTTTGGTTTCTTGGGGAAAAATGTATGAAAAATGTATCTAATATTTTCTGTTCCCTCATTCTTCAGCTCTTACATCAATTTTGTGTAATGGTTCACAGTGGCCATGCTTCATTTCTGAGAATTCATTCAGATTTGTCAGTCATATATATGGCTTCAAAGAAATCTCTTCTTCCTTTACACAATGGAATTTATACTTTAAAAAAAAATAGTCTTCAAGGGATTTTTTTTCCTTCCTCAGAAGTTAGAGTCACTTTGATAAAAATCCAATGTAATCAGTCTCTTCAAAAAGCTTGGAGTATTTATGATTCAAAATTACCTAATAAAAGAAATATGTTTGCAGCTAATTACTACAATTATAATGGTTTTATCTTCTTGAAAGAAGTAAATCTCTTTTGCAGGCTGTGCAACTGTGAGACACTATGTTTTGTGCTTTCAGACCAAACAGAATAACAAGAGAAGGTGCTAGTTATGCACACTAAACAGCTTTTTAGCTCATTACTTTGCTTTGGTTCAGATAACAGAGTTTGTACCGTAGATATGTGGTAAAATCTATGGGCATCATCAAAAAGAGTGGAGTCAAGTTTGAGAGATGCTTCAGTCTCCATTGAGCAAGATAAGGATGAGGTCGGTATGTAATTCTAGGAAGACACAGAAAGGAGTTTACTGGAGCAACTGGCCTAACTGGATTTGCCATGCTAGCAAGCTCTGAATTCAGCCAAGACAACCTGCCTCAGGGCGTAGGATAGAGAGCCATAGAAGCACCATTAAGCCATAGAACCAACATCAATCTTGCATTTCTGTATACATGTACATACACACACACACACACACACACACACATTCACTCACACACACATACACACACTAAAACACATATACTCACACACCTGCATCCATCTGTGAACTTGCATATATGCATGCCTGCCACACATATACACAAAAAGTACAGTAAACTATATTGTGTTATAAAATGGTTACGTCAGTAATATTTTACGTGATCATATGTAAATGCATGCACTTACTATCAAATCATTAATAAGAATTTGTGCACACATCTACTTAAAGGGTAAATGATTCAGTTGGGGTGATACAGAACATTATCATATGGTAACAGAGAAAAGTTATATAAATTGATAGAAAAATGGCGTCACATCCTATTGGTGATAAAATTTCACGTGATAATTATCTTCCTGCAACGGTGTCTCTCTTCCTTGTATTTCTGACTGAGCGAAATTCTTAACTTTAGTTGGTAATCATAAAACGGTAACATCTGTGCTTCCCTTGTGTGTGGCGGCACAAGAAGATGTGAGTTTGGTTTGCTTGCAAGTAAGAGTATGTCATTTTCTCTTTTCCACATTACAATCTATTTCTCTAAAAGCAATGGCATTTGTAAAACTTTGACATATCTGCAATCATCAGGGAAAGAAAGATAGTGACTGAGTAAATTTTACCAAAAAGAAAGGTGTATCTTCTGCACCTGGCCACGCTAACCGAGTGATAAAATTAATGGAACCATATTTGGTTTTGTTTCATCACTCTTCATAGTTTCATGGCATACACTGAATTCCAATGAGGGTCTCGGGACAGGAGCAAGAGTTAGCCAAGGAAAGAAGGATTCCACAAATGCCAACCAGAGGGATTACTGAGAATATTAACACAAGATCAAAGAGGCACTTTGGGAAATAAGTGGATGACCTTTGACTTCTTGTCTATTTTTATCTAGGATCCAGACTGGGGATCTGGGATGATATTCTCATGTGCTCAGCCCTCTCGTTTTATTTTTCAGTCTCTCAGCTCTTCAGAAATGGCAGTTAATCCAAAATGATACTGTCCCACCATTCAAAAATCAGTTTGTGAGGCTTTATAATTTCCTTAGATGAAGATCTCATTGATTTCACTAATGCCCTCTGCTTCCCTACTCTCCCTAATGTCATCTCTCCATCCAGGCTCCGTAACTAACTGGTACTATAATGAAAGGACAGGAAGTTTCTGTTCATGTTGATTTAATGATAGTTACACACATTCACTGCTGACAAACACTGCAATAAGTACGTCCAGTGATATGAAAACAGATGAAGATATCACACAGTTCCTCATGGAAGAAGAAGAAAGATACCAAAAGTAAACTTAGAAAAAGTTAAAAGTAATGGTAGTTACTTCTGGGAGCTGGTCATACTCCATTCCTAACTGCCTAGTTTACATGCTACTTGGGTCAGACAGCTTTCAACTAACAAAACAACCTAATTCAGACTAGCTTAAACATAAAGTTATTTATCACCAACTAATTAGCGTTAAATAGCAGAATAGCTAAATGTCTCAACAATACTTTTAAGAATGCCTTTTATTCTTCATCCTATGGAGCCTTGGGTTAGGTGTGTGACTTTGTGGCTCAGTCTTCTCATAATGATGAAATAAACTGCATTTCCAGACTCAAGAATTACATGGAATCTTGACAGTATTCACAGTTAAGACTCTTAAAGATTCTCTCTAAACCACAAACATAAAAAACAAAATAAAACCAAACACCTTCCTATCACCAGAAATGAATCTACCGTCTTTACTGGAAATGCACAGTACACAGTGTTTTATATCTCATTCTTCCAAAATATCCCCAAAGCCATCATTGGCAGATTCATTGGCACCATCATCTGACCACACTGGTCTGAAGTCATACCATTCCAGAGGGCCAGCGTCTCTGGAATGGCTAATTTGGGTGGATTGCTGAGCAACTGGGATTCCTTAAGACGAATGTAAGCATGGGTATTGAGGAGATACTTGATTGTGTCTACTCAAGTATTCTTGATAAATTTGATTTCTATCTTTGGAAGCTGAGGCTCAGTACTATTTTGTGATGTGACCAAGATCAGTATCTAATCAACAGTATCTGCAGATCTCAAATACAAGCTATGTGTAGTTCCACAGACTCAGCTCTTCTACATTTCCAATGCCATAAACTCTGCTGTGGAAGTATTTCCCAGTTCTTATCTTTTGAGCTATGATAGTTTCTATCATTCTTAATATCTTAGGCAAGCATGTTGTACTTTATGTCACAATAAATTTAAAATTTTTTGAACCTGACTATGGTTGTGCAGACATGTGCCCTTGGGAAGCTGAGAGACTGCTTAGTGGGTAAAGTGCTTGAAACTCAAGCATGAAGACATGAGTTCCAATCGTTAGCACTGATGTAAAATTTCAGACCCTCTGGTCCATGTACCCACAGGCACATATGCGTAGGCACAGGAAGGAAGGAAGTAAGGAAGGAGGGAGGGAGGGAAGGAGGGAGGGAGGGAGGGAGAGAGGAAGGGAGGAAGGAGAGGAAGGAAGGAAGAAAGGAAGAAAGGAAGAAAGGAAGAAAGGAAGGAAGGGAGAAATTGAAAGAAGAAAGAATGAAAAAAGACTATGTATCTTTATTTACTCATACCTTTTACTTCCCATGCCTGATCATCACACTCCTTAGCCTTCCTGGAAACAACAACAAACTCTGGGTAGAACTTTTCCAACCGACTCCTAACAATTCACTGCTTTCTTTGCAGAGGATGCTGTTGGAATTTTGACTCCTTCATCTTGTAGTTAATTCAAAGGATTGACATTTGTACTAGTGGGAAAAAATTTACATGTATATGAATCGTTTTCTTCACATTGTGATAAGGTGAATGAATGAGTGTTTAATACATAGCTGTAACTAACATTAGATTCCCTTTTCCAGAAGTTCTCAAATAAATTTTAGTTTGGAGCATGAGATGAAGTGGAGTTCAGTTTTAACCCTATATTAGTTTCCCTCTCCAAATCATCTTCTGATTTAAACCTATCCATTTAACTTTCAACCATGGTTCCCAGAGCACACTAGAAAATGAGATATGTGTAATAACAGATGATCAAAATTCAAGAAACACAATCCCAATTTCCGAGCTCCTCATTTGTAACACTTTAACAGTGGCTTACATATTTTTTTTCAAATAAACTATTCAAAATAACCCAGCATTTCCATTCACAGTTAGAGTCTCTGCTACCTTTTCCCCATAGTTCCAGTTGATAGAGGCGGATCTCTTCTCCAATGGTGTGGACAACAATCCATGTCTGCTGCTTCCTCTCTGTGATGACCTTACTCAGATGTTCTAATATTGCGAATTATCACTGGTCCCTAGAATATTTCTCCTAATTTATGTTGTCATTCTCCTAACTCTAATTGGGATGCTGCTTGCTCTCCCGCCTACTTCTCACTAATCCACTGTCCCCACACTCCCACCCATGCTGAAGCAGATGTGGCTTTTTAAAAGGCAAGTGGGCCTATGCAATGGCCTCTCTGTGCAGAACACCAGTCAAAGCTTCCCATCACCCTTGGAGGCAACATTTCCTTGTCCAAATAAAAATAACATGAGGTTCTGTCTCTCTGATCTGCTTTCTTGCTAGTATGTAATCCGTTACCCACCAGCATATATGGGCTGGACTCATGCACGAGAGTGATAGATCTGGGGCCATGACTCTCTCAAAAGCATTTTCTAAAATTGTAGAAAATTATTTTCCTCTGAACTTGTTTACTTTAATAAAGAGAACAAGTGTCCTTTGCTTGTCAAACTTGATGTTGGGCAGTTTTAATAACTGGACATATTTGTACATGTTTTCAGTTATTACAAATGAGTCTTCATATAAGCAAAGTGAAAAATATCTACCCATTTAGCTACACAAGGTAGGAGAGGCTGGGATAGAGGTGTGAAGGTCATGGAACGCTGAGCCTGTTTATGGAAACTGGAAACTAGGAGTTTAGCTATTTGGGCCACCAGAGAGTTCTGACTAAAATGTACTTTCCACACCCCCACCAGGTTCATTTAAATAATCTTATTACTGGTTTCAAAATCAGAGAGTCTCCTTGGGTTTTGTTGGTTAGTAATATAGGTGATTGATTGCACATGCCTTGGCACCTTGTGCACATGTTATGTATGTATGTTATGTATACACACATATAACCAGAAGTCTTTGAGTTGTGTTAAATTCCTGTTTCAAGGCTGGAGAAACATTTGACTTACTTTCCTCTCCTATGAGTCAAATATTTCTTTAAACAATTTGCTACTGGCATTAGTGGAATGCACCTGGATGCGTGCGTGTGCACATGCATGCACAAGCACACATACACACACACACACACACACACACACACACACATATTTTTCCAAGTCTAATTTGAAGTTAATGGCTTGATAAGAAACTTGATAAGAAGGAATTGTCATCATAATGGCTACGGTACAGCTCGGGGAAGAAGAGCTTTTGCCTGGAGGCCCTGGGTTCCATCTACAGCACCACAAAAGCAAGCAAAACAAGCCTCGGACCTCTAGAGTATAACTTAATATACTTCAGAGCTGAAATGTGTAATGGTTGCTCTAGTTTTAATGTGGCTGAGAGATGTTTGTGTCTGATTTAAAGCTTGAACAGTACAATATGTTTTATTCGTGTCAAATTTCTATTATATAAGTTTAAAACTTCTTCAAATATAGAAAAAAATGTGCCACATCAAAGTCTGATGATAAGACTTTATGTCTGAATGAGGAGAGAGCAAGAGTGTATTCATTAGTATCTTATAGCTATAGAGACGGTGTTATAAGATCAGGATATTTGAAAATTAAAGTTAGTTTTGTCACTCAAATATTCTTAAGTTCGTAGAAATTTTGATATGTTTGTTATCCAGGAAAATGTATGGCTAGTTCTTAATCTGATCATAGCTGATTCTGCCACTGAAGTTACTTTTCCCTCCTATGCTTTGCTGTGATGTTTTATATCCAAGTGTTTTTTTCCCCCTACAAAGATAAGCAAGCAAAATCAGATTCTCTGTTCCTCCTCCCACCAATGTTTTATTTGGTTTACCAGTGTGAAAGGGGAGGATATATATCCATATAATTTGGGTATTAAATGACTGGGCATTATGGGATATGGACCCCTGCTTCTCTCTCAGCTGTGGATGTGACAATATTGCAAAGTACCATACTATTCAAAGTGGTCAGCAGACAAGTCAGCTACTGACTCTTTGCCTAATTTCATAACTAAGGCCTCTCTTCTGTTCAGACCTCTTTGAGCATGCTGGGAAGAGGTGTTTAGGGAAACCAACCGAGTGAAGAACAAGTTCAAAGATTCATCGTCCTCAGTGACTTTGCCAAACTTCCCAGTCTTGAATTTTCATTTTGAAATGCCTGCCAGTGAGGGTTCTTGGTCACCCTGCTTTAACTCTCTATTCCACAGCAGATATTTCTTGAAATAATATGTTCTGCCTTTGGTATTGGAAGAGGTGGCTAAGTGGCCTGATCCCGTGGTCTGTTATTTATGTGACTTTTGGACCAAACTATTTAAACTTCTGTGATCTTATGTTCCTTATTTGTAAGAAAAGGTATGACAAGATTTTCTGTATATGGCTTTCAGACAACGAACCTGGCACGTAGATGTACAGTAGCTTGTGAACTGTACCTACAGGACCTTGAATAGGGTTTGCATTAGCCCACTTATAAAAAGATTCAAAGTGTATAGTAACATATTACTTTGAGATTAAGAGCAAAAACTAAAATAATATGAAGATCCATACAATGAGCAACTGGGTTTATGTAATTTTGTTACTTAATGCAATACTATGCAGTTAGCTGCTGAAATAATGATGTGATTCTGTATTTATTGATACAGGAAGTGATTCATGCTAATTTATGAGTCAGGAAATTATATTATTCAGGCACTGCTTAGTCAGACTTTTAAAATGACATACTTATGTGTGTGTGTGTACCTTACATAATTTAAAGCATGTACGAGATGCATGGTATTGATTTTTCTTTGTGGAGAAGGTATAAGACATGTAGTAGTTGTCTTCCAACTTGCAATGATTTTTTGCCATTTGCATCTCATAATTTTTCTGATTTAAATATACATGATTTATATGAAACATATACATAGAGATAGGTACATGTTAGAAATTCCACCTAAATCCAGAATAAAATCTTGAAAATGCATATGAACTTCAGATTTTCTCTAGTCCCTGAGCAAATTCTCAGGGTAGGCATTCTTTCCTGAGTCAATCTTGGTCACTGCTGTTTCCACAACCACTATCCCAGCTGGGAAATAATTCCCCCACATCTGTGGATGTGGTGCACTTCTAAACAGTCATGCATCCAAGCTCTTCCAACCCATGCTCATAAAGACTGGCAAATTGCACACTTTTTCTAAAGCACAGAACAGATTTCCCTCTCTGTAGATCCTCCATGCCTTTCTGACTCTAAGCCCAGGAATAGATGATGCCTTACGTAACATTCAGTTTGTGTCTATAGCCTGCCTGGTACTGAGAACATGTCATGACAGGTCAGAGTCTATTTCAACTTGTGGGTTACATGTACCAAGTCAAACATGACTACTGTGTTATAGACAGAAGGCACACCTTAGATTTCTGTCACATCTGCCCTCTCAGCCATCACCTTTCCCTAGTTTAGAATATCAGCAGCTGGTGACACTGTACCTGTAGCTTCCCTCCCAGCTTAATGCCTCATGCTTCTCACACTTACCTATCTTTTCTATACCAGTAATTGACTGTATTATCTTATTCTTTATTCTATCTATACTATTTTTGAGCACTTGTGTATTTGTGAGCCCAGCATAGACAGGTAGCTCAAAAAAAGAGCTAAATAAACAAAATTTCTCCATGCTTTTGAGTAATTATCAATCTCTTATTAGCTCCCTCTTTCACTTAAATCCACTGAGTTAGGATGAATTTTCTTACTCACCACCTCTTCCTGAAGACCACACTGGCATCAGTTATAGGCACTGTGTATGATATCTGTACTTACTCATCCCATAAAATGACTCTGTTTTTTCTCCCAAGGAGAAGTTATTAAATAGACATACCTCTGGGAGGTATATTCCGAGTTTATTCAATGTGTATAAAATTATTTTCTTCAGTTAGTGTGGCCATATGCCCTTCACTCTTCCATCATGAAACTTTTCCTATCATGTGCTTTTGAAGGTTAGGCTTGATTTCCAATTAGTATCATTCAGCCTCAGAAATGACAAGAATTAGTGATATCTCACAGTTGTGTGGGACAGCAATGAGGGCCACACTGAGTTCCTGAGTAAAACTTTGTGCCATGGAACCCATTATATCACAGAGTTGCCTTTGCTGCCTTGGCTTAGAACCCAGAGGCTGCACAGTTGCTTTTATTTCCTAGAGCTTGCCTGTGGATCTCAGAACGTTAAGACCATGCTGACTTTGATGGCTCTAATGGATTCTGTCCTATAAATATACCATATGTTCAAATTGTGTGATTTAAGGAAAAAGAAAAGAAAAAACATCAACCTCAGTGTTATTGCCTCCATCGCTAAATAATATGCATTCATTTAGGAATGCAATCTAACTATTATTACCCACACACTTATCTTTTACTAAATTTTATTACTTTAAAAGAAACTATTAGCTGTTATTTTTATAATGGCTAGATGATAAAGAACATTAACATTTCTTTTACGAGACTTAAGAAATCTCATTAATTTTCAAATTATTTTTCTTGTTTTGAAGCGTCTCCTTAGTGTAGCCATTTTCATCCAGATCTGCTAAGTCCATTAGTAGAGCAAACAAGAACGCATCACCTTTTCAGTGTTCAGAGAGACATCTGTGACCGTCTAAGGAGTTGGGTGTACTCCTATGGCTTAGTAAGAGAGATTTTACTCTGAAAAAGATTCTTCCAAATTAGGTTTGTAATGCCACTGTATTTCAAGTACAACTAATGAACCTGTGCTTGCCTGATGCCTGGCAACTGGCACACGATGCCAGTATTTCCTTCTCTAGCTGAATTCTAAGTTCCTTGAGCATCCGAACTGTTGTGTCTTCCTGGTGTAATTCTGTGATGAAAACATTTGCTGATTTGATTTATGTAATTTCATATATTTTATCAACTAAATTCTGCGTCTACAGTAGGAATAAGTTATCCTATCCGTCTAGACGTGTACACATTGAAGTGAGAAAATAGCTTTAACATACGTGAGAAGGAGGTTTCCCTTATTTTTATTAGTATGTGGTATGAATACATAATGCGCTACAGTTTTCATTGTCTAGAGGGATTTATTTGCATAGGTCTTATTTATTACCATTTATTACGTTAGTTATTTTGTGTACAGCCTTACACATGGGGAAGCATTTAAATGTGTGTATATGGATGTCAGAAGCATTGGTCTTCAGGCACCTTCCACCACTCCTTTGAGACAGGATCCATCACTGGGCTATAGTTCACCATGAAGAATGATCTAGCTGGCTCAGAGTTTCCAGGGATCCTCCTGCCTCTGCCTCCCACCTTGCAGTACTGAATTGCATTGCGTCACTTGTTCTTCACATGAGTTCTGGGGTTCTGAATCAAGCTTTCATGCTTACAGGCAGACTCTTTTATGACTGAACTGGCTTCCCCAGCTCTGTAGATTGTATAAATTTTATGAAATTGAGACATGAGGAGATGTTTTCCAGTATCCTCTTGTACTTCCAGAAAAAAAAATCTGGCTTCCAATCCTTACTACTAAAATAGTATGCCTCCTTTGTAGGACATTCTACTACATTGGGAAGTGTGGAGCAAAGTATTGCCGTACATACTTAGGATCTCAGCACTCGAGGTGGGAAGATCATGAGCTCATGGTCAGTATGAGATACAAACCCTTTCACAAGCAGCAGCAACAAAAGAGCAGGAGGAAGAGGAGAAGGAGGAGGAGGAGGAGGGGGAGGAGGAGGGGGAGGAGGAGGGGGAGGAGGAGGAGGAGGAGGAAATAATTGCTAGGTAAACAAGGACCTACAGGGCAGGCCATATTGCCTATAATTGGAGACTAGAATTTATGAAATATCTCTCTCAACTTCCACAATGTTTCTACTTTTAAAGCCATGCTCGCATGGATGATGGTGGAGAAGGAAGTCTGCTTGCTGTCTGACATGATACTGTGCTTCTGTGAGTTGTCCCTTCTGCTTTCTAGAGGTTACACACTGGCAAAACTCCTGTCATTGCCCTTGCTTTATGTCTCTGTTAAACATTTACTTCCCGATATTCTTAAATAATGTCTGAAATCCTCAATGGCACCTACAGAATAATGTCTTCGTTTTCTCTATTCATATTTCTCCTCCCTCTTTTCTTTTTTTAAACTAATGGTCTGGTGATCACCTCATGTAGGTGCATTTTATTAGCAAGTATTCCCTCTAAATGTGGCTCAGAAGCTGAAAGAAATGGGCCATAATCATATAAATGTAAAGTATCTTTGTAGAATTTCTCAGAAATAGAATGTCCTTATCCCTGAGGCATCGAATGTAAGAGACTTTTTTCCCCCTCTGACAGTAAGATCACTCTTTCTACCAATGCTGATTAGTATATCACATGAGCAACTGTTGTGACATACTCAAAAATGAATGCTGCTTGGGCAGTCTCTGTTAGAAGGTAGAAATAGCCCAGGTTCTGCTTATCTATCTTTTTTTTTCCTTCCTGTTGAGATAAAATGGACTGGCTCCCGGTCTGTATGGATTGTTTCACTTCTAGTTCATAAAACTGCAATTAATAACGATGACTAAGATCATTCTGGATTTGATGTACTGTCCCATCTTCATTGAAAGAGAGTCTTTAAATCTGCAGCTGAACAACTTACGGGTCTTCACACTGATTAATTCATCTGGTCAGAGTCTCAAGGCTGACATGGCATCTTCTCAGCCATCCGTTGGGATCAACGTCATCATTTTCCATGAAATGAACTTACTCATTTATAGGCTTAATGAGAACAAAATTTCATCTGCCAGCTGTAGATATGTCTCTGGCATTTAATTTGTTGATCTCTGAGAACACAGAAGACCTCATCGTTTCCTGAACTTTCTAAACATAAAATAATCTGTTATTTGAACTTTAGTAGAAGGGCCAATTCATTTAGAGTAAGTCATCTTTTTTGAAATGTTTAGTTTTATTGCTACCATCTCGGGTTCTCAAGAAAATCTTCCTCCTCAAGGATAGAGAGGCTGGAAATCCGCGTACCAAAGGAGAGGCTCTTAGAGTAGTTATGATTAGAGGCAGCACAGATCCTCTTGTCCTTTCTTTTGATGCTACAACCCACTTATCTCTGAAAAAGCATCTACCAGATCCTGTCTGTTAAGTCTTTACTAACCTGAAGGGAAACTTGGCTGAAGATGTTGGCTTTCCTTTCTAGAGACTTGGAGTCTAAAGGATGGAACTGAAAAGACAGAACTTTAGAGACAGATCATTTATTCGAGGAGTGGTATCTTGTCTATATTGTCTCACTCTCAAGTTCACCAGAGTGAGATTTGTTCTTGTGGTTCGTGGACCTCCGCTTTCCTTCTGGGCTGTGAGCCACTCTCAGGCCTTCAATCAATTCCATTCTCATTAAGAGAACTACAATCTGCATCTTTAGTATTCCTCTCAATAAATGATGAGATTCTTTTTTAAATTTGCTCACATCTTGAAAAGCAACCTGCCAAACATTGATAGCTGTTTATGTTCTTGAAAAAAAAAAAACACAAAAGGATGTATTTTACTGTACTAGGAATCCCATCATTAGTAGGCATTCCCAAAGTGAGCATGATCCAGGGGACTAGGAGAGGGTCTATGCTGTGAGGAAAGGATCCACCCACACCCACAGAGCACTTTTCTCTGGTCTACAGATGTGTTAATCATCCATCCCTCTGACATGTTTATCTTGCTCTGGTACCATAAAGCCTGTGATACTTTTTCTGCTAAAAACTTTATGTCATTTCCATTGCTTCTATAAGAACAGGCCTCCACGTCTTTCATGTCTGAGGGAAATCTGAAGGGGTCTTTTCCTTATCTATGTGACTTAACATCTTCTAAGTCCTCATGCCCCATAGATAATTCACTCAGGATATGTCTGAGGCAGTTTACACCTGAGTTGTTGCCCCCACACCAAAAACTAGCACTGCAGTCCTTTGTTTCCTGTGCCTTGCACAGAGGTAGAGACACCAGATTCTTCACATCTTCATTCCCTTTTTTCTTCCCCACCTCCTTTGTTATATGCTTTTCCTGTTACCATCTTCTGCTAGGTGAGATTCTGAGTAATGACCTGTGTGAAAGTTTCTTCATACCATCTACCAGGCTTTGCATATGTTACCTCCAAATCCTTGTTGGCGTGAAAAGACATAGTGAGAAGTTCCTGGTCATCTGGGGGCGCGGGGGGGCGGGGGCAGGCTGTAGCCATGACTTTCTCAATCTTAGAAACCAGAATTCTCAGAAACTAAATTTCTTAAGTATTCTGTTATCCTAAAATAAAATGGGTGAAGACTAAGACAGTTTTGTTGTATGTATTTATGTGACCTCCCAGGACAGTTTTTCATGTGTAAGTTCTCCTGTCAGCTACACTTGAAAACAAAACAATATTGCTGATATCTTTTCTTTAGCTATATTTGGATTATTACATAAGAAATAATAGCTAATGATTCTATCTCGTGTTTAAAAAATAAAATGTATCTCAAGATAGGCTATTCAAATGAACCAACAGTTTACAACACACAATACTGTGGCTTAATTTTTAAGCTAGATGTTATAAAAAGAAATCAGAATTTTTGAAATGGGAATCATCTGAGAGGTAGAATTTGCTTGAATTACCATTTGTGCCCTATAATAGAGCAGCTAGACATAGGAGTTTTTCAGAAGCAGAAACTTCATTGCAGTGTTCTCTCACCTTCTATGTTGTGTATACACGCAAGAGGAGCCCTACCAAATGGTTACTAAATTGAATACAATTAATATTTTGGAACCATTTAATATTCATAGGCTAAAATTGATTTTTGAACAAATGAACAACTTGCTTTCACTGAAAGTGATGCTTTTACTATGAGTACTGATAAACGTTAAGTCGACTACTTTCCCAATGTCATTGCAAATAAACAGAGTTGAGGCATTGCTTAAACAGAACTTGGGAAGTGTGGCCTCTATGCTGTCTTAGAGTAGTTTAAATTATTAGCCCCTAGTTTTGACTGAATGATAACATGTGTGTTTAAAAGTTCAAGTCAGTCAGGCGGTGGTGGCGCACGCCTTTAATCCCAGCACTTGAGAGGCAGAGGCAGGCGGATTTCTGAGCTCAAGGCCAGCCTGGTCTACAGAGCGAGTTCCAGGATAGCCAGGGCTATACAGAGAAACTCTGTCTTGAAAAAATAAAAAAAAAAAATTTCAAGTCATTGCCATTCTGTGCTGAGAAAACACTGGGCTGAGGGGTGTTGTTGTTGTTGTTGTTGTTGTTTTCCTACCTCTGCTTGTGACAGCCAGAAAGAGCCAGCTCCACTAACACAATCTAACACAATGTCTGGTAACTACTCTCTTTGAGAACTATGATATATATATTTTTTTTCTTCATTTCACATCCTGACTTCTATCAAGACTTCACTCATGAATTAATGTGCATATCTCTGTGTATAGTGATAGATAGATAAGTGGATACCTCTGCCAATAGAGCAATGTTTACAAAACAACAGTTACTAGAAAATTATATTAGAAGATATTTAGAGATATAAACTCTGAAAACAGAACTCACAAATGGGCAACCGGCCCATTGAAATAGACCCACACAACCTGGTTTCATTTGTCCTACATGGTATTTGACTGTTGTTATTATTGTTGCTGTGGCTATTATTACTTAATCCTTAGCAATCAGGAGATTTCCCATCAAAATCCAGATTTCTAGTGTCTCCCAAGAATCAGGAGACACTCTAAGAAATTGCGTGCAATTCAAACACTGGTGGTGCTGTGATTTTAAACTGTAAATGGCCACAATTTCAGGCTCCCATCCGTTTATCTGGATGTTTCTCGTCTGTATCAAATGGTTTAAGGTAGAAGCACTGAAATGCTTACCCAGAATGCTCCCTGACTTAATGGGGAACTGCACACCATCCCATTCCACCTGTAATTTCCACCCCAATTTCTATGTTATATCCATTTCCACTCCATATAGTTTTTCACATTGGGGCCTATTTTCTCCCTGCCCTTGTTATGAGTTTTATCCAGATCTTGCTTCCCTTACTTTGGGCTGCTGAAAGGATTCAGCCTTCACCCTTTCCCCTTCTCCTACCCCATTTTGAGCCTCATGTTTCAATATACTGGTTCTTGTCCTCAGATGTGTAGGGCAATATGGAGTCAATGCCTGTCTATGATGAAACCAACTTGGAACTCAAATAATTTTCTCTTCATTTGGTTAATACACAAACAAATAACAAGCTATTGTGCACCAAAGTATTCTCTCTATCCTCCCTAGTAGTGTGGCTGCCAGCAGGGCTTTGTTTTCCTCACATGGTAACTAGTCCCTTCAGCCTCCCTGAGTCTACTCTTTAGGGAAGCATCTGATCTTTTCTGCTGCTTATTTCACAACATTGTCCTGTTCTCTCATTATCTCAGAACAAGGATTCTCAAAGGATAGTACCTAGAAGTCTTATTTCAAAGTAAGCACCCCTATTCCTTGGGATTGTTTCCATAGATCTATCCGTACCCTTGATTACTTTTTAGGATCCAGAGATCAGAGAGATGATACATGGGTATATGAGCAGATAGAGAGTTGGACTAATAAATTGATAGACAGTATGCCGATGTAAAAAAATAGCTATATACATAGGTATGTAGATATATAGATAGCTATATATATATTATAGAAAGCATAAATGATAAAAATATATAATATATATATATATATATATGATGGATGGATAGATAGATAGATAGATAGATAGACAGACAGATAGATATGTGTATGAGTTGATGAATATATAGTTAGCTCAACAGATATATATATATATATATATATATATATATATATACATACATACACATACACATACACATACATCATATACATATACATATTTTATACATATACATATTCATATACATATACATATATACATCATATACATATAAGCTCAACAGATCATATACATATACATATATGCATACGTATACATATACAGTATATATAAATAAATGATTAATAGATAGATAGATAGATAGATAGATAGATAGATAGATAGAAGATAAGTTCATAGATATTTATTTATTGATACACAGCCATCTTGGTCTGAATGTAGGGAAGTCTAGCATTTGTAGGTGGTCTTGACCCTGGTAGATTTCTAGGTGGTTTGAGAGAGGAGGAAATAAAATTCAGTTCATGTTAAAGTTAGTGCATTTCTAGCTGTGTTGCTCAAATACTGTTTATTGATGATAGCCCTGAGTGTGACTTTCCTCTGCTCTCTGAGATCACCATGGAAGCTGTCAGGCCCATGACCCACATAGGAGATGGTCAAGCAAGGGGTTTCCATCAAAATTAAGATGACCAAGCCATCAGCTCCTTGAACGTGGTGTGTTCCATTTATCATCAGAGAGATGATACATGGGTATATGAGCAGATAGAGAGTTGGACTAATAAATTGATAGACAGTATGCCGATGTAAAAAAATAGCTATATACTATATCCATTTACTGGCCTCTAACATCCTCATGCCTTCTCTCACATAATAGCACAGTAAGTAGATTCTGCCTTATATTGCACTGAATGCAGACAGGTCTGAGAATGAAAATTTAGAACAGTGTCAGTCTGGAGCAGGGTGGTGATGGTGTCTGGTCCTGGGTACATGCTCATGGCAGTTAAGCACTTTCTGGATATCCCGTGTTGACTACCACAGTGAGCACTTACTTCAGACCTGCTCACATAATGTGGAGATTTTACCTAGAGGTCCTGAGTTGGGAAACAGAGAGAGGCACTGCTCCAAAAGTTTTTATGTTGTTCATTCAAAGAAAAAGAACATTTGCTGAGCAACTTGAAACAAAGCTTTCGTTTTTTTTTTTAAAGTAGAGTAGTAGAGAAGAAGTAGATTTTGATTGAAAAGAGTTGGAGGAGTTACTATGACAAAGGACGTTAATAATAGTAACAACAACAACAACAACAATAATAATAATAATAGAGAGAATTTAGAAGTAGGAGAGAAGCATGTGAGATTGATTGTAATTCATAGTCTTTCAAGTTTGAGCATGTCCCACATCTCTCCTAACCTTGGTCCCTCAGGTGGTAAGATGGGCTCAACTCTATTGCACAGTAGGTGCAATATGTGAGTTTGTATTGTGTTAGGGAACCAATACAAACTCACAAATAATCTGATAAAAAGTATGTGGTATTTATGAATGTGGACATTTCCAAGAGTAAACTAAACTCTCAAAAATACTATTTTTCAATCATGTTTTCAAGAGAACAAGAAACACACAAATCACAGACCCCCATTCTTCATGCAATGCATACAGTCTAACCCCAACAAGGAAACTAAGGCCAGCGATGGTAAATCAGCAAGATATGGCCACAGATGGGACACAGCTGAACTGAGATTTAAAGCCAAGGATGCCTGTCTTCTTTCTGCTGATTCTATTAGTCTCTCTGCCTTTTTTTCCCAACCCATACACATTTTTTTTTTAGCAGCAAAATATGAAAGACATTTATGTTTGAAACTAACTCATCCTGATAATTCCCAATTAAGATGTTGTCATCCAGCATCTGGCTCCATTTCCTTTTATGAAATATTGTAAACATAATTTGAGTATAGCTTAAATGAAGTGTCCAAATGGGATAAAAACAGGTCACCTGGGAAATTAGATTTTATAGATTACAAGAATTGAATGCCTAAGTTCTACTTAATGGGCATAATTTTTTTTAAAAAAAATTCTTTGGAAACGATTGGTCTTTCAGTTTCATCATTTTTTTCTATATAACTCTATAACGTGATACAATTAAATTCTAAATAAATAATAGGGACTTCATGGTATGCAGTAGCAAAGATTCTGTTAATAGACTTAAGATTCACAAGAAAAACCTGGAGTCTTTTACCCAAGTTCATATTTTCCCATTTACCTTTAAAAAAATTTCCATATAAAAGATTTTTGGAGAAAAATAAATCAGATAATTTTTTAGTTCTAAAACTCTTTGGGGAAATGATTTCACATATATTTTATATGGTATTCCAGAGATAAAAGTGTGTGTGTGTGTGTGTGTGTGTGTGTGTGTGTGTGTGTGTGTGTG
>JANHMN010000008.1:34826231-34854268 GCA_030674055.1 Rhabdomys pumilio
TATTTATATTTATATTTATATTTATATTTATATTTATATTTATATTTGGACTATATGTCATTCTGTCAGTTCTGTTTCTCTAAAGTTCCCTGATTAGCCAGAGCCCTTTGCGGGATTTGTAGGTTGAGTTCAAACTCAAACAAATGATATAGAAAGGTAAATTTCTTTGAGAGTATACGTTCTACTGAAGATTATAATTGTTAGTATTTAGAATAATTTAAAATGTCCAATAGCCACTCAGATGTCTAATACATCCCACCAAACAATGAATATTTAACAATTCTCTTAGGTCTTTTGTGTCCTTGGTAGGAGAATTTACATGAAGTGATTAAACAGGTCCCCCAAAGTGTCAAAGAGAAAAGCAAATGACCCATGAATGAATAAAATTCCCTATTTACTTCATAGGCATTTAAGGGACAGAGAGGGTTAATATTACAAAGCAAAGCAAAGCAAGGCTTTCAGGATATAAAATGCCGTGTTTTAGCTTTTTTCCATGTCAGATCATTAAAGAAAGATGCTTACCTTAACCAAATTATTTTTACACACTATAGCTATCTTCCTTCACTTATACCATTGCTGCTGCTGAGCTATGATACAAAAGTGACTAAACGAGACACTTGCCTGAAGGTTTACTGTGAAGGCACATGGTTTTCCCAGGGCTGTAGCATGCATTCCTGACTTACCGTGCTCCCTTAGGGAAAGGGGTTTTGCACTTCATGTCAAGTGCAGGGCATATGTAAGTAATCCGTACCTGCCTTCTTCCTTCATACCTTATACCAATTCTGATATAGTTCATATTTGTAAATGTCATAACTACATAAAGGATATGTGTATACAGCTGATTTTCAAACAGAAAATTAAAAGGAAAAAAAAGCTTTTTAAAATGTTTGTCATTATTTCTGGTTCTCTTCCTTTTATATGGAACTTGTCATCTGAAGCCATTTCTCTTTACCCCAAAGATTTTTCTTCTGAATTTCTTGAGGTCCAAGACAAATTCCTTCAGGTTTTATTTTCCTAAAGATGTCTTTAGTTTGCTCTCCATCATGAAGAATATTTATTTTGGATATTGACCATTTTCTTTCTTTTTTGTAGTCCTGGAAATGGAATTTAGGGCCCTGTGAGTACTGTGCAAGACTTGGTCACTGAGCACACTATCCCAGTTTCTTCTTTGTCAGTTTGGAGACAGAGTCTCACTAAATTATCCATGCTACCCTGCACCACACTCTGTTAGAATGCCTGGTTTTCTGCTTCTTTTTTTTTTCTTTCCTCTCAGGTAACTGGGGTCATAGGCCTTTGGCACCAGGCCTGATTTAAATATTGCATTCTTGTTTGTCAGGTATTGTTATTTTTCTGGTTTCCCATTCATCTTCAGTATTTCTTCTTTCTCATTTCTTTGTTACATCTTTCTCTTCACCGTTCCCTCATGCTTTTAACTTTCTGGTCTCCTGGCTCTTTCTTCCTCCTCTTTTCTTTATTCCCTGTGTTTTCTTAAATTGTTGTTTTTAGTAGCATTATAACACACTCTGTAGGGGTATCTTTTATTTTTGTTATTCTTATTGTGCTGCACTCAGCTGAGATATTGGGTTCAACTGAGCAGTAGTAATCTTTTTGAACAAATTCTGGGCATTTGCCTAATTATTTATCCTTTTCTTTTTTATTGGTGATTCTATTTATTTGTATTTCAAGTGTTGTTCCCCTTCCCTGCTTCCACTCCACAACCCCCCATCCCATCCCCCCTCTATTTTGCCTCTATGAGGGTACTACCCCACCCACCCGCGCATTCCTGCCTCACCGCTCTAGTTTTCCCTTACACTGGGGTATCAGATGTCCACAGGACCAAAGGCCTCCACTCCCATTGATAAGGCCATCCTCTGCTACTTATGTAGCTCGAGCTATAGGTCCCTCCATGTGCACTCTGTGGCTGGTGGTTTAGTCCCTGGGAGCTCTGGTGAGTCCAGTTAGTTGATACTGTTGTTCCTCCTATGGGATTGCAATCCTCTTCAGCTCCTTCAGTCCTTCCCCTAACTCCTCCATTGAGGTCCAGGCTCAATCCAATGGTTGGAATCTGTATTAGTCAGGTGCTGGCAGAGCCTTTCAGGGGACAGCTATACCAGGCTTCTGTCAGCAAGTGCTTTATGGCATCAGTAATAGTGTCTGGTTGTGGTGTCAGCAGATGGGATGGATCTCTAGGTGAGACAGTCTCTGAATGGCCTTTCTTTTAGTCTCTGCTCAATTTTTTGACCCTAAATTTCCTTTAGACAGGAACAATTCTGGGTTAAAAATTTGAGGTTGGTGGATGGTCCTATTCCTCAACCGGGGGCCGTGCCTATCTGCTGGAGATGGTCTTTACAGATTCTATCTCCCCTTTGTTGGGTATTTCAGCTAATTGGTATGTCATGCCCAATTCTTTTTTTCAAATACTATTTTATTGTTTATTTGTTCTCTGGAATCCTAATTCTTTACATGCTAGATTACCTGATACTTTCACATAGGTCCCATTGTTTTGTACTTCCTCTTTTTATTCATCAGTCTAAATAACTTACCTATTTGCCTCTGAGGCTCATAACCTTTCCTTCTGAGGTCCCCCACCTACTCTTAAGACTAACAGCATCATTTTTCTTTGTTATGCTTTGTTTTAGAATTTCCACCTAGTCTTTGGTATAATTTCTACTTTTTTTGGTGTTTTTTCACTGTCATTTATTACCACAACCTTTTCTTTTATCTTCTTTATTTTATTAATCATTTAAAGTCTTTGTCTAAGTCCTCTAACATTCTGGTCTGCAATGAACTACTTTTATTGATGGCCTTTGCCATCAAGTGATGAAATTTCTTCACTTTTAAAACATCAGTTTTTATCTGCATGCAGAACATTCTAATTTGAACTGTGCTGTATGTTTTTGACAAATATTGAGCTTGTCCTAGCAAGACGAATTGATGATGTCATATTTCAATTATTTTAAGTTTTGCCCTAATACTTCATATGCTAAGTCTGTTTTACATCTCTTGGTGCTGGGTCCAGTACATGCTCTATGACCTGTTTATTGTGGCAAAGACATGTCCTTCCTTGGATGGCAACTAAATCTTCCAAAGTCCAGTGCTTTACTGGATCTAGAAAATCTTCCCGTGCCATATTAACCATGGCATCTGCTCTCCTTGTAATGTTCTTCTAAAGGTTTTCTCATTTGTAAGAATACTTCACCTCTTTATGTGGGAAATCTGCCTCCTGTCTACCTCAAGTTCCAAACTCTAGATCCAAATTATAGACAAGTCATAACCTGTCTTGAATCTCTTTATTCTTTCTCCGGCAGTTCTATGGCTCCATTTATGCTTTACCTCCCTGTAGTTAAAGGAAATGATATCAAGTTAAAAGTTGGAATCAAATTATAGCACATATTTTGTGTTTTCCAAGGAAAATGGCTTTAGTATGTTTGATATCATTCTATTACTAGACATAGAAGCCCTGAGCCATTTACTCTAGCATAACCAACAGGAGGATTTGTTTTAGGATTTAAATGAGACATTGAGCAAGGGGTGTCTCAACTTTGGGAAGCCAACTCTACCTTAAGTTTATAAAAGAATCTGTTGTTGTGAAAGTGAGCCCTTCTTATACTAAGTACCAAAGAGTTCAGTTTCCAATTTGACCATAAATTATATATTAAATAAGAAGACAATTTGCTTAAAAGTAAGTAGTATTTAAACTTCCCATTCCACCAAATTAAATTCTGAGAAAGAAATAGCAGAGTAGGAATGGAATTCAAAGATGTGTCAGGGTGGCTTAAATATTGGATGCTCATTTAAAAGGGACTTAGTATGTTATTATCTTATCCTTAATCCTGAAATATTAAGATAATAAGATCCCTAGATAGTCTTTATACTATTTCCTAGAAGGGCTTTAGTGGATTTCAAGAATTATAAAGCAATCCTTCCTTTCTGCTCTCTGTTTCTGTCTCTCTCTATCCATCTGTCTCTGTCTCTCTCTGTGTGTGTATGTGTGTATGTGTGTGTGTATCTGTGAGTCTCTCTGTGTGTATAATTTTTTTTGTTGGTAGATATTAAACATAGAGCCTTGCATGTGCTAAATGTACACTGTGCCACTGAGCCACAACCCCAGTTCAACAAAACTTACAGAAATTCTCTGCATGCCAACTGCTATTGGAATATCAATGATAGACAAAATCATTTACATAAAAAGATGAGGTCAAACCGTGGCAAGGACAGGATACCTAGAGGTATTCAAAACGATCTAGATCAGGGAAACTGAGGAGTGGCCTCTATTTTATTGGCCTGCATATATTTCTGCGAGACATTTTCTTGATTGTTAATGTAAGGTGTCCCTGCTCTGTGTGCCATAATATCTAGTTGGTGTGTCTGAGCTATATAAGAAAGACAGCTGAGTAGTAGTTACAAGAAGAAGCCACTAAGCAGAAATCCTCCAATGTCTCTGTTTTGGTTCCTGCCTTGAGTTCCTGCCCTGACATTCATCAGTGATGCACTGTTATCTGGAAGTGTGAGATGAAGTAAACCATTTCCTTCTCAAGTTGCATTTGATGAATGTTTTATTACAGCAAATAAAACCAAAAGAGTGGTTGGGAATTAGAAAGTCTCAATAAAAAGATATGATTTGTGAATGCAACTAGAAGACATAACAGCAAACTCAGGGTTTCTGACATCGAGGGAAGAAGTGTGGAAAGATTATTTCACAACCTAGCAGGAAACACTCTACGTATGAAGACTACCAATGACCCATGACCTTCCTGAGCTATGCAGGGTAAAGGGCCAACCAATGCAGAATGGTACTAACCTCAAAGGATTCTGTTTAACTGACAACTTGAATATGAAAGGCATATTTCTGGTCATCCATAGAAATTAGAGCTGAGATGTTCAATTATCAGTTATAGAGGCTTAATAATTTTATGTGTGTTCTGCATAAGTCTAGAATGCATTAAGACTTTTAAGAGTATAAAATCTAAGCCCTTTGGGTAATTAGGATTGAGCAGTACAGAACATTGTACACTCTTTGAAATGTGCTTTCCTGAGTTGGTGTTCCAAATCACTTCGCAATTACTTATTAATAAGGATGTATTGATTTACAAGATTGTTACTCTGCAGTGTCTTCTGCTAAAATTTCAGTAATTACTTAATTATGTAAACTAATAGGTATCATTGACAGGTATGAAGATGCTTAAACAACGTGCTACTTAAGCAGCGTGACCTGTCTGAACAGGTTACCCTACTGCTACCATCTGGAGCTGCAGGTGTCTGGGGTCACATCTCGTGTTTGCCTGTCACCCTCTGTCAGGCCCTTCCTCATCTCCTTGACTGTCTTTGCATTTATAACTCCAGATCTTCTTAGCCACACAGGACAGATAACCACATTTTTTCTCAGAGAATACTTGATCTTCTACTGACATCAGTAAAAAGTACCTTTTTTTTTCTTCATTTTTTTTAACCCAAGAAGGGAAGAAAGGGAAAAAAAGGGGGACATGTTATCTTGATCAGTCTTTTCTCTAGACCACCTCTCATGGGTCAGCCACAAAGCAGGATATTTAAATATATTGAACTTCAAATACAATCTCAGTTTAACAGGACTTTTGGATCCAAAAGGAAATTCTAACATTTGATCAGCTATTCACAAATGATCTCTTTTTGTCCTTTAAAGAACTATAAAGCAAATAAAAAATGTAAGCAGTTTTATTTGATGTTATCAGAGATAAAATGATTCTTTGAAGAGCTTCGAGACTAATTGGAAAAGAATATCACCATGTTCCTAAATTATTAATTTAATAAAGCTGAAACCACACAGGACCTATATAGGTAATGCCACAGTCCTGAAAGAATACACAGTTGTGGATGTTTTCCAGATTACAAGGGAAAATGAGACTTATTGACATGAGAACACTTAACAGGCAAAGATTTTAAAAAACCCACAACAATTGGATACAGGGATGCAAGGCAGCAGAGATAACTAAAAGGAAAGCCATCCCTTCTTAAGAATTTGATTTAAAGCAGCATTTCTTTCCTTCTGAGAAAAACAACAAAGTAAGAGATTCTTTTTCTTGAATTACAACTTTCCTCTAAGCTGTGTAGGACATAAAAGAAAAAAAAAGAGAGACTGTTTTTCTCCCAAATTGAGTTTGAAGTTAGGAAAAATGTTGAGTTTAGTCTAAGCTGTTTTGTCATTGTGAGAGGTGAACTGAAAGTGCCCATGTTACACTAATAAAAACTGGACCCATGATTCCCACAATGCTGTTAGGGATGCTGAGCGTATGACACCAAAGAGGAAACCGTCTGTACTGCCAGTTTACTTCACCCAGTAACCTACTACTGTGAACAGACATGTACATGGCAGGACAGTCTCTTCATTCACTTGCCATGGGCTTTCTCTCTGCCACAGTTTTCCAACTTGGGAGCCTTGGATAATTGATGCCTTCAGGGTGCCACATGCCACAGTACAGGCTGCACACCATAAAACAGGGCACGTGAATAAATTAGTAATATGGTGACTGTACTTCCTCCAATTTCATTCCTTATACATTTACAGTTCAAAGGAGCCATGGGGGCAATCTGAAAGATGTGTACTAGAATGTCTGCATTGCTTCTTATATAGGGAGGTTGAAGAATCCCCATCTTATAGATAACTCTTCTTGCTTGTGCAGCTTTCCAGCACCCTACTGCCACCTACCCCCTATTTCCCACCCCCTGGATGGTGGTATATTTAGTTACATGATGAAGAGCATAGACTTGTATACACACACACACACACACACACACACACACACACACACACCTTGTATGTTAAGAGTTTTACAGAGAATGGATTACCAGGTCCCAAATATGTGTGTCTCTATAATAGATCCATATATATATCCATATATATGTGTGTATGTATACATATATATATGTATATATATGTATATATATGTGTGTGTGTGTGTGTGTGTGTAAAAGTATAAAAATGTATACACACACACACACACACACTTTCTGGTGTTTCCACTTATTGGATGGAACTCTGATCAGTTCCACACATATTAAAATATATTCAAACACAAGTTTCTACAGATTTGCTGTGCTCTGCAATATATGTAAGATCAACAGCCCCAAAGGTCTCTGTTTCCATAGCTGAAGTAGCATGAAGCCTAGAGAATTATCGCTTATATGAGGCACTGACTCTGTGATAGGATGTGGGATACGCTGAGGTCCTCCCCACCTCTGTGCATTACCCCAGCACAGCTTCACAGCAGACACACTGGGAGCTGTGCAGCAATGCCACTTGTGCATCTCACCCTTCTCCAAATTTCTGTATCTATGGGATTATTGTCTCGCAACACCCATAAAGCATGGTGCTAGAACTAGTGGTCTACAAAATGCATCCAGAATTCTGAAACTGGTTCTGAGCAGCTCAGTCATTTCCCATCTGATTCTCATCCTTTCTCAGTGCTCAGAAGAGTTCATTTAAAGTTCCAATGAGGGAGCCAAAATTAAGTACAGTCATGGAAGGTGGTAGAACATAGTGAAGAATTGCACTTGCTGAAAGTGGTGTAATCCAGCCCAGCACATTTAAGAAGACATTGAGGCACATGATGAGGACTAGCAGCAGAAAATACATGTGTAGGCATGGTGCCCTACACCTCCATCATCCAAGGAGGCCCAGAAATGGCTCACACTCATTTTAACCCCATCTAGAAACTCCCTGACAGGCAGGCCCAGAGGGTTGTCTCCTAGGAGTTTGGAAGATCTGGCAACTTGGCAGTTTGTATATGTCACTACAGTACATACAGGAAAAAATGGGGTTCAATAGCATCTAACATGTGAGGTACCCACTGAGAGGTTTAGAATGTAGCCCCTATTGGCAGTGAGTAGAATGTCCCATACAATATTGAAGATGGAGCCTGGTGTGCTAAACACCTAGTTGTGGGAGGAAGATACTGTACGATGAAGAGCAGGCCTGTCCTACTGTGGTCCCTCTCTGCTGAGATGCACTTTCATATTCCAGCAGGCACCATGGGTTTCCTTTTCCCTTCCAATCACTCACCCCTATGAGCTGTGCCTATCAACTAGGTGTGGATCTGATTAGCTGATAAAAGTTATTGCTGGAAGATTGAATAAAGCTCAACTTTCAAGTGTTCATTTACATTTCAAAAGAGAAAAATAATCAACTCGATAGAGGTTCTAACTAATTGATGCTGCAAGAGAGAAAAATATATTAAAATATTTTATCAGAATAGTGACAGAGTCCCCTTATAAGGAAGGAAATTTTGAGGTGGGACCTTCTTTTGTGATTTTCACCCTTCAGATTCGGCAATGGCCTTTGTATTCACTCCACCCATCCACCCATCGTGGCTTCTCTCAAAAGAATGCAAAGTGTGTGGCTAATATCCTAATAGCACGCTGACCAGCACTACTTTCCAATTCTGTTAAGGAGCATTTACAAACACGAGAGTAATGCATAAGGAAACCTAGTAGGTACCTCAAGTTGTAAGTTGTTTTTATGCAGTTTTCTCTTCCTTTCCGGAGGACAGCAGACGTCCCTTCTCACCAGACACAGGAAAACATACTGATGAAGGAACCTATGTGCACAGTGGCATAGTTATCCAGAATAAGCTCCTATGCTTGACACCCACTGTTTGTGGCACAAGCAGTTCACATCTTCAGTTAACCTGTGGTGTTCTTTCTTAAAGGTTTCTTTCTGTATCTTTGATATCAGTATTTGTAGCGTCACTCTTTGCGTTCACTTCATAACAATTGTAACACTTATGGGCAATTATAACATTGCAGGAGACATTTGCACGGCTATGGAATTACCTGTGGGTTCTCTTTGTATCCTGAAAAGACAGGCACATCCTGTGTCAGTAGGCAGTGCCAGCATCTGTGACTAGACTCCTTCTGTATCACTGCTTGTTTTTCTCCATCAGCAGTAGCCTAGCTCTTTTCTTTGTGATAGCAGTGATTTTAAGCAATGGTGACAATTTCACATCATCACTGAGTTGCTCTTTATCCTTTTAGATGGTCAGAATAATGCTTTGCACACGTTCTACATCATGAGTGTCTTAGTGCTTTCACACTGGGCAATCTTGAGTTTTACCTCTAGTCAGTATTTTGCTCTTTTTATTTGCACAGGGAGGAAGAGACACAGCTTGGGTTGTTTGTTTTGGTTTTTGATGGAGTAAGGTTTAAAAAAAAATTAACAAAACATATATAAAATATAACTGTGGTCCCCTAATAGCTGTGGGCTGCATTATAGAATCTAAAGGGTTGGTCATGCCAAATCTAATAGCCCACAAAGACATCAAAATGTGAAGCCTGAGATCCGGTTTCAATGGAACGTATTTTGTTTTTCCATCATTATAAAGCTGGATGCTTAAGAAGTTGTATGTCTGATTTCATGTATGCTATACCATAACCAAAGAACCATGGTTGAGTGTGGGAAAGGTGGCTGGAACGCAGGGAAGCCGCAAGATGGGCCCCAATAACCTGAGAAAGTCCGTGTGTTTCCAAAACAGATTTATTGGCATGAAGGATGATGGTTGAATCTGGATGTGCACCCCTGTGAAACTCGGGGCAGATCTGAGTTAAATAGGGAGAGAAAAAGGGGAGAGGGTCTGGGGAAGAATGTTTAATTGGCTATGCTATCTGGCCTTCAGGTATTTCATTAGTATGTAAATCTCTTGAGGCTGAGCCTATAGTCACGCCCTCTGTCTGTGCCCTTTGGGAGGGGCTGCATCTTCTGTGATTGAACAGCACAGGTTAATGGAGTTCCATGCCACATGTTAGGAGCCTGGATTCTGGAAGCACAGCAGAATAAATGCCCGTCCCTCACAAGGTCTCCGGGCTTCTTCCAACCAGTGCTTCTACCAAAAACCAAGACCCCTTTCATGGCCAGTGTTTTACAACTGTAGAGTTGAAAGTTGCTTTTAGTTTTCCAGAATTCATGTGATTGCCCGTCTAGTCACCTGTTACATACCATGTTCTTGTTGTGGTAAATCTCCGACCCAAACAAGTCCAGTCAAGGAAAACACAACTCAATATTTATGATTATAAACTGCAAGCCTAGATTGGGCAGAATTACCATTGCACTATTCTAATCCCCAGCTATGAGATCCCTTACAGCTTGCTGTTCTCTAAGCCACGCTCTTCTCCTTTTTTTTTTTTCACCAACCACTCCAACGGCTCCTCCAGCTCCTCCCACTCCTCCGTAGCCTCCCTCCCGGCAACTTTCTCTCCTGACTCCTCCCCGAAGCCTTTTTCTCCACCTCCCCTTCTACTGCCCAATCACTGGCTCTAGCCTTTATTTTACAAATTCAATTGGACAGAAGGTTCACAAGATTCACTCCTCCTCTGCAGCCCCTCCCAGGAGTGGAAATACCATGAAAATAAAAGGCTGGGTCTATCCACATGTTCTAGATCATTGATCCAAACAAAATCAGATCAGAACTCTCTCTCTCTCTCTCTCTCTCTCTCTCTCTCTCTCTCTCTCTCTGTACTTAAAGATAACTTTACTGAGCACGTATAGGCATTTCTTCTTCACTATTCTTTAAAACATAAAGTGCAATGACTATTTATCTAGAATGTAAATTGCACACTCTGCATTAATCACCAGGTGTGCATGGGCTATGAGCCTACACTATACTAGGACAGTGTTAGATGAGGATCAAAGACTTTGATCGTTTGCCTCTAAGGGAGGTTTGCTCAGTTCTCTGGGGGCAGTCCCAGCATTCCTAGTATCCCTATCCCTACAGATTCCAGAGGATAACTGTACATATTTGCATATTTGATGATGACAATGGTAAACAGTAATACTAATTCTTATAGTTAGTAAGTATGTTATATGGAAATCTTGCTTCCAGGGTGCAATTAAATACAAAGAACTTGACCTAGCACCCTATCTTCCCTTTCCCCCCTTTTTTATTGAAAAAAAAGATTCTTCTCTCATACAGTATATCCTGACCAGTTTCCTCTCCCTCCACTCCTCCCACCTCTCCCCAACATGTCCTCATCCCCAGATGCACACCCCCTCTGTTTCCCATCAGCAAAGTGACAACAACCAAACAGGACAAAATAAGCAAGATACAATAAGTCAAGGCATGCACCTTCATATTAAGGCTGGACTATGCAACTCAAAAGAATCCCAAGAGAAGGCATAAGAGTCAGAGACACACCTGCTCTCACTGTTAGGAATCCCATGAAATCACCAAGCTAACAGCCATAACATATATAGAGAGGACCTGGTGCAGACCCATGCTGACTCCAAGCTTGCTGCTTCAGTCTCTGTGACAGCATATGAGCCCTGCTTAGTTGATTCAGTAGACCATGTTCTCCTAGAGTCTTTCATGACCCCTGACTCCAACAATTTTTCCTCCCACTCTTCCATGGGGCTCCCTGAGATCCAAGGGGAGACTGCCAATTAAACTCTCAGCCTCATGTCTGCTGTGATTCTTTATACCCACTCTCATCTTCTGCCTTAGGAAACTTCTCTGATAACAACTAGAAAAGGCACCGTTATGATCCCATGTTAAGTCACTAAAACCCACGGAGATGACAAGAACAATCATTGAATAACCAGAAGGGCCTGGCAGAGGCCAGAAGTAAACTGTGTTGAGACTTGTCTTAAATTTGCTATCTGAAGAGATCTATCCAAACTAGAAAACTCTGAGCAGGGCTTGACAGTCTCCCAGAGGTGAGAATACAATACATAGTCAGTTAGTCAAAACAGAAAAAGAAAAAAATAATCCGCATTTCAGAATACTGGACGAGTGGCAGGCTTCATTGAAAGCAAATGTTCAGATCTTCTGCTGAGTAAAACTGTACAGACATGTTAGGAAACAGCAGAGTCCATGGGAGACTTCCAGAACAAAACAGGAAGTACTGTACCCAGGGCTCACACAAGGCAATAAGTAGATGGTCAGAGTATAGCATGCATTTAATGGGAACAAGAATAAAGACTTCTCAATGGTATAGACTGATGGGGCTTGGCATCAGTCAGAAATCACTATGTGCACAAAGAAGGGACAAAATACAAGTTCTTCCAAGCAGCACTGTGAGAATCAAAGGTAAATTTACATGCAGAAGATAGATTCTAGGTATTAAGGGTGAAAAATTCAGGATGAGATGTAAGTCTATGTAAAACAAAACAGCTGTAAAACTTGATTTCATTTTAAAGCAGGAATATTGACTCTGTCTCAGGCAACAGAATGGATAATCTAAATAAGCAAATAAATGCTGTAATTAATATTAACTAATCACCACACCTAAATCAGAAATAATAGAAATGTCAAAAAGAACCTTCTGGAATAAGAAAGAAATGCTTAATAATACTAATGTGTAAATGTATATTTTTTTATTTTAAAAGTCATATATAAAAATCACAGTGACTAAGTCAGTTGATCTAGAGCTTTCATAACCCACAGATTTCTTTCTATAATTAGTTATAAAACTTTGAGAACACATCAGGAATCTGATGTATATGAAAAGTGAAGTTAACTATTAACATTACATGTCATAGACAAGCTGTCTTCATCATGTATCTATATTTGTCTTTACAAATACACCCATTTAATATGGCATTTGCTATTCTTGGGGGTATTTTATGGGTAAGAGACACTGGCAGAAAAATAACTAAAGAAAGCCACATTTGTTGATACAGAATTAATTTATTTTTACTTTGAGTATTCCTTTATTTCATACCACCCAAAACGGCATATTGGATACTACACATGATAGTCGTGTACTCTGATAGTCTATTTGAGTCAGCAGTGTTTGTTTAAAAGTATTAAAGCTGGTCACAAGGATGAAGAAGTGTAGAGTTTTTATTTAGATGTGAAATAGTAATGATTAATACGAAGTAGTTAAATCATGGAACACTTTCCTCAGATCACCATGAAACATTCCAAACAGAATCTATACAAGTCTGTGAAACCCATATACAAATAAAAAACATAAAAAGATCTTTGCCATAGAGCATATGAAGGGCCAGTGTGAATGAAAATAAAGGAGGTGCCACTCACGGCCCATAATTCATACACCAAGAGAAAACAGAACATAATTGCTTTAAAATTAGCATGAGTTGCGATTTTACAAATTGTCATTAGTTTTGCTTTCTTTCTGCTAATAATGTGCATCAGTAGATTGGGATGGCTGAAATGAGAAAACTTTAAGATCCCCACATCTGTGCTCCTCTCTTCTTTGGCAAATGTTGACCAGTGAAAAGCGAGGACTCTGTAGATAATTTCAGCGTGCCCAGTGAATTTCACCCCAAATCTCAGAGGATCGTCTATCACGCTGTTTATTCCCACTGCTTCCCTGTACACTTTCATTTTTTTCTCTAATGTCTGACTTCTTGTCCACCCTCCCACTTGGCTCAATCGAAACTTCATCCTGTGAAGAGATTCACACTGGTGGATAGCCAGAGCTTGGTGTGCAGCTTATCGCATGGTGGTGGCATCCCAGAGAGAGATGTGTGTTTCCTGTCCCTGTCTTATCAGGACAAGACTTAGGGTCCCTGATACGAGACCATAGATTTTAGCACTCTCACAAATCCAATTTATTCTATCTATTTTAGACTTAAGCATTCCACATCGCTCTCGATACCTCACTGTACTTCAGAAAAGATAAGGTAGAAAATCCAAGACGCTGTGGAGAGGAATGTAACAACAAATGTCTGCACATACAGATCTTGCAGGAGAAGCACATTTAACACGTGAAATTTGATAATTTGCCTACTTAAACTTTCTTAAATGCCTTGTTTATTTAAACGACAGACTGGAGTATGGTTGTATTTGTGTCTACGAATTGCCAGCTAACGAGCCCTCATGCCCTTTCTCCCATTATTGAAACATTAGAGAGATAAAGTCCCATTTACTTCTGTTCACCAAGACTGTCATATTCAGATAATGGCACGATGTAGAATTTATCAAGTACCAGGGGATGATCAAAGTTAATGGAACAAAATGGCATGAGAGTGGGATTTGGGAGAATCCCAGGAGATTTGATACAGTAAGTTCACAATTAAACCAGTATGTCGTTACTCTGTGGAAAGACATAGGGGAGTTTGGCACTTATGAATTTAGCAGTAATGAGTCCTATGAACGATTGGGAAACCTGAAACCTCCATTGTTTAGATAAGTGTGAAATTTTATAGAGCATTGCTTTCTCTTTTGCTATAAAAATCATTCCAAGTGAAGCAGGGGTGATGGCTCAGTTGGTAAAGTACATGGCAACGATCCATAATGGGTTCAGGTCCCCAGTCCTCATGTGAAAAGCTGAGTGTGGTGGCCTCTGATATTAACATGAGTCAGGGGAGACAGGAAAATTCCTGATGCTCCCTGGCCAGATAATCTTCCAGAACTAGTGAGTTCCAGATTCAGTGAGAGACTGTGTCACACACACACACACACACACACACACACACACACACACATCAAAAATTCAAAATGCAGGACACTGCAATGTAAGTCAGCCCAGCAGACATTTTAGGATGAATTTTAGGATAAATACTCTATACAAATGTTTGAGGAAAAGGTACTATGACCAGAATGTCATTGCAAATTTGTAATTTCTTTCCCCTTCATGAAAACTCCTAAACTCTTACTTAGATTAACATGCTGCCTTCATCCACTATGTTCAAATAAGTCTTTGTCCTTCCAACTACCCACAGCTAGGGGGCCATTTTTTAGGTTTAAGCCCCTCTCTCAATGACCCAAAGGCTCCTCCTTCCTTTTCATGACTGCAACCTTCATTCCCTGTCAACTTTCCTTGTGGGTGATGAGACTTCACATCCAGTGTCCTCAGACCAAGTTCACAATCTTAAAAGGATCCTTGTTGAGAGCGTATGAATTGAATTATACACGACACACTTGGCTCAGTGCCTGGCACCTAGTGAGTTGTTAAGATTTCTCAGTTGATGTGACATCATGAACTAAAACCCTTGACTAGAACTGGGCCTCCATGTTCTGCTTTTGTTAACATTATAACTTGTATGTGGCCAATCAGCATGAAGAATTGGCAGCTGTTCTATCTGCTTACGATCGTCATTCTGTCCTTTACATTCACAGAATACAATCCTCTAGATTCTTTCTTCATGGGATTTCATTTTTCCATATTTCTATGGTTACCACCCCTTGAACTCTCCTTTTAGATATTGTCTAGTAGCCATTCTGGACCCCTTCTTCCTCATTCACTCAGCCAGTTCTCCACTTTAGAGACTGGATCATCTAATACTCACATTGTATCCCTCTGTTTACAGAACAGGTAGGCAGGAGACGCAATTCCACCAGTAAGACATGAGGATTACTAGAAAAAGGTGTTCTTCTAGTTAAAAAGCAAAAATAAACACAAATTAAGTACTGGAGTCATAAAAAAATTAGAATCATGGTTTTCTATGCAAAATACCACAGGTACCATGATAGTCCTACTTGATTACACTCCTAGCAATGATGTCTTAGTTTCTGTGAGTGTACTCTACGAACAAAATTGACCAAATAATGCATTGCTTTTAACCTGGCTCAGTTACCAAGCATTGCAAAATTGAATATAACTTTTAAAGAGATTCCTAAGAAGAAGCTTGTATCATTTTCCCCACAGGATAGTTCTGTAGACATTTCCACATGTGTGCAACTGTTAAATTCACCCTGATGTTACATAAGAGAACAATCTTTGTACAAGGTGACTAAAAGTTCAAGACAATCTGTATCTTTCTTTTATTCATTTCAAACTTTTGTTTAGAACTTCAAATCTAAATACCACTTGTTTTTCTAACTAATCTGCCCATCTTTGTGCAACATTTTTATAAATTATCTTGCACATGCTGCACGAGAGAATTTCAGTACCCCTTTTTGTTACACCTCATCCTTGAATAAACATCCAGGACCTTCTTCAGTTTCCCAAGTAGTGGTCCCCAAGAAGAACCGATGGATAGGGTAACTCAGAGGAACACTTAGAAACTGTGCACATGTGAACAAAATTTAATGTAAATGGTATGTTGTATGTCCATACACCATTCCTTTCTCACTACCTTCATCCATTGGGTAGTGATTTATGCAACGTAGGTGTTGCTTGCAGGATCCACCCTCACCTCTGTTTGACATATTAAAAGGTTTGTATGGCTGCTTAAGATGATTTACAGATTACATAACTTAGGTATTTCCCACCTCCCCTCCAACAGTGGCATACAGAGACACTATAGGAGAATTTTAATGACAGATTATATAATTGCCCAAGCATCCATCTTCTATTTGGGGAACAAGTTCTCTGTCAGTGTCATTAGAAACCATCAAAACAGTAATGTAACTGTATTTGGATTAGACTAAAGATCAGAATTATAATTTAGGGGATTTTAAAAGGAAAATTTGTCCACCGTTATTAACAGTGACACTGTCCCTTGAGAATAGAAAGCCATGAGGTTTTTTACTCTGATAGAAGTATACATGTGTAACTGTACATAAATATGAATATTAGGAGGACAGCTCAAGATTCTGATTCAATAATAAGGGTTTAAAGCAATGGGTCCTTGAGGCTGGTGAGGCATGCTTTCCTTTATGATATCCAGCTAAATTCTTCCCCATGTTCAATGTGGTAATAATTATTATAATTTCATAATTTGAAACCTCCTGTGTCAGGGTCTGTTGTTTTGTTCAATACCCATAACAATCATGTAAGCTGAATCATTTATCTTTTTTTCCATGAATAAAAACCATGAGAGTCAATTAAGTTTCTCAGAGCTGGTTTACTCCTCAGCTAAACAGCTGGATCTGCATGTGATGTTTCACCCTTAAACACTTTTACACTTTCTTTACTTATTCCCTGTGTCATAATCAATATACTCATTTTAAAGTTTAGGACAGGAAGTAAAGGATATGAGAATATGTTCAGCATATAATATATACTTGCACTAGAATATGCATCACAACACTGCTCACAATGAATATATCCCAAGATAGTTTTAGAAATTATAGCAAAATAAAAATATGCATTCTCTTAAAGGAGGCATAAACTATGTAACAGAGATATTAAGACTTTTTTTCACTAAAAGTTGTGGTAGCTCCTCTTCAACTAGACTGCCAAGATTCTGTAAGTATAAATTCTTAGCTGACATTCTCTCCTACTTATTCATGACTTGAAACTGAAAATGGACCTCCCAGACAGAGTTACTAATTTAACAGGCTGGCAAGCCAAGAATGGGTAAGATTCTGCACAGAGCCTTACCAACCTAAGACAGAAGAAGCATTGCTTTGGATAATGCATATCCCATGATGGATAAGGAAGAAATTCTTGTTAGAATGACCTAAGACAGGTTCAGTCTTGTTTATGAAGTAAAAAAGGAGGAGATGTGGAGAGCTTTTGGGGCTGCTTGGCAGAAATCTGCCATTGGCCAAGGACAAGAAAATGGGCTTCTGGGAGGAATCTGACATTAGGCTAGAACAAAGAAGTAATGTCAGGCAAGAATCTAAATCTTAGGCTAGCACAAAAAAGGTAGGCTTCAGACGTGAAAATGACTTTGGGCTAGGACAGGGAAGTAGGCTCAGATATTTTGGTCATTCTGATAAGCTCTTAGAAATAGTGATCATGCAACTGTTCATGGAACTTTGTTTACTGCCTTGCTTGTTCTTTGACTATTTGTGTTTATTGTCTTGCTTGTTCCTTGACTATTTGCAACTATTGTATTGCTAGCTCCTTAACCTAGAACTGACCTTAATATTTGCATGTAATTAAAACGGTATAAAAGCAAAAAGGAAGAGGAGGGATGGGGTAGGGAGTTTATGGGGGATGTGAAATGGGGAAAGGGGATAACATCTGAAATGTAAATAAATAAAATATCCAAGAAAAAAAAGTTCAATGAGCCAGGTGGTGGTGGCACATGCTTTAATCCCAGTACTTTGGAGACAGAGGCAGGTGGATCTCTGGGTTCAAGGCCAACCTGGTCCACAGAGTGAGTTATAGGATAGTCAGGGCTATACAGAAAAAAACATGTCTCAAAAAAGAAAACATAAAATAAAAAGAACAAAAGAAAATGTAATGTCTCTTTTAACATAATTGTTCCTTCTCCTGGAATTCCAGCCATTTTGCACATCACAGCCAGTGTAGTTTAATCCAGCAAGAGAGTGATCTGAAATCTAATTTTGATAAATTAACTTCAAACTAACCATTGGGTAAATACTTTCAGTCCCTTTATCTTAAAATGATATAAAAGATGTTTTCCAAATAAATAAACACTCAACAGAGTGTTGGTGAGAGACCCATTGACCCTAGTTGGTGTCTCCTCTCAGTAGACTCTGTAGGTCCTGAGGATAAAGTGTGGATGTTTAATGAACTGCTTGCTGCCCTTATGATAGGTTGTGGAGAGTGCTTACTGTCTATGGTTTTCTGACTCTCTCTAATATCTAGCTTTTGTTTAAGGTTATGGTAAGTTTACAAGAATATATCCCAAATCCTAAAAACATATTCAGTTATTTTTTCATTTTAATAGTACATGATCATAATTTTAACATATTTAAAATAAAAATTCAAAGGAAATATTTTAATACTGTGTGTAAATGTGAAAGAACTCATTTAAAATTAACCAAATAGAGTCTGGATAACCAGAGTAGCACTTGAAAGAAGAATACATAGTCCCTCTACTCAACCACAGTAGAACTGGTTTGTGCTTTATCTGTGAGTGGTGCTGATACACAGTAGGTATCTTGAACTTGAACACACCAGTATCTGGAGAAATTTTAAACAATGTTTTGTTCATGCACCGTAATTATGAAATACAGAAGGTATAGTCACTGGGTCAGCAAACAAAACAAAACAAAACAAAACCAAAACCAAAACAAAATAAAACCATTTCATTGTGGCATTGGCAAAAGGCAAAGTTATTCATTTCTTAAAAATAGGCATGTCCTTGCAATTCTCCATATGATGAATTTAAAATACACTTTTTGTCTTTGATCTTTTACCACTATCCTGTTATAGCTGTATTCATGTTGAAAAATAAGAAAGAAACCACAATCTAGAAGATATCAGGCTAGCCATGGTAGTATAATACCTGCCTCAAGCTGCCTTAGGACTCAGCATCTCTGGCAATCCTAAATACTCTTCACAAAAGAAATCTTAAATTATAAGAGAATCCCATTCAAAGCAAAATCTATATTTAAAAGAATCCCCATAGCACATAATGGCTGTCACCCAGATACACTCTTGAGCTTGGATGGCTCTCAATCTCACAACTTGGTTTAGTAATATATATTGTGACTTTAGCCTGAAAATTGTAAGCAATGTCTCTGAATAACTAAGAAAATCACATTCACATGTATGAAAGCCAAAACGTAAGGAGATCCTGAGTTTCTGAAAGCAAGGACCAGTTTGATGGTGTTTTATAAGTTGGATAGTTTCTTGGAACTTGAGTATTTCCCAAGTATTCCCTTAATGCTGGCAATCACAAGGCAAGAATCATCAGTGTGGTGGTTGTTTCCTCTGAAGTTATACAAGAATGTTCCTCCTTGTGAGTTCCTTCTTATACCAAGTTCCCACTCAAATACCTACCTGTCAATCTGGGAGCGTGGTGGGAGAAACTGGTGGGAGGCAGAGAAAGTCAAGCGCCAGGAAACTAACATTTTCTCTTTCTGATTGGTAAGGATCTTCAGTTTAAGAACAACTTTTTGTTTTAAAGTGTGTGTGTGTGTGTGTGTGTGTGTGTGTGTGTGTGTGTGTGACAGAAAGCGAGACAAAGAGAGACAGAGACAGAAAGAGAGACAAACAGATAGAAACAGAGAGAGCTCTGTGAAAAATCAGTGTTGCTTGTCTTCCTCTATCTCTCTCTTCCTTGATACTTTGAGACAGAATCTTTCCCTAAACTAGGCTAGCTGTCCAGGACGTCCCCTCAGTCCTCCTTACTCCATCTTCCCAGCCCCATGGTGACATAGTGAAACTTCTTGTATTTAAGTAGGTGCTGGGAATCTAAACCCAGGTTTTTAATCCTGTACAGCAAATGCTTTACTGACTTGGCCATCTCTCCAGCACATAAGATAGCATTTGCTCATCACCAGTCTCATAAAGCATAAGAGCCAGAAGTGTAGTAGCTGAGGTGTTAATTGTCTAATAGAGTTTGATTTACATTCAATTTTCTACATGTTTATACTAATAAACCCTCAATTTTCATATACAGTGTTTTAACAAAACGTAGACGTATAGGGAGTGCAGCAGAAAAATAGACACACAGAGAGATCAGAACCTCCCCAATGAATCAAAGAATCTTCCTCCCAGTGCAGTAAATTATAGTAATTTAGAAATAGTTTCTAAGCAGGGACTTTCCTGTCTCCTGCTTTTAGATATTGAGTGTAGTAATGATTGTCCTAGGATGCAAGACCACAAGTGGAAATCTTTCTCCTCTTTGGTCAAAGCCGCCAGTCTGAGAGAGAGCCTGGGAGTGGCTGCCCTGCTGCTTGTTTCCCCTCCTGGGTATGCTCTTTGATAGCTCAGATTCAGCTGATCATTTTCCCTGAGGACCATGCAGCAAGCAAAGCATATGAATAAATGAGTGGTCAACATTTTGAATGCATGAACTTTGTTATATTTTTTTACAAAGATGATGACAGACATTTTGTAGACTTTTTTCTCCCTGTGGAGATTTTGGACCACTTGATGTAATCTTATACCATTACTAATGTTTGAAGATATCTGTATTTTTCCTGGGATAAGGATGTATATGCAAATTTAAATAATAATAATATATTTTGTTAGTGGATCTTATAATTCTCTTAATGGGGTTTATTGATTATACAATGTTGGCCAATTTCTTTTCACACAAATGAAATAAAAAGAAGTCATATTTATTTTCTCTTCACTTTATAATTTCTGTTGTATTTTTCCACCGCGCACATTCTATCCTAAAGCTTTAAATGTTTTGTTTTCATTTAAAACTAAGTCATGTCACTTATCTGTTTCCTATGGAATATATTAATATGTAGATCCTACAAATTGAGATGGAAGGGAAAAATAATTTTGTCGAACATTTTTTATTGTGTCTTTACTAGGTAGAGGTTACTTCACATATGTTATCACTTACTGCTCAAAGTTTGAAATATATGTTAAAATACTTATTGTAGAAATAACTTCATGTTTGAATGGGGCAAAAATTGCAATTTAATTTTTGCAAGTTTGTGATAGACTCATAGCTTTGTAATTCCCTCACTAATCTTAGTTATAATTTGGCGCAAGATATGTAAATTGTTTACTACTTATTTGTCCTCACATTCTGATATCTGTATCCTCTTCACTGCAGAGTAGGGGTTCAGAGGATTGAACCCAGAGTCTTGCACATGCTCAGAAGGCTCTCTACCACTTAGCCCCATGACCAGTCTTTCTTCTCTCCTTCATGAAAGCTTTGGGTTGCACTAGAAAGGTAGTTGTAGAGAAATTACACCCTGAAACAGCTATACTTCGGAAGTCCTGGCCTCTGAATAGCACACATGAACTTGGATTTTGGGAGGGTTCCTACCAGCAGACCTAATAACAAGTAGCCCACTAAAGCATCAGTTGTTGGCAAAAAATAAAATGGCTTAGGCTGAGCCCTTAATCCCATTCAGGGAATCCAGCATTTTCCATTGCACTGTCCTCACTTCTGCATTTTGGATTAGCATATCCTGTGGAAAGCCTTTGGGAGCCCATGGATGACCTCCTCTCTAGATGCCCCAACCCCCTGGTTTTGCCTGGTGTACTTGCACTGTGATAAATCCTAGGCTGAGTATGGCCTGTGCTGGGTGCTAAGCATTTTCTTAAGGAATCATAAATCTAAGGTGGCTTGGAGATTCAAACGCTTTGATCTTGAATGAGTTGATGAACTTCTTTGTAACATGTAGATGATTCTAGGACACCCATCTTATAGGGAGGCTGTGGCTGTAATGCAGTTATACATTTCAGGCAAAGAAGTATAAATTATTAGCATTGTTTTTTTTGTTTGTTTTGCTTTGTTTTGTTTTTTAAACGTTATTATTATAATATCTTTCTAATGCTCTGGAATATAATTTCTTGGTGCTGTTGAAAAAGCAGGAAGAGGTTTGGAAGTCATTGCCTTCCTTAGTGTGGTTCTGATTTGGTGCCATCAATCCATAGAACATGATACAGCCAGAGGGATTTACATACAAAGCACCTGCTCTTCTCCCCTAAGTATCAAGAACTATATGGCAGACATTGATTTCTTTTGTTTGTTTTGTTGATGATTTTCTGTTTGTTTAACTTGGGTTTGCACATAATTTTTTTAAATAATTTTCTTGCTTAAAAGTCAGCCAATAACACCTTTATTTCCCCCCAATTAGAGCCCTAAATGTTTCATCTCAGGATAGATTTCTTCCCCAGACAAGAGGATAAATCTTGGTTATCAAAGCAATTCATTGTCAGATGGCCTCCATCTTCTTGACCTGTGATAGGTTTAGGAATGGGCGTCTACCAGGGTTCTAAATGATAACACAGAAGTCTAAGATAAAAGGAGTTTTGCCCTTCCTACAGACAAAGCTTCATGTGAAGGAAGCCATTTTCCTTTTGACTGCTCTGTCAAGACTGAGAGTTATGGCTGGGTGTGGTGATTTTAGCCCATGAAGACACAGGCCAACAAAGCAGAAAGAGTGAAATAGTCACAAGAGCAGCTCCAGTCCTTCATATAGATATGATATAGTTTTTGCCTCTAGCCTTTGTATCTCCTCCTGCATCCTTTAAACCACCATTGTACTGTTAGTTATAGGACCTAATCTAATTATAAGTGTTATATAAAGTAGTCTACAGTGATGTTTAGGAAATAATGGCAAGGAAAAATGCCTATGTGATCAGTATAGTCTCAGTTCTTTTTGAGTCATTTTGGTTGGCAGAGATTGAATTCACAGATGGAGACGCCCAGGTGTGATTGGTGACTGTGTTGCATGTCTGTAATCTCAGAACTCAGGAGATGGAGGCAGAGAATCAAAAGTTTTAAGGCACCCTGAACTAGATAATAAATTCCAGACTAAGCTTGACTACATGAAACCCTGTCTCAAAAAATAAAAAGGAAAACCAGAATCTACTGGTATGCATTCAAACCTCACAAAGGTTTCTTGCTAGATTATAACTAGCACCAAAAGAAGCAGTTTTCTCCTCTCTCTCTCTTTCTCTCTTTCTCTCTCTCTCTCTCTCTCTCTGTGTGTGTGTCTCTCTCTGTGTGTGTGTGTGAGTGTGTGGGTGTGTGGGTGTGAGAGTGTGTGTGTGTGGGTGTGTGTGTGTGTGTGTGCATGTTGTATAGGTACACATAACTATAGATATGCAAGTGTGTGAAATCCATAGGTCAACATGAAGCACCTTCCTTGGTATTCACCTTAATTTCTTGAGAGAGTCTCTCACTGAACCTGGAGCTCAGCTCACTGATTTAGCAAGAACTGGTCAGAAAGGCATTATCTTATCTGTATCTCCCAAAGCTGGAAGTACAGGTACTTGCTTCTATGACAGCTTTTATATGTGTGCTCTGAGATACTTGAACTCGGGTCTTCATAATTATATATGGCAAACACTACTGACTGAGCCATTTCCCGGCTGCTACATTAGCAATCTTATAGTGAGGAGCAAAGTACGGTTTGAGTGTTCTTTTGAATACAGCTTTAATAAGAAATGTTTATTCTCCCTATGACATTTCTGGATGCAAAATGCTATTACTATTGAATGTTTGGGGTCAATATGTTTGAGGCGTAAATTAAATAGTGATGATAGAATATTGTCTCAGTTCTTTGGGGGAAGATCACATGGTGTCTATAATAAGGAGCTAGGATGACTCACTTCAAACTTGGGTCTTTATTGGCTGCAATACACACCCACTGTCATGTTTGACACTGCTTGTTAATAAGGAGAAAACTTTGAAAGTACCTATGCCTTAGTGTAACTGCTTTGCTGGCTGAGCGCTCATGAATAACTGATGACAAATTTGAGTTGAGACGTATTGATAGAGTATGTAGTGCAGCTAGCTTCATAACATTGTTCTTCCAAAGGATTTTTCTTACTGTCTGATTAACTTCTGGGGAACCAAATGCCACTTCTGTTTCACCAAATAGATTGATGAATGGCTAACCAAAAGCCATGTTTTCCAACCAAATCCCAAGTGTCTTTTATGTACTTGGCAGAACCATGTACCAAAGACTTTATGAGAACCACTTTGAGAACCATCATCATTCGGCAGAAATATCTGTGCAGTGCCTGAAGACCAGAAAGCAGGGTCTGAAACCACTGTGGATGACTGGCACTTTCAACATTAAGAATAATCACCCCTTTGTTTCTCTGTCTTGTTTATTTGCAGATTTTCCACCCTGTTCCATTTTCCTTGGACTGTGTGGCTAAAGAGGTGGTTGGTCCTGGGGCTAAAGAAGTGGCTTGATTGATTAAAGCACTTGCCATGAACACATAAGTACCTTATTGTGATTCCACATTTTAAAAAACATAAAAAAAAAATTAAAAGCCAAAAAAGGGCTATACCTTTGTAAATCTAGTGTTCTGGGGGTAGCAACAACAGTAAGATCCCTGGGCCTTGCTGGCTAATGAGTCTAGCTGAATTGGTGAGCTCCAGGCTCAGTGAGAGGAGCATCTGTCTCGACAAATAAGGTGCAGTCGGAGAGATGACTTAGATAATTAAAAACCCTTGTAACTCAAGACTGAAGGCCCATATTTGATCCCTACAACCCAGAATGGGAGGAGAGAACTGAGTCTAAATTCTTGTCCCCTGACCTCTACATACACAGTAGCAACCACCTGAACTCACACCTATCACCCTCATACATTATTATTATTATTACTATTATTATTATTATTATTATTATTATTATTATTATTTATTAAATTTAAAGAATAAGGTGGAGAAGTATTGAGAAATACACCCCTTGTTGACCTTCTTACCCATAATCATGGATAAGCACTCCATACACCCACACATGCACCTATTTTAACACAGTGAACCCATAAAACACAGGGAGGTGACTGGTTCCTATAGCACAGTCCAAACCATTTGACATTTGGTAGTAGGCTGTGGAAGTTACTAGTAGGTATAAAACTCTCTAAAGAGTTGCGAGTGCCAAGCGAGACAGAGCCGAAGATGTTACTCACTTAAGGAAGACAGTTTTGTACTCGAAGCCAATTCCTCATTACTTTTTAAAAATAAGCTTTTTATTTTAGGATTGTGTTAGATTTACAGAAAAAAAAATTGAGATGATAGTAAGAGTTCCTAGATATTCCACACAGAGTTTCCGCCCCTGCTAACATCTTACATGAGTACAACGTATTTGTCACAATTCGTGAGTACATGGTTAACACCAGTCATTATCACTAACTGAAGTTAGTACTGTAACAGGACTCTGTGAGTGTTAGTATCTGGTCCATTTTCTGTACCAGTGTTCTAGCCCAAACTATATTACCTTTAGGTCCTATTGAGTCCCCAGGGATGTTTCCCAGCTTCCATTTGTTTTTGATAATCTTACCAAACTGATCGGCTATGTTATAAAATTTTTAATAACTGGTATTTATCTGATTAACATATTGGGGTGATAGATTTTAGAATGAAAGGTCACACACATAAATTCATTATTATCATATGATATTGAGGATGTGTCCTGAAATGGAGGCCTGTGATCCAGACATACCAATTAAAGCTTAAGTGGTCCTCCTGTCTCTGCCTCTTCAGCAATGGGATTGTGTGCTGCTGTGTTGGTTTTTCTGTGTGTGTTGAGGATCCAAACTTAGGACCTCATGCATGTGTAATGAGCACTTTGCCATCTGAGCTATTTCCACAGCTCTTGCCGTACCTTTCCCTTCTAGACAGTATCTCACTATGTAACCCAGACTTATAGTTATCTGGTTAGGCTGTCCAAGTGCCTGGGATCACAGGTATATGCCATGAGCTCCTGCATGCATTGTTTTTGTGACTCTGAATACCTTGTCAGCTAGCTTTCCTAACTCTCACAATACCCAAGTCAATCAACTTGCAGAGAAAAGGCTCCTTTGGGTTCATCCTTTCAGAAGTTTGAGTGCATGCTTGTTTGGCTCTGTTGCTTTGAGTCTGAAGTCATACAGCAGTCTGTACAACAAAATTGCTAACTTCAAGACCTAAGTGAAAGAGTTTGAGGCAGTGAAGGGGCTCCCCCCTCCCCTTTTCCAGTTACATAAATCACTGTATTTGGCCTTACTTCTTACATGTTGGACCACACCTCAGTAACATCAGCTGATATACTGTCAAACAAAATTGTTACACTGTGGTTAAAAAAAAATCCTTTGTTCTTTACCCTTGCCCTCTGTTGAATGTTCCCCTGTCCTCTTCAAAACTCTTCATGATTATTGATCATTAACCAACTTATCATCCTGATCATATTGTCTGTTTCAGATCACCATGCAATGGAATCATCAGTACATTATCTTTTCAAAGTGGCTTCTTTCACCTAGTGAGAGCCTTTAATATGGATCCCCAGGATTTGACAACTCAACCCTTCTCTGTGCTCAGTAGTGTGATGACTGCCATTTGATTATTTATTGCAAAAGATCCTGACTTTGTTGAAAAAATATTCAATAATTAGTATGTATAAGTTTTGTGGGGATGTAAAATTTCAAATTAGTTCCATAAACATCAAGGGGTACAATAGCTGAGTCATAGGTTAAAATTTTGTTTTGACTTGTTAAAAAAAAGAAAAATAAACTGTCTAAGTACCACTGAAAGAGAGCACTGCCACCAAAGTGCCACTGAAAATGAGCACTGCCACCAAAGTGCCACTGAAAGTGAGCACTGCCACCAAAGTGCCACTGAAAGTGAGCACTGCCACCAAATTACCACTGAAAGAGAACACTGCCACCAAAGTACCATTGAAAGCACTACCCCACCCTTGCCATTCTCACCAGCCGCAAAGCAACACTATTCTTGTTTCATGTCCTCATCAACAATTAATATTGATTATGATGGGATTTTATTCATTAAAATTAATAGGACATTTCTTGATTTAATTTGAACTTTATTTGCTTCTTTGATATGTTTATATATCCTGTAGAGAGATACACATTTAGATCTTTTAACCATTTTTTAAATCTTTTTGTGTTATATTTATTGTGGTTACTGGTTTTGCTTTAGGTTTTAAAACCTCTATTGTGTTATTTTAAAAAAATAGTTTTTATAATATTTTATTCTTGAGAATTATATACAAACATAAAAGAAATATGGTCATCCCAGTTCCCCTCAGACAAGTCTTAACATTACATTCTCATAACCTTATCTTCTATTTTTTATAACCTACTTAGTACAGCTAGTACAGCCCACATGGCATTTCTGCCCCCCTCACAAATGTGACTCTTTCTCCCCCTGGTAGTAACCTACTGCCTTAGTAATGAGTGGGATCGGAGATCATCTGCTCCATCTATGCTAAAACTTTGGCTGTCCTGGTCTTGTGGAGGCGTTAAGCTGGTAGCCACAGATGCTGTCAGTTCAGGAGTGTACAGGACATGTCACGTCCAGAAGGGAGAATTTCACAGCACTCCCTGCCCTATTCTCTCCTTCATAACATTCATGTAGCCTCCTCTTACATGAAGTTCTCTGAGCCTTACTGCAGAAGAATTGATATCGATGCTCTGTTTAGGGCTGAGTTCTCTGTTTCTTTTTCTTAGCATTTTGATCAGTTTTGTATCTCTTTGACGACTGCTGCCCAGTGACAGAAGAAGGCTCTTTGCCTAAGGTTACAAGCAATCCAGGTCTAAGGACATCAACGTAAATATTTTGAAAGTACCCTTACAGCATAACCACTTAGCAAAATAGCAGTAGCAGATTCCACTTTAAGGCTTATGAGCTTCCCAACCATGGAATTTTAATGAGACTTATAGTACCAGGATTGAAATTCTCTTCGGTAGAGTAGGCCCAAATTTAATTAGGCAGTATTAGTGACCTCTCTAATAGTTGTACCACTATTATATCTTTGGGGACATCTTGCCTGGAGGTCAGTATTACAATGTACAGAGTATAGCACTGAATAAGGCCACTGATCTCTCTCTCTCTCTCTCTCTCTCTCTCTCTCTCTCTCTCTCTCTCT
>JANHMN010000008.1:34854278-34870848 GCA_030674055.1 Rhabdomys pumilio
TCTCTCTCTCTCTCTCTCTCTCTCTCTCTCTCTCTCTCTCTCTCTCTGAAGTGTGTATATAGCACCTTCTTATACTATGAAATTTGGCTAGCAGGGCTGTAGTTCCCTGGTGGGTTTTAGATTAGTTTCCCTATGTCCTGAAGCTACAGTGTATAGTACATCCAGCAGTAGGCTGTAATTTGAAATGATCTTACTAACTATTGGGTTCCATTAGGATTTTTCATAGCTTTATAGTTACACTTGACCTACCCAGAACCTCCTCATCTCCTCATCCCCCTCATTCCTCCCTGGTTAATTGTTTAAGAAGTAGTACTCCCACTCTTCTCTCACCTCATAAATATTCTACTGTTCCAATTACTTTTCCAGTTGGGTTGTGAGACAGTAGATTTCCAAATGGCTTTTCATAAACCCTTTCATTGTTTCAGCCTGTATCTCTCATCCCTGTGCTTCTCCCTACTTAAGCCTTTCCACCTCCGGTATTCCATATCCCTTCTTTCATTTTGCCTGTAATCTACTTCCTTCCCCTTTAAGGTATTTCTAAAAGGTATGCCTTCTAGTTTCCAGTCATTAAGATCATAAGGCAGAATATTTGAAGATAGGATCTGCACATGAGAGAACCTCACTCAGTATATTTTTCCAGTTTATTCCATTTTATAACTTCATTTTTCATTACAGATAAGTAATATTTCATTGTGTTTGTGTACTACATTTTATTATCCGCTTATTTGTTCAGGAATATCTAGATTGGGTCCATTACTAGCTATTGTGAATAGAGTAGCAATAAGCATGGACGTACAAGTGTCTCTAGAGTAGGTCACAGTCTTTTGGATATACAGACAGGAGTGATATGGCTTACGCTTCAGCTTTGAGTTGTTGGTTCCTTATATGAATGCACAAGCAAACCTTGCAGTGAAATTAATGCTTAACCATTACGTAAAGAAAGACATGCTGATTGCATGCTGGTGATATATTGATTACATATCTTAGCAGAAGAAAAATGGCCATCGCCACCCACTCATAAACTAGTCCATTAAGAAGATTCTAAAATAAGATATACACATACTGACCTACAACACACAGGAAATTAATAGCAAATAACAGTAAGATAACACAGACAAGTAAATACATCTTCAGTGCAATTCAGTGACTACAAACAGAGGCAGTCCAAGATCCTTCACTGTGGGAGAAATAGCACAGTAAGTTGGATTTCATTTAAGCTGAGTCCTATCCATTCACTCAAAGCAGATGGTGTGTATGCTGTATGAAAGCATTGTGGTAAGTCAGGGGAGGGGGTTAAAAGATGGAAAGAAATGACACTGAATTTTGTTTTACTAAATGCACTCCAAAGAGTTTCAGTTCAAGCCACAGTAATTATTTAGAACTGACTTGAGTGAAGGAGGTAGTTTGTTATACAACTAGGGAAAACATTGGAAAGTTAGATGTGCTGAAGGCAAAGATCACTGGAGCAGATGGGTGGGGTGTGAACAACTGGAATGGGCACATGATGGCAGAGGGGGCATCACTTGCCAAAGGACTCCAAGAGGTTAGAGACCTGTCTGCACAAGTGTCTGGAGGAAGAGGGAATGTCCAGAGCCAAGATCCTGCTTGGGTTCATTTGAGCTACTGTAACAAGCTACCATCGACTGAATGGCTTAAGCAAAAAGTAATTATCTGTCAGAGTTGTGGTGAACTTGTGTACATCCAAATTCTGGGCACCAGAAGGACTGGATTCGTGGGTGGGAAGCAAATGATTCATGAAGGAAGTCTTCACCTTTAGAGGGGGCATGTAGTGGTGGATGGTGGTTTCTCATCTCTTTATAAGAACCCTAGTCTTTTATAAAGGCTTACACATTAGGGTTTTATTCCCGCCTAATTCCTTCCAAAGGCTTAAGTCCAGATTAGGTTTTCTATGAATTGGAAGAGAGAGGCATAAACATCTATTGTGTTCCCGGGCATAGGGGAACATCCTGGGGATGTGTGGTATGCAACAGAAGCCAATAGATCTGCAGGAGGGTATATACAAACGAGTAGGTGAGTTGTGAGTGTGTACTGGGCGGTCTTATGTCAACTTGACACACAAACTAGAGTTGTCTGAAAGGAGAGAACCTCAACTGAGAAAATGCTTCTGTAAGATCTGACTGTAGGACACTTTCTTAATTAGTAATTAAGTAATTAGTAATTAGTAATTGATGTGGGAGAATCCAACCCATTGTGATTGGTACCATCCCTGGGCTGGTGGTCCTGGGTTCTATAAGAAAACAGACTATCCAAGGCCTCTGCATCAGCTCCTGCTCCTAGGATCCTGCCCTGTTTGAGTTCCTGTCTTGACTTCCTTCAGTGATGAACAGTAATATGGAAGTCTAAGCCAAATAAACCCTTTCCTTCCCAACTTGGTTTTTGGTCATGATGTTTCATCACAGCAATAGAAACCCTAACTAAGACAGCAAGTTAGCAAAGGTCATGAAGAATCTTCCTTGCTGTTTTAACAATGGTGGTCTTTTCTTGAGGAGAGCTGAAGCCATGAGAAAATAGTGAGCAGATAGGAACAGAAGTTTGTGATATCTCAACTTGTAAGTTACATGGAGAGAGATTAGAGAAGGAGTTGATCTCTTTCCACTGGTGCTTTGGGCAGGAGGCCTAGTTCTCTCTCCACACCTGGTTCCCTGGAATGCAGCCACTTGTTAGGTGATGCTGGTTACTGAAGCATTTTTTTTCTTCCTCATGAGTCATAGGCAAGAACATTAGAGGAGTGGCATTAGAGAAGAGCTTTCAGAAAGTGTGGAGCACTTGGCAGGAAAAGTGTAAGGAAGTCGGTAACCCATTAAGTCATTCATCCCACGACAGTTACAACCTAACAGAATAAAATGTGGCCATAAGTATTTTTTCATCTATTTAATGATAGAAATCAATACGTGAGGCATTGTTGGAAGAAAGAAATAACACTTTCTGTAAGTGATGTTTAAGGCGTTCAAGCTTGTAAGGCTTTTGGACTGGTCCACGTGGCAATTAGGGGTGGAAGAAAAGGTCACTTAATGTAGAAGAAACACTATGGACAATAAGCCCCAAGAGTTTCCTCCTAAAACAGAGGTAGATACAGTAGTGCAGACAGTATATTATGTACAAACAAATTATGCATGAGTCTTCTCTAGGGACTACCCAGGCTGCTCACAATAATGGGTAATTGCCTCAGCAAATGTATCCTCCTATTGCCTATGCACCCCAACAGACACTTAAAGGAAAAGGTATTGTGAACAAATGTCAATTCAAAACACATTATTTTTATGAACATGGCTGTTGGGTTTGATTCTTAGACATCACCCTTTTATTAGGAAGTCTATGAAGATGTTATAAGAAGTAGAGAAAATTCCACTTCCCACTTCCTTCTAGATGCTTAAAGTGAGTATGAGTGTTGGTCCAAATATGAAAAAGAGACACCTGAGGCACTTAAGGGAAATTGTCTCTTCTATGTCAAAAAGGAAGGCAGGGTGATTAAAATGTCTGCAGTTACTTATTTCAAGACAGCTCCCTTGGCACTCCCTCACTCTTCTCTCTCTCTCTCTCTCTCTCTCTCTCTCTCTCTCTCTCTCTCTCTCTCTCGCTTTCTTTCTACCTCTAGAATGTCCTGTACCAATAATATGCTTAACTTAAAAATACTATTTTAATCTTTAATTTTTGTAGGTATTATATTGGAGCTCTAAACCACAGTTTGGGTCTTTTTATGATCAACATATGCAATATTTTAAAAGTTCAACTTTAGGGTTTGATGCTAGAATGTTTCTGGGGTCCCTATTTCTTTTCTTTTTTGAAAAAATGGCATTACTGTGTCAGATTCGTGGGTTTCTTTCTTAATGCTTATTTAGTAGATCCTTGCATAGAAAATACCAGGGATCCATCAAAATGCAGTGAGCTGGAAGATCTGTAGAAAAGGTTGACCTCACACAAAGCTCGAATATTCATTTCTACACCTAAAATTGAAATTCCAAGATTAACTGTAAGAGGGTCTCAGGTGCTGTTAGTACAGCACTCTGAAGAACATTCACAATCTGTTCAGGGTTCCTCGGTTCTCTCTCTCTGCTCTACTGGACATGTTCAAAGGAAAGATCTTCACATATTGACACTGGAGAGCTGGTTAGGAGTATGGCTGGTAAGGATTATTCACCCTAAAAGGCCCATGTGGTAAAAACTGCATCCCCAATGTCATTCGATGATGGGCTTTAGATGTGGGATCATTGAGATGTAGGTAGAGTTAGATGAGGTCACAGTGTAGACTTACATATAATTAATGGTTTTGTAAGAAGAGGGAAGGAGACACAAGCACACATATCTCTTCCACTCTATCTGGCTAGGTGCTACCCTCCACCATTTTATAAAGCAGTAAGAGGGTCCTTGTGAGATGTATGCCTTTTATCTTCTCAGCCTTCAGAACTGCAGGAAATAGATTTTCCTTTATAAAAATCAATGGAATTCTTTTATAGATGAAGAAAATTGACTAAGACAACAGTGGTCCTAGCCAACCAATGCACAATCTGTACTAAGGTTCTAGCTTTCTCTCATCTCATCTTTTCATACTATGCCGAAAGTTTCCTTCTTCAATAAGGACACTGAGGTTAATGATGAAAAAACTCAAAAGACTATATGTGGTCAAATAGAAATAGGAATTAGAAGAAAACCTAAAGAAAACCTAAAATGTTCAGAGGGGTGCTTGACATTACTTTTATAATTTAAAACAAGGGTGATAATTTTTTAAAATAAGTAGACAAGGAGAGCTTTAGTAATGAAAAAAAGATGGCAAAACTCTATTTTAAACTTGGAGGGTGAAGTTTGTTAATTTAGCTGCCTTTGGAGTTATGTAGCCCAGGTCTTCTTACTACATTTGATGTTCAGTGTTCACATATCCAAAGAAAAATTCACCAAAAAAAAAATTAGTAGATCAAAAATAACAAAGACACAAAGATTGGTCATGAGCAATAAAAAAAATATAAATCAGTGCTGACTAGAGGAATAATACCATATATATATACACACACACACATATGAGTGTATATGTTTGTATGTATATATACATATATGTATACATATATATGTATATAGGTATATGTATATATGCATATATATATATATATATATATATATATATATATAAAATAACTAACACTTGATTAAAAGTCTAATCATGAAACCTAAACCAATGGCATTTATAGACACCATTATTGATACTGCCACTGTTTGGTGATGGCTGAACTCAGGCCTTTATACATGCTAAGCATACAATCTACTACTGAGCCATATCCCCAGTCTTAGTGCAAATATGATTTTGTATCAAAATCTTCTTTCTAACAAAATCAACTTGCTACCTTTGAGTACAGAATTATAAAATATGCATAAAATGTCCTATAGCCCTAAATTCAACAATAACATCACTAAAAATTTAGTGTAATCTGTATGGTTATGAAACAAAGCCATTAGACTATATGGGTTTACAAGCTTGAATACAATTTAGCATGTTCACAAAAATATTTATAAAGTGTGATGGACAAGCCCTCCTAAATAAACAGGATATTGAAAAATACTATCAATCTTGATAGTAAGTTCAAAGTGCTTCCAACTGCTTAGAGACACTTCTAAGTCAGCTGAGAGACTCTGCTACGTTCTCCTTGCTTTGGTTTGCCTGGTGATTTTTACAAATGTGACTTCAAGGGCCCAGATTCAGCTCCTCAGGCACTGAGCCATCTTCCCAGCCTTGCTTTTACTTTTCAAATACTTATCTTAAGATTCTGTTGTTTTCTCATGAATGAGCAATTAACTGGTATTTCCTTCTACAGTAAGAATATTCATTCCATAAAGTCTCTTCTTTTAATTTAGTGCTTCTAATTTGCTGTGGTCTGGGAAACCACACAGCTAAGTTTATTAATAATCATAACTCTAGCCACAGCAGTAATTAGACTGAGTGTTTCTGAACACTTTCTTTATCCCAGCCAATAACTGTAATCGGTGCTTGTATTCTTTATGATAATTCGTAGGAAACTGAGGACTAGCAGAGATTCAGTAATTTACCCGAATTCCTGGAATAAAACATTTGATTCTGAAGCATAACAAACCGAGCTTGCTGGTACAGAATGGAAATCACTGGGACAGAGGGCTGTTAGTCAATATCCTTCAAAGGGTGGCTGTGCTATTACAAGTCAGAGCTGTATATTCACAAAAGACAAGACTTTGGGATGTACTCTGAAGGATTTTAAGCACATGTATGTGTATGGGGGGCATTAAACAACCTTTAATTACATAGTGGACATATAATGCCCACTTATATGCTTGTTGATTTTTTTCCTCATTTAGTTATCGGTGCTGGTTATGCAGCACACCATGGAAAGTGTTTCCAGCCCATCAAAATATTTTTAAAAGTCAGTTTTAGGTTCTCTGATTAAGTCAAAGAGACGGTCACATTGGGGGACTATTGGTAACATGTTCTTAACATGTTTTTTAAGCCCAGTCGAACACCTTTTGGGAAACAGGATTAAAATTGAACTTCTAATATAGATATAGTGTCTAGCTGGAGGCTACCAATATTTTTTCTTTTATTATTATTTTTCAGGGCAATACCTGCTTATTCAAAGTAAAAAAAAAAATCATTTTCTCTGAATAAATGTGATATCTCCTTTTGAAATTCTATCATTTATTTTGCTATGTGTTTGAAAATACCATTATTCTCATAAAGTTAAGCTGTAACAGATATGATGAAAAAACTCCACGAGGATTACCATAAATGATTAAATATTTAAAATACATCCCGTAGAAGGAAAATTAATTTTCAAAGTGAGAAAACAGTCCATGAATGGGAAACAATTTTCTGTGTTTAAAAAACAAAACAAAACCAAGCTTCGTAAATGAAAAGACAGCTGATTCTCACTCTTGCCTCGTGGTCTGCTTCTCTAAGTTCTAAGTTCTAGAAGGCTTTCTGTACTGGTGGGGCAGCGCACTCAGCTCGCTCGTGCTTCTGGCGGCTCACAACAGTCTCACGAACCATTTGTTAAAACCAGTCATCATCAAAAATGAAATTACACTCATTTCTACTTAAATAAATTCCACTAGAGCAGAAACAAACATCCAAAAGTTCCTGTATTTTATGCTTCCATTTGCCCTTGAAGTTATTTGTGTCTACTGTAGGCTGGGCTGGCACTGTGATGTAGGGATGTGCGACTGTACATCTACCCCACATCAAGTTCAGCGCCTTCACGTTTGAAATCTACCGCGGTGTGAAGAATTTACACTATGAAAATTGGCAAAAGCCGTGAGCCGGGTTCTTTCCTCCTGGAGAGCTTTTAACGTTTAACAGCTATAGATGCCAGAATGAAGGGCACTGGATGTCCATGCTCCTGACCCAGTGATCCCTAATCGATGCTTTTGGTCATTGCCTAGGCTTCCTTGACAAGGAATAGATGAGGAGTCATGAAGACATCACTGTCTGGAAACAGTAAGAGTGAGTCATTGGACCTGTCCTGGTTGTGTGTGGTAGAATCAGGAAACTCCATCTCCAGTACCCCTAGAGAAAGAGAATGTATCTTCTGTTTTTTTCCCCTATAAAATTTCATGTTGGCTTGCTTTTGTTTATATTATTACTTTTTCATTAAAACATGTTTAGCAGTTTTAATCTTGGCAAGAAGGAGCACTCTTCAGAAGTTTGAGTACTTTTCTGAATGATAGGGACTTATCCTTAAAAATCCATAAAATGTAAGAGAAGCCAAAGTAGACAGTGATAAAAATGTCAGTTGTTGAAACAGAATTTATGGCTTTGGTTTTAATACTAGGAGTGTTTTGAAAATATCTTGTCTCTTATCTTGTGCACACAGTGGCTCTTATTCAGCTGAGAGAGAGGTTAAGTGAGAAATGAGTTGGCTCGCCAAGGATAGATTTGTCCCACCCACCCCAGCCCCCAACACACTTATACACTCACGCACACATACTCTGATGTTAATTTGATTTGAAAATGAAAAAAAAAATCAGGAAACATCATCATCAATTTCTCTTCTTACAGAAATGATTATTCTTGCTTGAGTGCCCTCTGCTGGAATTCCTGATATATACACATTGCCTCTACTTATAAGGACAAGCTGTAGGCGGTGAGTAACTTAACATTATGAGCAAGACGTAGGATGTGCAGAAGCCCGGCACGCAAGATTAGAAATAAAACTGAGTTAGGCATTAAATGCAGTGGTCAAGTGTTGATTTAATTAGCCATGAAAAATAGCCACATTTTGAATGGATCAAAGAAAACAATTACACATAATGGGTGAACTGAAAACAGTCTACTATTACTGAAAGAGAGGAATGCTTTAATTGAGCTAAAAGATATACCTAATGTTAAATGAGGTGGTTACAACAGCTGCACAGGAAAGCTGCTTAGCTGCTGATTATAATATGAAAGATCAGAAGGACCAGTTAAATGCAGCTAATAAAAAGGCAACCTTATTAAATTATGTTACTATTATTTAAAACTATCTTGAGCCCCTTTCCATCTTTGGCAAGTTGGGTAACCATATTGAAGAAAAGGCCTTCACTACTAGAAAATATTTGGATTATTCATTTAATGTTATTTCTGATACAGAGATGTTGATTCTCTCTACTTTATAGCTATACTGCTGGTACTATTCAGAGAACATTGTTTTAGAGAGGGCAGTGATTATATAGCATTAAGACCCCCTAGATGGATGAGGTAAGAATGTATTGATCTTTGTTAGGAAGGCTTTTCAGACCCTGAAGAACACACACGAGTGCACAAGGCTGAGCTGATGTGGAATGTGAGCTTTGGCGATCCCACTTTGACATGTCATTTGGAATAGTTTTACTATGAAGAGGCTCTCCTCAGAGAAATTTGAATTAGTGAGGAAAACAGACTTTTTTGGTGTACATTTGCTGTTCAAAGCCTGGGGCTTTGTTGTCTTCACCGTCTTCCTTCAGTGTCTCTGTCAGTAAAAGTCACAAAGAGGGGGATTACAAGGAGATGGAGAGGGAATGAAGGAAAGCTGGAGATGTAATAGAAAGAAAAGAAAAAACTAGTTTCCCACATTATCTGATTCTATTCTTATCCTTTGTATGGCTTGGCTCTAGAGTTAAGATTCTCCTGTGCCAAGTTTCCTGAATTCAGCTCATAGATTCTGCCTTGGTTCAGTTAGCGTTGTTTCCACTGCTGGGTTAAGTGGTGAGGACTGTTCATTCTTTTCAATAGGAGCTACTTACTATGCAAGCAAGTCATGTTTCTATTGGAAAAACAATGACAGACAGACAGACAGACAGACAGACAGACAGACAGACAGACAGACAATAAAGACACAAAGTTATTCGCTAAGTCAAACCAAATGTCCTCTGTCCTATCCAGATATCTCTGCCAACAAATATTCATTTAACACATTTCTGACACTAATTCAAAATTTGAAAATAAATCTGGAGGTAGAGTTTGAGGCTAGAAAATGCAATTTGATTTCGTTTTGTGAATGTCATAAGTGCTTAATCATTGACTAGGATGCTACTATCTACCGCTTCTTAGACTGAGGCACGATAAAACTTCATAATATAAATTCAGAACATTCAGATTTTTGGAGAACTTTTTGACTGCTAAGCTGCTTTAGAATTATACATTCATATTTTAGAATGAGGCTATCAAAACATTATATATCGAATTTAACTCTGAATGAAGAAATAAGCCCTATTTCACTCAGAGGAAAAGTACCCAACCCTGTGTCAATCACGGAGCTGGGGTTGTAATCCTGGGATTTGTGCCTGTAAGGACATGGTCCTTAAGCAGAGATGGCTCCTTAGCTAAAAACTACAGAAGTCTCCTCATGAGTCATTATCTCGGTTGTATGTGAGTCTAAGAACATTGTCCACCTAGGCTCTGGGCAAATGGAGGCTCTTTTAATACATTGGCTAAATAAAGGATGCTGCGTGACATTTCTAGAATTTGTCTCCCAAGAATTCTAATAAGTTACACATGCTGTCGAGGTGCTCTAGAATGGACTTTCCCTCCAGCTTTTTAGGATACATTTTTGTTGTCTGTAGGCTATCATTTTTGTTCTTGTTTCCAGAATCCTATTCAGGGAAATGATCTGACAGACAGCCTGCTCCCAGAGCAGCAGCCCCTTTCCCCACTCGCCTCTCTGCAGCATCTGCATTGGGCATGAGCCCGGATCCAGATTTACGAGACATATGTAGACACTTCTCCCTTTCTTGGCAAATGCATAAATAGACTCCTACTGTCTACATGTAGGTACTATATAAATACAGAGTTGTGCATACTCTGTGGATGCCATGTATCATTTATCCACGTATTTTTAGCATCACCAACACATTTACATATGCTGTCACGTTTCAAACTGCACCTCAATATAGTGCCTTTTTCAACATGATCTCGGCAGCAGGCAACATCATTCCTTTAACATTTCCACCAAAAATGAAGATCAGAAAAGCCAGCAAATAAAGCCAAAAATAGAAGACAAATTTAAAAATGGATAACACTTTTACTAAGATGCTCTGAGATAGTATAGAATTAGCTGGAGCAGCGGACTGAATCCTGTTCTGGAATTTGATTTATGCAATCATTTGAATGTACCTCATATGCCTGGATTTCCTAAAATGAATGTTTACCCTTTGGCCATTCTCTAAAGGCAGTATCAATATGCAAACTATCTTCACAATTTGATGCAGAATGGTTGTAAAACATGATAGCAAAAAGGAATGATTCTTTAAATACGATTAAAGAAGTCAGAGACTTCACTTGGAGAGAAAGCGTCTGAACCGATTCATAGAGGGTGGGCACAAATGTAGATTACTTTGTATAAACCATAGAAAAAATTAGAAATCAACTGGCCTAATAGATCAGTCCCAAGATCAAACATTGTAAAGTGATTGATCTAATAGATAATATCCAGAGGGTTCAATTGCTTAACAAGAATCAGTCTTAAATAAGAGCAATCAAAGGGTTCCTGGACATGCCTTCCCTGCCCTTATCGAGCCCTTAGCACGTATTTCTTTGACCTTAATGGCTATGTTGGTATGGAAGATGAGTTTCAGAGGTTTGAAACAGGGTCTCACCAATGCTTTTTCAGACATTTCCCTCAAAAAAGTAGAGCCTAAGTATGTAAAAGAAAGAGGAAGTCAGCTAGTCTTTAAAATGGGGGCTTGGGAAAAGGAAAGAAGACCACTTATATAGCACACAAACTTGGATAATATTGTACATGTGTATATGCATGAGTACACATACACATTCCTTTGTATACACATACATATGTGTAATTTCTCCAGTATTGAATGTCTTCATACTCAAAGTTGTAGGTAAAACTGTCTGACTCCAGCCCTGTATATTTGCTTACTCTGCCTCAGGGAACTTTGTAGATCCAAGCCAATATATTCTCCAACTTCCCCTGCTCTCTTTTCTTCCAGTAGCTATTGAAGTACCAGGTCATGTTTTGGGGATTCAGCCACAATGATGAAACTACAGTGTAAAAAGTAGCTACTGAAGGAACGTGTTAGGTGCATCTCCCACATCTCATCCCCATTGATGCTGATTCTACAAGGTCTAGGGTGGAGCCCAGGCATCTCCCAGATGAACCGAATATTCAGAGTAGGTCTAATGGTAGTTCATAGGAAGCAGGGATGTTATGATAGACTATAATGGTGATACAAGGGAATAGAAGAGGAAAGTGCCACAGTAAATGCAAGAGAGAGAGAGAGAGAAAGAGAGAGAGATGAAAAGAGGGGGAAGGGGGACATGTGGTATGACACAACACTAAGACAAATGGCCCACTAAGACAGTGGCACTGCTGCTGGTGTCTTATACCTGCTTTAGGATACAAATGATGAGAAACATATACAGGTCATCATGTGTAGTTTCCAAACTATAAGCACTTAGTTTTCCTATACGTACCTACCATTCCTGTGTTTCTCCTTCCCTCCCTCTCCAATATTTATCTATTTAATGGATATTTATAGGGTTCTATAAAGAAAGTTTGACTGAGCTTTTGGTAAACACAAAAGTAGATCAGTGTTGTGTGTATGGGTATTTATTAATTAATATAACATTTCTGATTTGGTTGCCTACTTTGTTTTTTCATATTGTATAGCTTTTATTAAATTTAAGCCATATGAAAATCAAGCTATATGAAGTGTAAGTTATACAAAGATTAAAATATGAAGTTGTGTTACTTAATAGAATGCACAGTGCATAGTATTAAAGATGCAGAACTGGGAACATGGCTCATGGTAGAAGAGCACCTACTCTGCAAGAATGGGGACGGAGTTCAAATCCTGAGCACTCTTGTAAAAACAAAATGTACTTAGCCACACAGGCCCATAGCCCAAGCATCAGTGGGAAGAGAGACAGGAGGGTCCAAAAAAACCTCATGATCAACCAGCCTAGCTGTCTCAAGGCAGTGAGGCAGAGAGTAGTAGACGAAGTCCACCCGAATCCATTTCTTGTCTCTGCATGATACACCCACACTCTCATATACATTTGATGAGCGCCTCACTCCATGCCTCTCACCTCCCTCTGCCTTATTCTTGCCTCTCTATTCTCTTTCTCTGTCTACCTGAATCTGTTTGTCACTGTCTCTGGCTGTGTCTCTCTTTCTGTCTCTCTTCATCGTCTGTGCTTTTCTCTTTGTCTCTTCTTGTCTGTCTCTGCCTTTCTGTCTTGTGTCTGTCTGTCTGTCTGTCTGTCTGTCTGTCTGTCTCTCTCTCTCTCTCTCTCTCTCTCTCTCTCTCTGTGTGTGTGTGTGTGTGTGTGTGTGTGTGTGTGTGTGTGTACATGTTATATGCTTTCTAAATGTGAAGTTAGCTTCCTATAGATGCCTGGAGGAAGAATTTCCTGGATCATGTATGTGAGCATTACTGTATTTAAATATCTCAGTACATGTTTGCCTTGGCATTTGCTACATCGCTTTCTGAAATAGTCATTGTAATGTGTTCTGTCATTAACACTTTCAGAGTATCTATTTAAATGACCTTTAACTTATGTAGGTTTTCAGGTTTTTTTAAAGACTGTCACTTTAAATTGTGTTATTACAGTGTGTGTCTGTGTGTGTGTGTAGACTGACCTTTGAACATATGTTTATTTATTTGTTTTTTTACAAGGAACATTTAAGATAACAGACTAAAAAATATTCAAGGCCCCTTTCTGCTTAGTTTGGGCAGTTTATTAAAAAAAAAAAAAAGACACCATGTTTTGAATCTTCTTAGGTCTTATCTGTAGATATTCCTCTTTCTCTGACCTAGTGTTTATTTCTGCCATTTATATTGCAGAGCATGTAGCCCATGTTTTCTGCTCTGTGCATAATCCCTGCATTTGTTTGCTCTCCGTCTACATTTAAACCTCTCAGAACACACAAGTCATCATTTCATAGACATTTCCTTATTTATCCTTTCATCAGAGGAGGTGGTCCTGGAAATTCCATACCTGGTTTTCCTGTCATTAGTATCTTTCAGTAATATAGTATTTGTATATTAACAGGCTCACATTCTTAACTTTGAGTAATTTAAGTCCATGATTCATTAAGATCTCTTCAGCTATCATATAGCAAGAGATAAAGTTGAGACCGGATCTGGATTTCAAACAAGAGTTAGTGCATGTTTTAAGGCTCTTTAATTGTCAAGCTAAAATTGATTTTGTCTCTTCTATAGTATTTATTGTAAGTTGCATTGATTGTACACTTTCTAATTGTGTTAGTGTGTTGAAACCTGCCATGTCTGTTACAGAGGTCTGTCAACCAGCTTTTGTCTTACTGGCCTGAGTATTAGAAAACCTTGATTCTCTGAAAAAAGCTTGAAAGTTCTGGAAGAAGTAAATTAGGCTTTAAGCAGAAGCAAGAGGGTACTGGGCTTGATTGTTGCTGGTATAACAGATTTAATTTCATTAATTGCTAGCACCACTGCTTCTGCAGTAGCATTGACACAAGGAGTTAAGATAGCTATTTTTTGTTAACCATCTAGCAAAAAAATGTTACTAATGTATTGAGTATATAAAAGGATTTATATAGGTAACTGGAACAATGGATTGATGCTCTAAAACCTATTCAAATGATCTGAAGGAGGTTCAGGGTTCAAGAGTTAGGAGCCATCTCAAGTGTCATGACAAATATCAGTGAAGTAATGTTACTTTTGAAATTCACAATGATTGTCATTATAATTAGAAAAAAGTTTAAAGACACCTGTAGAATATTTGGCATAATTCTAACACCTCTCTGGGTGTTTTAACTTTGCATAGTGATATTATGAATTTAAAGAAATGCTGCTCTGTTGAGCTTTGATACTGCAGATAATGCCGATAAAATCATTCATGACCTGAGGTCAATATTTCCATTTTGGTCTAACCTCAGGAATGGCGTATATAGCTTGATCATGCTAACCTTTTTTGTCTGGGGTGTACTTTCATTCCTGCCCATCATGTTAAAGGTTGTCTTTAACAACATCAACATGTTAACAGCCAAAGTACATGGCTTGAAACTGAAAATGAACCCCCCAATCAGAGTTATTAATTTAACAGGCTTGCAAGTGAAGGACAGATAAGATTCTGCACAGAGCCTTACCAACCTAAGACAGAACTGCATTGCTTATGATAATGCATATTCCACGGCAGGTGAGGAAGGCATTATTGTCAGAATGACCTAAGACAGGCTCAGTCTGGTTTATGCAATAAAACGGAGGAGATGTGGAGAGCTTTGGGGGCTGCCTGGCAGGAATTTGACACTGGCCAAGGACAAGGAAATGGGCTGTTTGGAAGGAATCTGACATAGGCAAAGAACAAGGAAATGGATTGCAAGTAGGAATCTGACATTAGGCTGAAACAAAGAAGTAATTTCAGGCAGAAATCTAAATCCTAGGCTAGAACAAAGAAGAAATTTCAGGCAGGAATCTAAATCTTAGGCTAGAACAAAAAAGTAATTATAGGCAGAAATTTAAATCTTAAGCCAGAACAAAGAAGTAGGCTTCAGGCATGAAAATGACTTTGGGCTAGGATTGAGAAGTAGGCTCAGATATTTTGGTCATCCTGATAAGTCCTTAAAAATAGTGATCACAGGAGTGATCACAGAACTCTGTTTATTGTCGTGCGTGTTCTTTGATTATATGGGTTTATTTTCTTGTTTGTTTCTTGACTATTTGCATCTATTTTGTGTTGCTAGTTCCTCAACCTAGAACTGACCTTAAAACCTGCATGTAATTTAAACAGTATAAAGGTAAAAAAGGAGGAGGAGAGATGGGACAGGGGATAATGGGGGGAGATGGGAAAAGAGGATGGTATCTGAAATGTAAATAAATAAAATATCAAAGAAAAAATTTTACTGAAAAAATAAAAGAAAAAAAGATCTCTTCAGCTGTGTGAAGGTGTTTTTGAAGTTTCAAGATCTACTTCAGTCTATCACACTTATGTGTCTTAGGATTCTCTTGGCTAATCATTTTTTAATCCTTTTTATTTGTTTGTTTTTGAAGACTTTTGTAGCTTGAAATGACAGTATCTAGTACAGGTTCATGTTTTGGATGTTTAGTAGGAAGTACGGGTTTAACTAGGAGCAGAGACTGAAGGGAAGGCCATCCAGAGACTGCCCCACCTGGGGATCTATCCCATCTGCAGACACCAAACTCAGACACTATTGCTGATACCAAGAAGTACTTACTGACAGGAGCCTAAAGAGCTGTCCTGGGACAGACTCTGCCAGAGTTTGACCAATAGAGATGGGGATGTTGGCAGCCAACCATTGGACTGAGCACAGGGACCCCAGTGGAGGAGTTAGGGGAAGGACTGAAGGAACTAAAGGGGTTTACAACCCCATAAGAACAACAATATCAACCAACCAGACCCCCCAGAGCTCCCAGGGACTAAACCACCAACCAAAGCATACACATGGAGGGACCCATGGCTCCAGCTTTATATGTAGCAGAGGATGGCCTTATTTGGCATCAACGGGAGGGGAATCCCTTGGTCCTATGGAGGCTCGATGCCCCAGTGTAGCAGAATGCCAGGGTGGTGAGGTGGGAGTGGGTGGGAAGTTGGGTGAGCACCCTCATAGAAGCAAGGGGAGGAGGGTGGGATGGGGGGTTTCGAAGGGGAAACTGAGGAGAGGGATAACATTTGAGATGTAAATAAATAAAATAACCAATAAAGTTAAAAAACACTTCTGTTTCTTCTACAATGTTTAATGCAAGTTGCATTGATTGTACACCTTCTAATTGTGTTTGTGTTTTGAAATCCAGCATGTCAGTTATGGAGGTCTATCAACCAGCTTTTGTTTTAGTATCCTGAGTATCACAGAACTTTGGTATTCTAAAAATAGCTTGCAAGTACTGGAAGAAATAAGTCAGGCTTTAAGCAGAAACAAGAGAGTAGTGGGCTTGACTATTTTATATATAAAATATATTTTATATATATATTATATATAATATTATACTATATAAAGCTGGTATAATAGCTTTAATTGCATTAATTGCTAGCACCACTGCTTCTGCAATTTCTGTGACACAAGAAGTTAAGACAGCTACTTTTGTTAATCATTTAGCAAAAAAAAAAAAAAAAATGTTACTAACCAAT
>JANHMN010000008.1:34870948-34887828 GCA_030674055.1 Rhabdomys pumilio
AAAAAAAAAAAAAAAAATGTTACTAACCAATAAAAAACAGAAATAGGCTCTAGGGGTGGCTTTTGAAAGTGCACCAGCCTTGCCTCTGGTCTAGCCTTCTCTCAACTCCCTAGTCTGCAATTGTGTGAACAAGCTGACATCTCACACTCCCACCACAAACTGCTGCTTCCACGGCCACGCCTTTTCTGGCGTGATAGATTGCAGCCTGCTGAAGATGTGATCTGGAATAAACCTTGCCTCTTCACACTATCTCTTGTCAGGTATGCAAAGGCCACAGAAATGCAAAAGTTACCCAAACAGTGGTGCTGAGCATGTTTAAATAAAATACCAGTTATAGTTGTACTGATGCTTTTCTAGTGATTAGTCTAGAGTTATGGATTTGGAAAGAAACCCACAAAAATAAAGGATCGTTTCTAATGTGTTCTGTCCAAGGTCCCAATAGCCAATATATTGATGTTGGACTGGGGTCAGTTGGCAAAGTGCTTATCACTATAGGCATGAGGACCTCAGGCTATGCCCAGAAGTCAGGTAAAAGGCCAGGTACAGTGGCACAGGCTTCTAATTCTAGAGATAGGGAAAGGATGACAGGTGGTGATTTCCAGGGCTCAGCAGCCAGCTAGCCTAGGCAAATTAGTGAATTCTAGGCCACGAGGGAGACACTGTCTCAAAAATCAAAGGGAAGAAGTGAACAAGCCACCCAAGGCAAACCTCTGACCAGTACAAACTTGTAGGCACACATGTACACAAATATTGAGCATGCACACGCACATGATCAAGAATATACAGGATCGTTATACATATACATACATGATCTTTACCATGATTACCTGAGTGAGGGCGTGACGGTCTTCGGGTTTCTCTGGAGCCATGTTGCTCCTGTAACTTACTGTATATGGCGAATTCTTGGGAAGAAAGAGAGGCATGCCAAGTGCAGGACAGGAGCTACGAGTTACGCTGTAACTCATCATCCTCCATGATTAGGAAATTTTTTTTAACAGACCTTGCCTTTAGTTTATTTGTAAAAACAGCATAGGACACTGGTCATCTGCAAATAGTGTGTAGGTTGGTGTGTCACAGCAGTCCGGCTGTCTTCACACTGGCAGGAGCCTTTTCTATGGGGCCTTCACAGGGGTCTGGGCACCTCTGGGAGCCTGAGCTGGAGCTGAAGCCTGGGACTTAGCTGGAGCTGTGGCCTCTGCCTTGGTTTGAACCTTGGGCTTTGATTGGCAGAGCCTACGACCTTGGCCATGTAGCGTCGAATCTGTTTCCAAGCTTGGGGTGAGCGATGAAAGCCAGGCGGCTGAGTTTGCGGCTGGGGCCCTTTGGCATCTTGGACTTGATGGCCTGAAACCTCACAAGGGCCTTGATGGCCTCTGCGCGTGCACTCACTGCCTTTGCATTGTTGGCCTGCGTCTTCTTCAGGCCTTTCTTGTTGTGTTGTGTGTCTTGGCAAAGCGCATGTTCCTCAGGAACTTGGGGTCAACCCCTGTAAAAGATTCGTATCTTTGTGACCGGGGTTTCTGGATGCCATTTCTGTGCCATTTGTGGAACTGGTTGTGTGTGGTGTGGCTCTTGGTCATGCTTGCATTGTAACCCGCGGCTTCCGCAGCGCCTGGGATCGAAAGAGAAAGAGAAAGGCCTGCCATGTTTGGTTTTTTAAACTAATTATTTTATTTATTTACATCCCAAACATTGCTCCCCTGTAGGTCTCACTTCCCAGAATTCTCACCCCATCCCTCCTCCCTCCCCTTTGCCTCTGAGAGAGTGTCTCCCCCCCATGCCACCTGGCATCCCCCTTCTCTGGGGCATCAAGTTTCTACAGGATTAGGCATGTCCTCTCCCACTGTGACCAGACAAGGCAGTCAGTCCTCTGCATATGTGCCCGGGGCCCTTGGACAAGCCCATGTATGTTCTTTGGTTATTGGCTAGGAAATATTTATTAAGTTATGTGGAATTTGTCTCTATGAAAGGCTCATCTCTTCTCCGTATGTTTAATAATTTTTCTCATTGTTAATTTATAGTAGACTGAACTCATGGATAGTTTTATAACTGGGCTACAATCTGATAATGGCTTTGCGTTCCTGCTGTAAGTGGGAATTCTTGTACTTAGCTCGTGTGTCTTTTGACATACTTCCTTTGTGTGAATATTCTGTCAGATTTTATCTCTGCTTTTAATAAAAAAAAAAATCCCTTAATTTTGGATTTGGATTTGAATCATCATGAGATGTTCCAGACTTTTCTGAACTATTTCTTGCCTTTGTCATTGAATTAACCAGCTTTCTAAGATTCCCTGGTTGCTCTTGTTATTAAATGGTAGTAAACACCAAGATTTGAAAGTTAATATTACATAATACCATTGAGATGTTTTCAGATACTTACAGCCAACAGAGTGACTGCATGTACCAGCGCTTTTGTGAGTCCATGTGTATAAGTAACTCAGGTTGTAATTGTCTCTACCTACACTAAACTTAGCCTGCATTATGAATTCCTAATAATTTTTCAACTCTAATTTATTATCATGTATGTCCTCCCTTAATTCTGAACTCCTCTCCAATAGGGAAAACTCAGTTTACCACTATTTGCCAATTATTTACTTAACTGTTAATTCCTGTAGGAACTAATGGAGTATCAAAATTATTATCTTTTAAAAATTATTTTCCGAAAATTATATCTATGAATACTGTATTTGTATCATTCTTCCAGGCCCTCTCCTCCCTCCAAGTCGTCCCATGTCCATCTCTCTCTCATCTCACAGCCTCTTATTCTATAGTTATAATTACTACATATATGCATATGTATGTGATATATATGTATAGGGATATGATGTATATACATATGTATGTGTATGTATATGCATATAATACAACCTCCTGAGATTATTTTGGTCACTCATATGTGTTCAGGGCTTATTTCCTGGGGATTAGCTAACATATCAGGGGCTCATCCTTGGAGAAGACTGATTCTACCTCTCCAGGTAACCATCAGTTGACAATAGTTCTCCTATGAGTAATTTCCTACAAGAATGACCCTGTGTGGGCATGACAATTTAGTGTTATCATATTTTGAGTCTTATTTAGGCAAACCTATTGTTGAGATTTCCTGGGTGCATCTTGCAGCAGGCATTCCACCCTGGTCCTCAGGCTCTCACAGTCTTTCTGTCCTATATCATTGATGTTCCTGAGCCTTAGGTGTAGATTTGGGTTGTGGATGGATCAGTTAGGCAGAACCATTGTATCATGAGACGCTCTTATCAAGTGCCACTCTCTGGCCTGCCACTTGCCGTTCATGCATTTCCAGACTTACTTGACCTGATTTTTTTCTGTGGGGGTGGTTTTATATGTGGGAAATGTGCCGAAAACTACGTTGTCACATTCTCCATTTATTGTTAGATCTTTCTGACCTCTTAAATGTTTTTTTTTAAAATTTGTACATAATAAGGTTTTTTTCTTTGTGTTGTTCAAGTTGACAGATTCTGAACAATGTAGTTTGCCATATCTCTGCCACTACGGTATTGTGCAGAGTTGTTTTGCCACCCTAAAATCTCCTTGTTCTCCATCTTTTCCATCTTCTATGCCTTCTCCCATAAACCTGAGCAACTCTCATCTTTTGAGTAATTTTGCCTTCCCAATAGTGTGTTGAAATTGGAATCATCAGATGTGTAGCCTTTTTTACAATGGCTAGATTTACTTAACAACATCAGTTCAGATTTCTCCCATGTCTTTTGCTTTGTACCAGATAAGTCATGTCATGCTGTCACTTAATGGTATTGTGTAGGGTGGGTGTGCTAAATCTGATCACCTATGGGTGAGCATCTTGGCCATTTCTATGTTCCAACAATTATGTAACAAATCAATCATAAAAATGTATATGTAAACATTTATATGGACACCACTTTTAAAATCAGTCACATAAACACCTATAAACAGAATTGCTGGGTCAAATGTTAAGATTGTTTTCAATTTTGTAAGAAATTGCCAAACTGCTTCTCAGAGTGGTAGAGCCATTCTGCATTCCCCTGGGGAGTGAAGTGGAGCCCCTGTGGTTCTGCGTCCTCAGGTGTAAAAATAAGATCACAGAGGATGTGTTTTTAGCCTGCCTCCCTGTCTGTCTGCCTTTCTTTCTTCCTCTCTTTCTTTCTTTCTTTCTTTCTTTCTTTCTTTCTTTCTTTCTTTCTTCCTTCCTTCCTTCCTTCCTCTCTCTCTCTCTCTCTTTCTTTCTTTCTTTCTTCCTTTCTTTCTTTCTTCTCACTTTTGATGTTAGCCATTCTAAGTATGCCTGTAGCATTTCTTACACTTTAACTTGTGTTTCTTCAATATAAGAACGTTTACTATCTTTTTAAATTTTTATTTCCTTTCTGTTTATATTTTAATTGAGGTGTCAGTTTAACACCTTGGCTTGTTTTAAAATTAGAATGTTATCTTATTGTTAGTTCTAATGCCTGTGTGTGTGTGTGTGTGTGTGTGTGTGTGTGTGTGTGTGTATCCTTGAATCTAAGTATCCTAGTAGATACATTTTCTGCAAATATTTCCAAAAGCTGAAATTTATGGGTTTTTTTTAAGTTTTTGTTTATAATTTGAATAATAGTAAAATTTATTTTTTCAAAATTTCCCCATAACTGTGCTTTTGGTATTCTATTCAAACCCATGGCTGCATTAGTTCAGCTAATGTTCATTGAGGTTCATAAGCTTGTACTTAGGTGTATTATTTTGAATTGTAGTATTTCTGAAGTTAGCATCTGCATCTCATTTTATTTGTGGGCACACAGGGAAGCACCCATCTTCCAGCAGCATTAGCTGGGATATTTCTCCTTTTTAACTGAAATCCTGTTGTGTCTTTATCATCTAGAATTTGACTGTTTTTGTTTGGCTCTCTCAATGAACTCTTGTTATGCCCTATTACTCCCTGGGTCTCTTCTCTCACTAAACCCCAACACTAGATCAATGTAGTCCTGTGCTGAGTCCTGATACTACAGTACCGAGTCACCCAACTTTCTTCTCAGTACTGCATTGCCAGCCCAGGTGGTTTGCTTTCTGCTAAAAGCAACTTCAGCATCAGTATCAACAGTCACGTGCTAATTTGTTTCTGGAGTTATGATGAGTTTATAAATCAGTTCTTCAGAGAGGTGATGTTAAGTCTTTCAATCCATACGCACAGAATATCCTTCTATGAGTTAGATCTTGTTTTCTTTTATTATGGTTTAGATGTACAGAAGGTTTGGAGTACCGTGTTAAATTTAAGCCTGGGTCTATATGGTACTATAAGCAGCATCAGCTACGAAACCGAGAGTGTCGCTATATGCTGTAATCCCAGAACTCTAGAAGTGGAGGTGGGAGAATCAAGAGGTCAGGGTCATCTTCTGCTACATGGTGAGTTTGAAGCTAGTTTGGGATACAGTAGACCCTGTCTCAAAATACATATTATATTGTTTTCATACTTTATGGACCCAATTATTGGGAAAACAACTGGTTTTTCACATAGTAAACTGGTATTGCATAGCCTTACTGTCCTAACTTACCAACTCAAAAAGTATTTGGATAGAATATTAGAGATTTGCCAAGTGGAAAATCATTTTCCATTAATAAAGTCAGTTTTCATCACTTCAGAATTTTTTTGATTGCGTCTCACTCTATAACCCATGCTAATCTTCAAACCATTATGTAGCCAATGCTGGCTTGAACACAAAGGACTCTCTTGCTTCAGCTTCTGAAGTGCCAGGATTACAGATGTGAGCCACCATGCCTGGCTCTACATTACTTTTCATATCAGAAAATGAAGAAGGCAGTTTTAGAAAGTGGCAGAAAAATCATCAACTTTTAATTTGCTAAACATGGTTGCTGTTATTAAGGGCAATTTGAGATATCTGCATAAGTAATTTTGTCATCTTGCACTAAAGTACCCTTTTGTTTTCGTTTTCAAGCCATCAGCCTTATTTGCTTTTGTTATCTTATTTTAGTATCTAGGATTTCATATACACTGTTGAATAAGATAAGCGAGAAATGGGAATGTCTTTGCCTCACTCCTAATTTTAAGACAGTGAATCCAATTTCCCATCATTTGTTTTGCTTTAGCTTCAGGTTTTTGCACCTTTATCAAGTGGAAGAAGTTTCCCTCTACTCTAGTTTGCTAAGAACTTTCATTATTCATGGGCTTAATCTTGTCAAATACTTTCTTTGTTACCACTTGATACAACTGTGTAATTTTTATTCTTTAATTTGTTGGGTAAACTGAAGTAGTCTTACTTTTACTTATCTTATTACTTTTAATTATGCACATGTAGGGGGACCTGGGTGTGTGCACGTGCAGGTACCTAGCGATGTCAGAGACATTAGATGCCCTAGAGTTGGAGATACAGGTCGTCTTGAGCTGTCTGACATTAGTACTTGAACTCACGTTCTCTACAAGAAGAGAGAACTTTTATGCTTTTTTCATCCTAGACCTATCCCTCCAGCTAACATTGAGTTTTGACTGTTAGATGTTCTATAATGAGTTCACAGTTGGAGATGTAGTTTGTAAATATAAATATCTATCATCCTGTAGCTTTACTTTCTTATCCCTCTTAGATGATCATTGATAAAACAAACAAAAAATTAATTTTCACCAAGTTAATTTTATGTAAACTGATATATCTGGTTTTGCATATTTTAAATTGTTTTAATCATTATATACCCACGACTTTAATAAACTATGACTGTTGTCACTCATGAAGTGACTATAGAAACCTTCCTTTTCTGGGCTGTTCTTGCCTCATTTTCTTAGTACTCTGTGAGAACACTCAGAACCATATGAAACACTGATGTAATTTTTCAGCTGACAAACATAATTCAGACACTGTCTTGTCTTAACTTATTTATTCTTTCATTCTTCTTTCCTTCCTGATAGCGCAAGATTCTTTCCCTTATTTGCTCTCTATTTATCAGCCTTTCTTCAGTTAATTGTTTTACATCAGGTCTCCTGATAAAACCAGGGTTTCATTTGCCTTCATCTGTGAACATCTTACTGTCTGATATCATCATTCATAGAAGAAATCTCCACTCAATAAGGGATTCAACAGTTCTACTTTTAAAAACATTGCATTTTATGTGCTGTCTTTCAATAGTTCGAGTACTAAACTTCCTCTTGTTCAGATTATGTTTCTTCTATATACAGGGGAGGTGTTTTCTTCTTGCTGTTTTCAAGCTTTTCTTCAACCTTAATTTCTGAAAGGTTTAGTCTGTTGTTTGTGATGTGCATATAATGTGTGTGTGTTAGTGTGTTATGTACGTGTTTATCTATGTGAATGTGTCTGTGTATGCATTTCTGTGTGTATATATGGAAATGTGAGAAAATAGGTATGTATGGCACTATTTGAGTCTGTTCATTTATTTATGTGCACGTATGTGGCTGTGTATATATGTGTATGTGATTGTGTATTTTTCCATGTGTGTGTGTGTATATTCATGTGTATGAGTGTGTTTCATTGGGCTTCTCTTTTGATAATTTTTATGCTTCTGGAATCTGCTAAATCAGGCAGTTGAATTGTTTTTTTGTTTGTTTGGTTTTGGTTTTTGGTTTTTGGTGTTTTTTTTTTTTTTTTTTTTTTTTTGGATCCTTTTCAGCCCCATTTCTTTCTCTCCTTTTAGGATAATGATGTTACACAATTAGACATTTTATTATTATGACACAATATTTTCTTGACACTCTGATTCTGTTCTTTCATCTGTTTTCCACTTAATCAGGTTTTCTTGATCTCCTGTCAAGTTCTCTGACCTTCCTAGGACACTCTTCTTCCTGTCCTGAGCCTTTGCATGAGGTTTCCATTTCAGTTATTGTACTTTTCAATCCAAATTTTTCCATTTGTTTTTTCTTAGCCTATTACTCTGATGAGGACTTTAATTTTTTTAAAAAATGATTGTAGTAGTATACATAATTGTTTGCTGAAGCAGTTTTATGAAGATAGCCTTAAAATCTCTTCAGATTCTGGTTATTATCTTACTAGTTGTATCTATTGATATTCTTCTCTGAGTCAATTTGGGAGTCTCTCTCTCTCTTGCTTCCCTCTCTCTCTCTCTCTCTCTCTCTCTCTCTCTCTCTCTCTCTCTCTCACACACACACACACACACATAAATAATATTTTATTTAAACATATTTAGCATATTATAAATTCATAGATCCTTTGGTTACTTTCTTCTAGTGCCAGTCCAGCAGCTAGCAGATGATAGAAGTACAGGGTGTTCTCTGTGATCTTTGTTGATATTCAAGGTTAGGAGAGATATTTCTTGCTTCTGGGTAACAGTGAGATTCTCATCTCCTACTAGATTACCACTGATACTTCTCTAGGTGCCGTATGTCTTGCTACTTCTATAGCTATGGCCACTAGTGACCTCACAGTGCAGTCAGGCACCTTGCTGTTACCTAGAAGAGATGAAACCCTAGCTTTTCTTGGGCACTATCTCAACAGGGATGCCGTTGTGCTTTGTTGCAGCTCAGGGAGGGTAGAAGTCTAGAATTCTCACTTTCTCTTCACTGTCATGGCTTGGATTGTGTGTGTGGGGGGGTACAAGAGCTTTACTGGGGCTCATTCAACTCTGTTCTTTAATATTTCCAGGTTCCTGGCTTCTCCAACATTTTGCCTGATACATATGAGACCAACAGGCAAATCCAAAGAGCTCAACAATGTCTTATTCTTTGGATTCTTCCCCTTTTTTTTCTACTGGAACATATGATGCATGAAGGTCCAGTTGAAGAAGAAAAAATATAAAGTGTGGACACACTATCTTAACAGACAGGAAAGGACTTGGTCTTCCTGTCCATGTCCTACATATTTTTCTTCGTTTGGTTTTGTGACACTCTTGACTCTGTGTAAGACCCTTCCACTACCTGTATGGTCTGCTTAAAAGCTGTTACCTGGTTTTCATAATATGCAGTGGCAGTTTTGATATAGATTCTCTATTTCATAACACTTTATCATGAGGGTTTGTATTCTTTAAACCACTTTCATCATTGTCATGAGTTTTCTTGTCATATCTTTGTGTTGTTCTGTTAGACTCTTATATTACTGAACATTGGGTGACTTCATAGCTTAGAGCTGCAGAGGTTCTATACTCACAGTGTGGAGGCATTGCCTTGTCAATCCACACAGGGACAAAAGGGGCCATATCTGCAAGACTGAAGACCAGCACTCCATTGTAGGTATCTGAATTGACCCAGATAATCAGTGTCTTTAAAACAATACAGGCTCAAGAGGGTTCCCATTGCCAGCCCTGTCTGCTTCATCTTCTGTCCTCTCACTGCTAGCAGAGGGTATAATTTTCTCACCATGCGAGCCTCTCATCTTCAGGACATAGTGAATGTAGACTCTGCCCGCCATGAGAAGTCTCAGCAATGGACTCTCAGCAATCTCAGTATTTAACTCTCTTTATTTCCTTCCCATTGTAAACTGTCCAGGGCACCTCAGATACAAACCTCTGGGTTTTACCTCTATTTTAGCTTACTTTTAAACAGAGTTTGTAGGCGTTTAAAAAACAATCTGTCATCTTGTTGTCCTAAGATTTCCAGAATAAGACGGTGAACAAAGTGCTGACTGGGGAAGACATTTTTAGAGCACTAAGTTTTAACCTACATTTATTGAGTACCTGATGTCTCAATACTTCATCTTCATACTTCAAAAGCCTCAAAAGATGACAACTTCGAAGATGAGCCAACAAAGAACATGCTGCTGGAGTCACACAGGGGTAACAATTTTCAGTTGACAATTTGGGCTTCATCAGAATACTTTCTAGAGAAGGCTCAGAGATTTTCTTTGAGCTACCTGTGCATGTCTTCTGCTCAGACTTGACTAGTTGATGATTTCAGGTAAACCACTTCCAAAATCTTCACAGAAAGTATTTATTATATGTGAAATGAAATCATAAATGCCCCGATATGCTAATTGCCATTGCTTCCCATGAACCCCAGTGTAATGCTTGTGTTGGAAGCCTGAACTGGCGTGCTTATTTTAGAAATCTGATTTTACAAGGAAAGGCTCATTCTACACATAGAAGAGTGCTATGTAATTTGACTGAAGCCATCAGACACCTTGTCATAGAGGGTTTTTTATAGGTCCCTCTGTGACAAAATGGGACTTTGGCACACAGCAATAGGTGCCACTTGTATTTCATTATTGATTCTAGGGTTTCTACTTTACTATTCCTTTGGGGAAGAAAAATAGTAGAGTTTACATAGACTTTCTCCATGTGGAGTTGTACTTGGAGTGTGCAGCCCACATTAAGAAATCTGAAAAGGAAAAAAATCTTAACGTGGGAGTAAAGATTGTTCTTTGCAAACATGACACATTGTTAAGGTTGTAGACCATCTCCTGTCAATCTTTGCACACTGAAATTTAATTGACATCCTGCTGTCCAAGCACATGCGTTCCTTTGCTTTTAGGGCCTTAATTTTTTTTCAATGTCATCCTAAATCTTTGCAAATATCATTCTAATAATTGTATAATATTTTATTGAATCTTGTTGAAGTATATAAAACTAGACCACAAGGCAGCAGAGGCATTCCACGCTTAGACAGCAAAATATATCATATTAGTAAGTCATCTCAAATTTGATCTCTGAATTAAATAAAATGTCAATTAGGAATGCAGAAATTCTTTCTAAGATTTTTCCTGTAGAGGAAGAAAAGGTAAAATACTCTTCATTTCCATTAGATTCAACATATCTAAAAATTACATTAGAAAAAAACGTCATTGCAACTGTGTGCTCATTAAAAAAAATGAGCAGTCTTTGAGCTCCCACTTCACATAGTAGAGAGAAATAAATTCTAGATAAATAAAATATTATTTTTAAAAATCTGATATTCAAGAAGAATGTTTAGAAGATGGGGTTTATTTGTTGTTTTACTACAAGGTCTAGCTATATGGCATAGGTTGACCTTGAACTCACATACTCTTGTTTCAGCTTCCCCAGTGCTAGAAGTATATATAGCACATGCTATATACCAACTAGCAGTGAAAGTATTTTCATGACTTCAAAGTAAAGAACAACTTGACACAGAAAACTGTTGCAGGATACTTGATCACACTGTGAATCCCAGGATTCTGTTATTTACTGAAAATAGCTGTTACTAGTTGTGATGTGGCTTAGCCCTTAACACACACCTTTAAGCCCTCTGACTGGAATACACACATGACCTTAGTTCATACCTTTAATCTCAAACTGTGAAGGTAAAATTAGTTGGTAGAAGGAAGCACCCATGTTTGAAAGTGATGTCTAATTGAGTGGCAGACAAAGTGATCACTCAGAGAAAGATTTGAGTGAATAGGATCTGGCCAGATATCACAAGAAGAGTGAGGAAAGGGAAGCTACTTAAAGGGCAGTACAGAGAGGAAAGAGACAGTTTTTACTGGGACAGTTGTCCAGAGACATTGTAGAGAAAGAAGAAGCCAGAGAATGAGAAGGAACCAGAAGATTAAAACAGATTGCTAGGGTTAGTTTGAGGGCAAGTAAAGTAATTCAGGAGAAGCCCAGAGAGAAGCCAGATTGAATCAGTCAGTTTGGAGAGGTGTTTGAGTCAGAATAGCCAGCCAGAACTCAGAAAGAACTAGGAAGGAGTGGCTTTATTCATCAGTAAGTCTCAGAGGCTAAACACATTCTAGGCCTAAGACTGTACAGAGGCTAGAAGCTTTCAGGACTAGGTCTAGGTTAAAGGACAAAGGCAGTAAGCCTCGAGGATAACAATTACTGCAGACAAAAAAAAAAGTATATTTCATCTTTAAAATTCAGAGCTATAACACAAAAATAGTAACTTAAATATGAATAAGTATTTCTATAGGTGTGGAGAGATGGCTCAGCAGGTAACAGCATACAGAGGACACACATTTGGTTCTCAATACCAATACTAGCCAGTCTGCAACTACCTGTAACTCCACTAATACCTTCTCTTGGCCTCTGAAAGCTTCTGTCTTCACATGTGCACATCACTGGGTGAATACATATATAGACAGACAATTTAGATTTAAAAACATTAAATAAGATTTTAAGAGGATTTGAGTAGTAAACCACACCAAGATGAATGAAAAGCTGAAGAAAATGGCAGAAAGTGAAACTTGGCCATAGTCTTTTAAAGCTCCTGTATGTAGCGAGCTAAATATTGTAATAGAAAAAAACAAACTAACCTTCATATTACAAAATCCCTATAATTAGGTGAATAAAATATGATTTAATAGAAAAACATTAAAAGAATATGAGAGAAAAGAAAACTTCAGAAGTCAATGACTCATCCTTTTTCTAACCTGCCTGGCAAACACTTACCTAACAAAGTGTCAACCACTTGCAGGAAGACTCTCTCATCCATCCTGCTGGAAGTGTTTATGTGCCTAGACATTAATAGGGGAATTTGTAAATAATTATTATTTAAAGCTAAGTATATTTTTACTTTAACTTATTAGTTCTACATCTGGGCATTTTCCCCTTTAAATTAAAACCTCCAGTTTGTGATGACATGTTCTAACACGTTTATCTCCTTACAGAGCAGCCAAGGAAAAACAGCAGTTCCCCTAGATGTTAGAAAATAAGAAAATAGCTGAATAGATGGCATTTATTGAAAAACATACATCTAATTGAGAAGAATGAGTTAGAAGGGATCAGATGACTCCCTCTGTTATGACATATGATGAAGAATGATAATACCAGATGTAGACAAATACCTGAAAACTGAGCATAGTTACATAAACACAAGAAATGCCAAAGATGTCTCCTGTGTGTGCATTTCTAGGGAACTCACTTAACTGTGGCAACTGGTGGGATTTAGTAAAAACTGGATGAAAAGAGGCTTGTGTGAGTGAGATAAGCCTAAGATAACAAATATCATACCAGTTACATAGCAGAAGCACATTGACGGGATAGTCTTATGTGCTAGGAAGACATGAACAAACATTTACTTACCTCAACAGGCAGCACTGACAGATTAAAGTATTGATAACATCAAAGTCCAATTTGATGACCTGATGAGTTTTGTTTGGATTCCTCAGAGAAATGAGGGTGAGGAGGCACTTGTATTGGCAGACATCAAAGGTGGCAACTACATCACCAATGCTCATCCCATCATGGAAGCTGGAAATCTGGAGTATACTGCATAACCCACAGGCCATTCAGCTCATTGAAGAACATCCTTTCAGGTAGTTCAGTAAGTCTGAGTCTCTTCCAGGTGGCTTGACTGCTCTCCATTCTTCTGGGATGTTCAGTCGGTCTTAGAGTCTTATGCAGTTTCACTGTATAATTTGGAGATGGAGGAGCCTATTGACTCTGTTTGGGTTCAGTGTTTTGCTGCAGATATCGAGTTGTTTACTTCCTGAGGTTAATGAGCTTCCAGCAGCATGGAACTTCCTTACCCTCCCCTTTACTTTACTTACCCTTAAATATCTCCTATCTGAAAAAAAATTCCCTCTAAAATATATTTTAATCTTAGAGGAAAGCATTATACAATACATTATATAATTGTAGAATACCAAAGTCCATTCTATTACAATTTTTAAAGGTAACATATACACACAGAAGTAATGTAGGATCCATGGTATAATAGAAAACATGAATTGAGTGCTATAACTTTGCATAATTTTCTTTGGAATGGTTACCATTTTGATAGAGAGTCTAAATTTAAATTATTAAAAAATTATACTTTTGTTATATGCACAGAATATTTTATTTATGTGTTGAAAATGGGGATCGTGTACACCCTGTATGTAAATCACCTGTATCTCAGATTATTTTCTTTCAAAAGTATGTAAGAAGAAAGTAAACAAACACAAATTCTAAAAATTCCAGGTGTCTGCTGACAAGTGCTTCTTGGAAATTGTGTCTGCCACACTGTTTTAGCTTTGAAAGAATAATACTTCCTGAATGTTCATATCTCTAATCCCACAATGGCTTATGACTGGACAGTGCTATTTTATGTTTTCTGAAGAGTTTGTGTACAGTTTAAAAAATTCAAACCATACTATAAACAAAATAGCAGTTATAATTTTAAATATGTGATGTATTGAAAGCATAAAAAATGTATAGTAAGACTAATGAGTGACATCACTAGAGATAAGCACAAGATGAGTGACATCACTAGAGACAAACACAAGATCAGTGACATGACTAGAGACAAGCACAAGATGGGTGACATCACTGAGAAGCCAGCAGAAGTCAATTGTAAGTAACAAAACACATATTTATATTCAATTAGGAAATCCCATTTCTAAGAGTGTATCTTAAAGTATACCAAGCAAGCACGAAATGGAATAGACCTAAATTTTTTTTTTCATGGCATTTGACATTATTTTAGACAAAATTTAGAAATAATTAATATATGTTAGTAGATTCTTTTAACAAGAAGCAAAAAGAAATAGAAATTATGTATTGGCTATATCTTGTTATTCCTGGAAGATTGCTTTCAGTGTGCCTGTCCGTGACAACATGTATCAACATGTGTATCCTTATTTAAAATGGTGTAACATTTGCAGAGAGCTCAGGTGCATTCTCACATGTTCTCTAAATAATGGCTAGTTTACTTCTATGTAGTGAGATTAAATACTGTGGGAATAGTTTTCACACTGTTTTGCTCAGAGGCTAATAACAAGAAGTAATAACTTGTTTGGATTCCGTGCAAATGCAATAGTTTTCTAATATTACTGATCCAGGATTGGTTGAATCTGTGGATATGTAATCATGTGTCTTGATTACACATGCAACATAATATGCTGAATATTCTGTTAAATACATACAGTATTTTTTAGAATGAGTATGTCCTATTACAAGGGATGTAATTACATGAAGAAATTCATTCTTTGTTTGAGATCCAACTTAAACTGGAAAACTTACATTATACTTCTACTACTAATAATAATTACTATTATTTTTATGATTATTATCAGTATCATCGTCATTGCTATTAATTGTGTGTGCATGTGTGTGCATACATGCACACCCACCTGTATATGCCACTACACATGTTTTGAAGTGTAGTGTACACATGACAACCTTTTGGAGTCAATTTTCACCTTCCACTTTGTTGGGGATTGGTCCCTCCTGTTGTTTGTACTGTCAGACATCTTGCTCCAGGCTAAGTGGAGCAGTGAGCTTCTGGCCAGTCTCCTATCTCTGTTCCTATCTTGGGGTAGAGACTGGGGTTATAGATACTTGGCTCCACATCCATTCTTTTTCATGGGTCCAAGGAATCAAATTCACATCCTCAGACTTGTTTAGCTACTGTTTCTACCTCCAGAACCATCTTTGCAGTCCAGTCTTTATTTTCCTTTGCTAAGTCTGACAAGACATTTTGGGGAAAAGGCTCTAAAATGAAATTAGCATGAAGGCTTTTAAAGCATTATCCTTGAGATGAACACCCCAGGATGAGGAAGCAAGACTAAACAGGACCATTGTCTGTGACAGAAGTTCAGACAGTAGCCACCAGTGAGTGAAATTCCAAGAAACTCCAAGCAAAAACCGTCTAAGTGGACCAGAGTTTTCATTGTGTCCTCTATTTAAAATATTACGGTGAATATTCATGGATAAAATATCACTACAGTTGGCATTTTTCTTTTCAAGGTTAAACATGAACAAGATATCCATGGTGATAATGATAGGTGTGTATGGATTTATTTACTTTCATTTTTTATATGCCTAAAACCTTAAAAAGAAACAACAAATTAAAAATTTTAACATATATTTAGAAATTTTCTTTTTCCTTTCATATCAATATTTCCCCAATCTCTGTCTGTCTGCCTCTTATCCTCCCCATCTCTGCAGCCAACACTGTTTGTCTCTCTTTTCATAATACTTTGGCCTCAGCCTCCTGAGTCCTGGCATTAGAGGTCTGTACCACGACACATTTATTCTCCCCCAAGCTTTGTATTGGTTTTTCTTCCTGAGATGCCTGCTCATACTTTTACTCAAACACACATCCTCTTCCTAATCCATAGAAGATAATGCCATTTTCACTTTTAGGTTACATCAGTGTTCAAAACAGGTGGGCGGTGGCCTCAAGGGATGTTGCAATATCAAGATATTGTGACTGTCACACAAGAAGATTCAGTTGGCATTCACTAACGTTTAAAAAGCACTGGAATAATCTGGTAGAGTGAGCCAGCAAAAATCATAATAGTTCATGGCTCTACTTTGATGGTTCTTTAAGCATCTTTATTAGTGTATTTTTAAGAGGATGGCCATTCTTTAATATGAGTGAGTTGATACTTACATAATAATTTACTTAAAATGAATGCTTGAGGAGTTGAGAGTTTGTGTTGTAAAGATTATATCACAGGTCAAAGACAGGTTGAAATGCTGAGATTCATAACTGTAAAGTATTATTAAAATTTTCTCCCTAATTAGTAGTTAGGGACCAGTTTTTAAAAGTTTCCTAACAGGTATTCTGATACATATACACCCAGCTATTGGTCTGTATTGGATAGAGCCTGAGAGAGCCATTGGTTTTTTTTCTCTGTAGGTGTTTCTGGTTGTTTTCTGGTATGAAAAATCTCTCTCTCTCTCTCTCTCTCTCTCTCTCTCTCTCTCTCTCTCTCTGTGTGTGTGTGTGTGTGTGTGTGTGTGTGTGTGTGTGTGTGTGTGTTGGAATGTTAGTCCTTTTGAGCAAATCACAATTGTTGCATTTAACCTTTTTCTGCTTGACCACACCCCTTCCCCCTTTCTCCACAGTTCTGCCCTTCTAGGTAAATTCTCCTTAGAAATCCCTTCTCCAGAAGGGTGGAAGTGAGGCATTCCAAGTCTTAGTGAGATATTTTTTACACTTACCACATTTTTCTATTTCTCTGAAAAGTCATAAATTTTAAAGTATAATTATTAAATCTGTATAGAACTTTGTGGGGTGTGTGTGTGTGTGTGTGTGTGTGTGTGTGTGTGTGTGTGTGTGTG
>JANHMN010000008.1:34887838-34917404 GCA_030674055.1 Rhabdomys pumilio
TGTGTGTGTGTGTGTGTGTGTGTGTGTGTGTGTGTGTGTGTGTGTGTATCAGGCCACCCATGCCTAGAAGAACAGAGTATGTGTTTGTTCCATTTGCTGACCATCTATGTGGTTAAAAGTACAGGCATATATTTTGTAAATAGTTTTCTTAAAAGTGAAAAAAAAGAAGGTGGTTTGGGGGGTGAATTGGATCCTCTTAAGCTGAGCAGGTAAAAGCTAGAAGTCATATCGAGAAATAGCTTTCATTTTTCATAAATGCTATAATTAACCATTTTGGAACTTAAACCGTGATTGTGACCTCTTGTGTTCTTTGAGATGTCCACACCCACTTTCAGTATGATTTGGGGTGTTAAGTCCTGGTGTCGATGCCAATTCTAACTTAGAAATTACATTCTTCCCACTCAGAAATTCCTCCTGGAGTTTCAATAGGAGAAATTAGTCTTCATTTTCCCCTCCTGAAAACTGTTGTGTAATGTTGCTGGCAGAGAAGAGAGACTGGTTCCACCCCAAAGCTAGCTGAGATGTAGGGGAAGCTGAAGAGACATCTATATATAGTATGTAAAACGCCTCAGGCTAACGGCAGATGAAAAGCACTCCAGATAGGTAGGGCATTATTACTACTAAAGTGCTATTATTTTGACTTTGTAACTGCAAGTTACATCAAGCCTATAAAATGTGCCCGACAGGATAGCAGTCAGATGCGCCTCACACCCTGGGTCATAGCCCCTGACAATTTGTTTCTCTTATCGCCATGCTACCTGTTAATTTTTAAAAAGCAAAAATAATTAGAATTTTTTTTTTTTGCTCTACAGGTCTTTATGTCCTTAGTGAGAGTGAAATGGACAACAGAACCATTGGGTTACAATGGCTCTTTCGAGTGCCACTAAATACAGGAGCTGCCAGCTTTGCTCAGGATATTTAAAAAAAAAAAAAATTAGAAAAAAATAATCTACTCCAGTCACACTGAGTCTTAAACACGATTCAGTTGCTACCTGCTGATTTAATCAATCCTTTTCAGTGAAAAAAATAGAAATTGGAGTATAATATGCATGATGAAAAATTTTAATAAAACACGTTGGGATTGCTTTTCCTTAATGGGAAATGGAAATGATTTAGCCAATGTACCTAAAAAGAAAAGAAAAACCAAACACCAGATGGGTATCAAAGCCTGATTACAGTCCTGTATGTGAACTGCAATATAGAAGCCCTTGGTGTGTATCACTTTGGAATCCAACATAGATGAGTCTGAAGACCCGAGGCCAGCCCTTTAGGGAAGGTGTTTTGGTTTTGATCTCTGAGATGATCAGAGAATTTTGCTTTCCTCTGTACATAAAACCAATCCCCAAGCTTGCACTGCATCTTTGGAAGTAAATGGTAAAGAAGAGGGCTCAAGACACGAATTATTGAGAATCTATTTTGAGGCAAATAGAGGTGTTCTCGCCTTTGATGCTGAGGACTTACAGCATCAATACATAACAGGGTATATTTTTATCAACAGGTCAAATGAGAAGCCTTTCCTGTCCAAATAAAAAACAAGCGGGTTGCAGCTTATTTTTCTCATGCTATGGAAAGGTGGTGGAATGCAGATTTTCTACTAAGTACTAAAAAAAAAAAAAATGAGAATTGCTTTGTTCTGAGAAAAGGCTGTCCAGTGGTGTTCTCTATGATAGCAAAGTCCCATGTTTGTGGTTTTTTATATCACAAGAAGTTCACTAGGTACACGTGGTCATTGAGTACTTCTGAGATGCGGTAAGCAAAAATGACAACTCGGCTTTTAAATTTTATTTGATCTTAATTTATTGTAATATCTGCATGTGGCTAGTAGTTAATGTTTGGGAAAATGTGATCTAGGCATAAGAAGAAGGAGCTACCCAAAATGTATGTGACATTTAACATTTCCAAGATGGAGTGTATCCACTTTTACTTTTTTGTCTTTTTTTTTATTTTTATTAATCATTTTATTCATTTACATTTCAAATGATATCCCCCTTTCTGGTTACCCCTCCACAAACCCCCCATCGCATCCCCTTTCTCCCTCCTCCCCTTTAGATCTGTGAGGGTGCTCCTCTTCCCACTCACCCACTCCAGCCTCACCGTGACTCTAGCATCCCCCTATGCTGAGGCATCAAGCCGTCCTCCCCTCCCACTGATGTCAGATAAGACCATCCTCTGCTACATATATGTCTAGAGTCCTGGCTCCCTCCATGTATACTCTTTGGTTGGTGGTTTCGACCCTGGGAGCTCTGGGCGGTTCAGTTGGTTGAGATACCACCTTTTCTAGGAAAGGCTCTGTCTGCGCACTTTAATCAGCAAGTGGAATGTTACCTAGTTTTGTCAACTTCCTCGCCAGATTGGCTTGTGAGTAAGTCTGTAGTATATTTTCTTATTGGTGATTGAAGTGAGAATTCCCATCCCATTTTTGGGTGATGCCACCTGTCAGCACATGGTTCTAGGTGCTATAAGAAGCAAGCTGAGAAAACCGTGTGAGCAGCACCCTTCCATGTCCTCTGAATCAGCTCCTTTCTCCAAGTTCCTTCCTCAATTTGTCGCCATGATTTCTCTCGATGATGAATGTCAAAATCTGTGGAAAAAAAAAAACAACGACAACAACAAAAAAAACCCTTTTTCACCCTTTAGTTTTGGTCATGGTGTCTTATAACAATAATATACATGCTACCTAAGGCATGTGGTGTAACAGAAAGGACTAGAGGTTGGAGTTTGTGTCTCTAGAGTCTAGTCAATTTGCCCTCTTCAGAAAAATTACTTCATTGGGGTTGAACTTTTTTTTTTAACAATGGTCTAACAGCAGGAATACATAACAAGCTACATTTTTATCAACAGGTCACATTTCAGATTTGTGAAGATTAACACAGGAAATGTTCTTTTGACCCAAGTGAAAAACCCACCATATGAGAGGTTAACATCAATGTTAATACTTGCTCATTATCATTAAAGACATGTTGATGACTACAGACCAATGCCTAAGCTGGACACAATCATTAATCTATGAGCATTTAAGTGTTATAGATGTGGGTAGATTACTGGGATGCCAACCAAAATGTCTAAACTTAGTAAAAGGTTAAAAGTATCTATCTCATCTATCCATTCATCCATCCATCCACCCACCCATCAATCCATCCATCCATCCATCCATCCATCCATCCATCCATCCATCCATCCATTCATCCATCCATGTAAATACCAACTTGTATGTAATACTCTGCCGTACTCTATGGAGTGAAGGATGGGGACTCACAGTTTACTTCTTCTAGCATGTAGCCCAAGACAACCTATGATTCATTCAGCTGGGATTTTTGCAACAATGATCTGTCAGTAGTGAGAATTGTGACTAATAGCCTGACATACTTGTTGAGAGATGTCAAAGAACCCCTTCCTAGTGACCCGAGGGATGGCAGTAACTATGTGTCTCCTATTTCTTCATGCTTATAATAGACTGCTTTTAAGTGATTATGAGGGACAACAATGTCTTTTACATTTATGTGGTAGTATATTCTATGTTCTATTTAAAAAAAAAACAATTCTTGTGGATGGTGGCTGTTTTGGTTTGAATCTGGAAGGTAACCACAAAAAGGTAGATGTTAAATAGTTGTTCCCAGATAGTTATGTTGTTTGTGAAGTTGTAGAACCTTTGGGAGTTGGGCTTAGCTGGTAGAAAAGAAGGTGTAAAACTTTGTAGTATCTCTGGAGCCAGGCTCTGGATCTCTCTGTTTCCTGCTCTGCCAGTGCTCTTTGCCCAGCCATGATGGACAAAGAACTCTCTGAAACGGTGAGTAGAGCAAACACTTCCTCAGTTAAGTGGTTCTAATTAGTTATTACAGTAATTAACATGAATGACTGACCATCAAATACTATTTGAAGAAGAAAATCAATGTTCTCTTTAAGACAATGTTCTCTATACTGAGACTTAAAATCACTGGGCAACACCCAGGACAAGTGAAAGAAGCTTTTGAAAAGACACTCCCACCACGTGGGTTGTGAATCTATGAAAATTCGGAACACTCACTGGGCCGCACATTAGATGATTGCCTCCCTGAATAGGGAGCGGAATAGCACAAAATTGTTGGCAAGAGGGCATGGAATAGTCTGAGAATCACAAATGCATGCTCAGCCTTCTACCATCCAGTCAACAATTTCAACCCAAGCCAGAAATATGGGAGGCAGAAGACCCTCTGGATGTCAATGTCTCTGACAAAACATAGTCTCAATCTCAAAGTAACAATACTGTCTGGTTCTCTAAACTTAAAAGCAGAGTTGGGCTAGTGACAGTTATAACTCCCTGGAGTATGTATGTGACCATTTGTCTTCAGAAATCATATTTGTTATGACTATCTTATATTTGTGAAGAAATTTATCAAATTTAAACATACAAAATGAAAACATATATTTAAAGTTCAAAACATAAACTATTTCCTGAATGAATGAATGAATGAATGAATGAATGAATGAATATGACTCTGTTAGCTCTTCTAACTAGAGGTACTGTAAAAGTTAGAACATGATTCATATTGGGTTTTTTTTGACAGATGAAAGGTTAGGAGGTATTTTTTGTGCACTATGTAATTAAAAATGATTTCTGAAATTCAGAGCCCTGATGCCTAGCTAGTGAATCAAATAATATTTTCTCATAGAAAGTTCAAGTGTAGACATATAAAGAAACACACAGGTGAGTCTTGTCTGATAGGTCATTTCCTTTGTCATGTAAAAAAATATCCAGCATAAAAGTAGGTGGCTCACAAGAACTCATTGACAGGACTTTTATATTTAATGGGGGAAAAACGACATACAAGAAAACTCAGGCATGAGGCAATTGATTTCTCAGTTGGGATGTATTTCAGGGAAAGATGGCAGCGTGCCTTCTCCATCAGGACTTGGTCATCATTCCACTATTCATGAACAGATGCCTTGCGCACATCCCCAAGTGTAAGTGAATTCATTAAAAGATCTGGGGAATTGGGATATTAATTCTAAATCATTACATATTATAGATTTTCTGGAAACAAGTAGGGGGACATGGCAAGGAGAGGAGACAGGAGAGATTTTATTTGACTCTTGGCCAAAAGTTGGTCTCCTGAGATCAACCCAAAGAGTTCTTTTTAAAAAGCATAAGTTTATAACACTTAAAAAGATTTAAGCAGATATTGTCACAGTGTAGAAGGTGACACAAGACAAAGTTGAGTCATGAACACCAGATGCCATATATAGAAGAAGAAAACGATAATCTGGATAAAATAGTGTGCAAATAATTTTGTTCTCTATGTACTATAGAAAATATATTTCTGATAGGAATTTTGTCAGTGCTTCTGTCCTACAGAGCATTTGAACTGAGACTGTTAATTAATAGTAAACATTACTATAAATATATTGTGGCATGTCTCTTTTTCCTTTTCAATTTAGAGCTTCGTTGCTCTCTTTCCAGATTATTTTTTACTCAGACAATTTGGCACTAGTTAGTTGATGTGTGGGTGGGTGTATTTTCTCACCTGCACAATTAACTTGAAGTTATTTTTGGAATCATTTTCATTTCCAGCTATTATGATGATACCATACTTGGGAAAAATGCTGTTGAGTTTGAATTCAGAGATTCTGAATATCTAAGGGCAAAATGTGACAATCAGGTCACAGGGAGAACTTCAAAATAGCATCAAAACTGTTAGGATAAAGTTGTCAAGAAGATAATTCCTATGCATGTATTTCTTCGTGCATTCTGCCCCTGTTTCTTGAAGTACCATCATGGCAGTTCTATGGGTGAAATATTAAATGCATCTATCTTCTTTTCAAATGATTTAAATGTCCTAAAATGGAGGAGTAGCTTGAATAGTATCTTCAAAATATTATTCAGAAATATGGATGAAATGAATTGCAAAAATATACTTTATTTCTGTAATGAAATCCTGCTGAATTTTGTATATGTGGTCCTGTTTTGTTAGTTAATTTTGATACTGTTACTTCAGCCCCTACCAACACCAGAGCAATGGTGAGATAAATATTTTTACATATTGCTTGAAAAGTAGAAAGTATGAATTTTAGAGACTGTACAAATCTTTTGAGTAGAGATCTCTGCTTTGAAGAGATACATAATTTAAGCATCTTGATATTTATCTTTTCTAAATTAAGACAAAGAAACTAAAACCTGTAGGTCATATCTGGCCCACTGGTTGTCTTTGTAAATAAAGTCTTGTTTGAACATCAGCCTGCCAGTTTGGAGTACAGGCCATGACAGTTTTGCACTGTGATGGCAGAGTGTAGTCATTCTCACAAGATCATAAGAGTTTCAAAACTTAAACTATTTACTGTCTTGTTCTTTCCATAAAGTTTTCCAACAAATATTTTAAGATTTTAGTTGATATTTTGAGATTGCAAAATTTTTGTTTATCTCAGACATTGTAAAAATAATTTACATACAAATGAGTCAGGGTTGAATAATGAATATTAATTACTAGTGAACTCTGTAAAACTGCTTTAATATATATTTAGCTTTTCTTTTTAAAGTGTGATAAACACTATAGACACTAGTTTTAAAAATTCACTACTTTCTAGAAGGTCTACTTTTTTTTACTGAAAAAAATCTGGGAGGTATGCTTACTTTGAAGTGTCCTATTTAATTAATAGCAGCCCGTGCATCAGTTCTTCTCTTGAAATGTGAATGAGACAGACAATGACTGTGACATCATGAGAAACAGTGGGATTGTGGGAAATCGTTATCCCTAGCAAAACCATATATCCACATTCCTACCTTGGATATTAATATGATATCTCAAGTTTGACCATGTCTCTTTAAACCCTGAGGGAAAACCCAAGGAATAAGCAAATGCACGGAAGTTGTATAAATTTGAGTTGGGTTTGCAATAAACATAAGTAATCTGTCTTTTAAAAATTGGCATTTGAACTTTTAAAAAGCTCAGCTTTTTGTTGTCACTGAAGAAGATAGAGCAAAAGCTGTCACAGCTTAAAGAAAGGCAATAATTTGAGAAGAATACAACACAATGCACCAACTCATTATTCTTCCAGACGAGGCACAGTTCTCCGCCACCTGGTTTCCATCCAGCTGATTAGCTCCACTTTTCCTCATGGGTGATACAGTCTTCAAAGATGGCAGCCAACAGCTCCCCATTCTGTTCATACAAACCATGCAGTCTATTTACACTCCTTCAAATCTTAAATGGTTTTGTGGCTTGCTATAACAAATTAAATGCAGATCATCCTGAGATAACTGTGGTCCAGTCTTTCAGAGGACTAGTAGATTATTCTACAAACCCTGAAGAAGATATTGACCAAAAGAGGAAGAAGTCAATAGTTCTGTCAAATCCTGCTAGGTAGACTGGAGACCAAGAGCTGATGATTAAGTAGACTATTATAAATGCCATTCATTATTTGTATTTGAAACATCTTTATGGAATGCTTGAATTAAAATCCTGTCTAAAGTGGGTTCTTCAAGAAAACAAATTCACAATACCTTTATATCAAGACAAATATCAAGAATTTGGTGAATTTTATATAAAATAAAAACATCTATTTCATTTATTGATATATGTATGTAAGAGTCTTGATAAGATTTACAAGTTAGTTCTAGGCATGTACTCAGTATGAGATGGCTATCACCCACCTGCCCTCAATTTTCTATAAATCTCTTCCTAATGATTCAAAGGGATGGGTGTCCCCCCTGCTTAGCCTAGATCAACAAAAAAGTCATTTCTTGTCATTGGCATTTTTATTTTCCTTACTAAGCATGGTGATGCAGCACTGAAGAGTAACTGTGATCTTAGTCACAGCAATTCATGATCGCTCTTATTAGGGAAGAGTTACTTAAAGATGAGTAGAAAAACTTCCCTGTAATTTATATGTCAAATCTTACTGCTCTACCCACTGACTACTCTGCTCACTTATAAAACCCAGATGAGACCATGACTACCTTGGGAGACCAAGTTTCTGTCCCAAACACACAAAGCCATTCTGAAGACATTTAAGGTAAAGACAGAGTTAAAAGTATGCTCTGGTAGCAATCCAACATGCACAGGTTGCCTCTGCCACCAACTTTGTAAAGTGGCTCCAAAAAGCTGTTTCCTGTCAACATTGCCTATTGTATGGAGAGGGGGACAATACTTTCTCTAGTTGCTAACCAAGGACATAAGACAAAATTGTGTTAAATTTGACTTTGTGTTTGCCATTACTCTTTACTCTGATTGATGCATACCAAAGAAATATGATATTTAATATTAATAAATATAATGCAATTGAAGAGCAGCATGGTGGAAGCATGGGCAGCAAAGGATTGTGGGAAATTAATATTGATTCCTATTAAAAAGCTATTTTTAGCAAGCTGTGGGCTAACCAATGACAATTTAGCTCATGAAAGGCAATTCCTGCCTCTTTTATAGCTGAACACAATTAAATCAGAAAACAAGAATAAGTTAATTAGGATAAATCAGATAAAAAGCTAAATATCTGGATATTTTTATGACACCATTTCAGTAGAATTCAGTCTTACCGCCTGTCCTGTGAAATATTTTATATTCATGTTTACATTCTCTTATTATTGGCATATGTTCTCTGGATTTCCCACAACTGGCATCTCAGTTTTTAATTTATATCCCAAAAAACTCAACTTGGAGTATTTTTTGCCTTTGGAAAGGTTCATAAAATTCCACAAGTTTCCTTTTTCCACACACAGAATTAGGGTATTAATATAAGATAGCACAAGTATAATGGTTTTTCATGGTGTTTAGCATTGGCTGATTGCAGTGAATGGGATTGATTTACATCTCTTTGGAACACCGAGCAACTCTTGCTTATATGTACATCAACAGGTTGCTTGAATGCTTCTTTTATAGTGTAATCAAAGCTACAGACAGGAATATAGAAGTTTCCGTAGGTGTGTTCCCCTTCTAAAGGCAGAAATAAATAATGCATCCGCTACTTTTCTCATTGCTGTGACAAAATATCTCAGAAAACTTAAACAAGTATCTCAGTAACTTAAACAAGGCTTTACTTTGGCTCACAGTTTGAGGGATTCAGTCCATGATTGTGGGGAAGGCAAAACCACAGGAGTAGAAGATGGCTGGTCACTTATATCCTCAGTCAAAATGCAAAGAGAGATGAATGCTGGGCTCAGCACACTTTTCCCTTTTTCTTCAGGCGAGATACCTGAAATTTGGATGATACCAACCACATGCAGGAGATGTCTTCTATCTTTAGTTAAAATGTTCTGGAAATACTCTCACACAGCCAGAGGTATGCCTCTTGTGCCTATTCAGATTGACAAAAGAAGAAGAGGGCAGAAACCTATGCCCTTCACAAAAGCTTTCCTTTTCTTTAGCTCTTCATAAGGCACCTGTCTAGGTAGGTCTTAAATTTAGGAACCAGGAACTGCATTTAGGGCTTAGGTATCTCTCATCTGAAAACCTACGATATCACATCATCTTTAGAGCCCATCGTTTCTCCAAATTCATGAATAATTATAAGTAAGTACTACAAGAATATTTTCATCCAAGGATTCTACCACAATTGGTTGATTGTAATTTTGTATGCAGAATACAGCTGCAGTAATTGGCATCTAGTAGGTGTTCGTAAGTGAGGCCTGTTACCATTTTTTCTGGTATGACTGGAAAAGTATTGTCAAATGATGATCATAGTTTATTAAAAGACTGACATTATGAAATAAATGTGTATTATAAAAGGCTGGGTCAGCACAAAGTCTTCTTTTGCAATGTCTTACAAGTATGCTGTGACTAATGACCACAATTGCAAAGCACTGCAGAAATCTCATCCTTTAATGATCCCCAGCCTTATTAAAACTGTTTGTGACTATTTCAGGAGCCCACAGGCCTTTAAAGTAATAATTCATATATTTATGCATTCATCAAATACTTAATGAGTACCTACCATGTACCTGGCAATGATCTGCATTGTTTTAGAGACAGACCAGTTAATACATTAAAGCTCAAATGTATTAACATTTGATATTTCAGCTGGGAAATATCTATAAACATTCATGTTAAGATGTATGTAGAAGGCAACTTGGGATATGATTTTTTAGTTTCAGAAAAGAGAAAGTCTGTCTCCAAATACTAATTCAGAAGCAAACAGAGTACAGCATTTCATAAATCAAAGCTCAGTTATATTGAAGCTTAATTTTTTACTACTTCCATGTCCAAAACTGACATTGTCTCCTCTTTACAAATGACAAAAGAACTAGACATCCTCTTCTGTAATCTGTAGGTGCTGGGACAGGGGAATGTAGAAGGGCAGGAAGAAGTAACTGCTGAGGAGGACATAAGAGAAGAACGCAAAGAGAAGGCTGCTGCTAACTTTTTTTTCCTATATTTCATTTGACATTGAGGGAAAAGGTCAACTTCCTAAATCAGGAGATTCGTGGAGGTCAGAGGACAACCTCGTGTATCAGTCAGTCCTCATTTTCCGCCCTGTTTTACAGACTCTTTGTTCAACATAACATGTGCCAGGCTAGCTGCCCTATAAACTTCAGGAGATTCTCCTGGATGTATATTCCATCTTGCCATAGGAACACCAGGATTGGAGATGTGCCCTACTATGCCCAGATTTACAGGCATTCTGGGACTTTGAACTCTTGTCTTCCCAGTTGTGTGGCAAACATTTTACCCATTGAGCCATCGCCCAGCTCCATGATAGCAGTTCTTTAGAATCAAGACATGAATATTGCTACACACTAAGTTTTATATTCATTTTTTAGCTTGCTGCCATATCAGAAACTGTAATTTAATATATTCTGTAATATTCTTTTAAAATATTTTATTGTTTTTTGGAAGATTTCATAAAGTGTATTTTAATTATTCTTACCCTCTCACTACTTTCATATCTACTTTCCCCACTCTCACCTCCCTATCTGTCCAAATTTGAGTTTTTTAATTGTTTACTCTATGAGTCCAGTTTGTATTGCTCAACCACTCTTGGGAGCGGGCCATGCCCTGGAGTGTGGTCAACCTACTAGGGGTTATATTCTTAAAACTGACTTCCCCTTTTCCAGAAGCAACTAAATGCCAATAGATCCTCAACTAAGGGGATCATGTCCCCACCTTCCCATCTCCACGCTGGGACTTTGTCTAGTTTGAACTTGCACAGGTCTTGTGCATGTTGTTACAGTGTCTGTGAGTCTATACGTGCACCTTCCCTTGATGTGTCTGGAGAACACACTTTCCTAGAAGTCATCTTCTATGACTTCTATGACCTCTCTAATCTCTCTAATCTCTCAAACACAATGATCCCTGAGCCATGGAAAGAAGGATGTGGTATGTACAGCCTTAGAACGCTGATTATTTTTAATGATTTTAGTGTTTCTAGAGGATATATGTGTGTGTCTGTGGAGATACATACACACACACACACACACATATATATATATATATATATATATATATATATATATATACACTTTTTAATGAACATTGGATGTGTCTATGCACACATATGTGTGTATGTGAAATTATCTATTTTATTTCACTTTTACATCATCCAATTTTCTTAGGAAAAAAATGCTAAAAGTAAAATTATTGGATCCAAAATATAAATATCTAATATGTATGATCCAATTACCTTTGAAAAACACGGTTCTAATTTATGTCCTCAACACTGGGAAAGGCGAGTTCATCTGATAGTCTCTACAGTAGAATAATTTGTTATAACGTGCTGATATATTAGACAAAATGTAATACTGTAATCTAATCTTTTACTTGCCCGTTTTTATTATGAGTAATAATCTTGAATGTTTATTAAGTCCAACTTTCTTAGCTTTTCTGAACTCCCAGCAAATATTTATGATTTTATCTCCTTCTTTGTAATAGTGATATCGTTTTGCTTTTTTGGAGTATCCAGAATTTCCAAAAATAATATTAAATAACTATGGACAAAGTGACCATTGCCTGAAAACAAAATTTCTAGAAGCCCATCTGTGATGTCCGGCTCTTAGATGAGAGCATCACCTGGGGAGGATGACAGGATTTACAAGCAGATAGTAACAGAAAAATAAAGGATGGTTTATGCCCATGAGAGACTTGGATATGTTTGCCACGTAAAAAGAACATGCGATTTCCCTGTGTTGATTTCATCCTAGAGTCATCTTTACTGATTTCTTCTGGGAGTGAATAATGTTTTCTGTGTGTTTTTAGACTAAAGTAAATTAGTCTTTTCATCCAAAATGGATTCGAAGTGATTTTGTAGATCCTATCTTAACATGTATTTCTAGCTGTTTTTTGATTTAGAAAATCTGGTTTCTTTGACAAATCAGCATGTAAAATACTAAAGTAGTATAATCTTTCTTAACAGTTCAGTCAAACACAGCACATGCCTATTGCTGAGTTCCTTTCCACAACACACATCTTTGTGTTCCTTAGCTGTGTGTGTGTGTCTGTGTGTGTGTCTGTGTGTGTGTGTCTCTGTGTGTGTGTGTCTCTGTGTGTGTGTCTCTGTGTGTGTGTGCGGGTGTGTATGTGTGCAGTTCAAGCAGCTGGAGGAGTTTCCTGAAGGAGTCTTTTTCTGTATTGTAAGTATATATCATAAAATGGGTTTTATGTGACCGGAAGTTGTTCTTCATAATTTTGGGTATCCTAAAGATGTCCCGTACATTTTATGCTCATCCTTTAAATTTTGACTTTTCACTTCATCCACCACATAGGGAGTGTGTCGTAGAAAAATGTAAATGCTGGATGTTCTGCTCAGACACACATAAATTTAGATTCTTTTTGGAATTATTACAGCTATCTGTCAGCCTTAAAGCTTTGGAGCCAAAATTCTCTAATTCCAAAATTACGAGCCTGTGATAAAATGCAGTTTATATTGCTTTGTGGAATGTCGACCCGTATGTACACTGTTAATAGACTGAAAAAATAGACACAGGCTAATAAGAAGTTGACCTTAATTCATTTTTCAGCAAGCCTTTGAAAATGTGACTCTTCGCCTCATTCTGTTTCAAAGCTTGAAGCATCTGAAGGAAACTATATGAACCTTGCATTTTTTTTAGACTTGGGAAATTTACAATGGAAATAGACACTGAACTGTTTTTGCTTGGATTAAGCAATCATCCAAAACTCCTTCCCTATCGCTTTTCTCCTTTTGCTGGTTGGCAAGCTCAACCACTCATTTTCCACAACATCCTCAAAGTTTAATTTCAGGTTTTAGAGGGCAACTTTACCACATGGCACATTCGTATTCAAATTCAGTTGGATTCTTCAGGGCAAATTGTATACATTTCTGAACATGAATTTTTTAAGTGTAGGATAAGGCTGGAAGTAGCTAACAAAAGAAGCAAAACTGGGGTTATACATGAATTAGTTGTACACAAGTCAAAGCCATGATGCCTGCAGGTAAGATAATATTTGTAAAGGGAGTTGATTTGACAGAATTTTTGAGATTTGAAGTTAAGTACTTGCTCAGCATTTGGAAGCCCTGGGATTGATCCCTGGTGCAGCCCTCCATCAAGGAAAGGGGAAGAATTGTGGGTGCAAAAGATAGAAATATGCTATATTAAATTCTGAAGGAATGAATAAAATATTTTCAAATGCAAGAAAAAAATAAATTCATTAAACAAATATGTAGTGTTAGACATTGCACACCGATATGGCAAGACTTCAAAATTTGGGACAGGAGTCACTGTCATTGCTATTTGGAAAATGTTAATCTAGGGAAAGTTGGAGGGAACATGTAGAAATATTAATTTTAGAATCTCAAAAGAAACTTTGTAACTCTCTAAGCCTGAAGCCCTAGTCACCTCAATGCTTCGCTGTCTTTCTCCTTCACTCTTTTGTTTGCGTCGTCCCTTGATGTGACACTCCTTTCCTGTCTGCACTGATAATTAATGTATGTTTGATCTCCTGTGGTGAGCAGAGGTTCATCTTCCACCACACACTGGAGTTCAAGTAGACAAATGTGTTTCTGGAGAACACTGGGGATCATTATGTCATTCAAGAGAGAAGAGATGGAGGGAGACTCTGTAATTCACTCTCTGTGCCACGCAGTAACTGTGAATGCATTGAACCGAGCAATTGAGCAACACTGATGAACGTCTGAAACTCAGAAGGCAAATTTCACTTTCAGCCCTTGCCTGACTCTTGTACCAGGCAGTCTCTTGCACTCCAGACCAATGTTCTTTGGATAATATATGATCCTTAGGAATTTGAATAGAATAATTCTGTGATCAGTTTGTCGTCTATTGTGGGGAGCCGACAGAAGGCGGCTATCATCCTTGCAGCCATCTTGAGCCATATACCCTGGCAAGAGATTTGTTTACAACAGCCTACAACAGCTGAGCACACTCTGATAACATCTTGTTTTATATACCCAGTATTTTCCCTTGGGTGTGTGTGACTTAAAGGTGTGACTTAAAGGCGTGACTTAAGAAGTGAGACTTATAATAGTCGAGAGGCAGACTGAAGAAAACTGGAAACTTGGAACTTGGAGGCACTAGGGACGAGGAACAAAAGACTTGGAAAGAGAGAAGAGAGACTTGAGAATAAATGGGACTGAATCGCACTCTGTCTGGTCTCCATTCTTTGCGTCTGCCCTCACTCTCTCTTTCTCTTGTTGAACCCTGACCCGCATACCAGAGAAGCAGTGCGGGCTCTAACAATTTAGCCCCCAAAGCTTGGGGCAGTGCGGGTTCCAACATTTGGCAGAGCGGTCCCCAACAGTCTATTATTTTCTCCAACTAACAAAAAATATGAACTATAACTACTAATCAGCTTATTTTTTTGTCTAAAATATTTAACTATATTTACTCATGTGTGAATATGTACAAAATCTAATATTTTTCACAGTGAGCATGTGGACATCAGAAGACAACTTGAGGAAGTTGATTCTCTCCTTCCACCATGTAGAAATCAACTCAGGTCACCAAGCCAATGCGTTTACCAACTGGGTTATATAGCTCACCCAGTTTAAGAAAAGAATTTCATTGCTAATTCCTAACTCTGATTTTTTCCATAATTTTCTTCTCAGCTTTTCTCCTGGAATTATTTTTCCTACTTATTTTCTCTTATTTTCAATTCAAAAACATTAAAAAATGTGGTTACAATTTAGTTTAAGGATCATTTTCTTGCTCAAAGAATTATACCTTTTTAGCTTAGGTTTCCTTTTTGAAAAAGCTCAAAGCAAGTTTATTGACAAAAATCTTTTTTTGCTTAGGGCAAAAATGAGTGAAATTATGCCATATGAAAGAGATTATTAAATATTTTATTTTGCTTTTTGAAAAAAAAAAAAACGCATGAGCAAACATTGGTAAGGACCTTCTTTATACTGAAGTTTATTTTTATAAACCTTTGCTGAAGAACTTTCTGTCTGGTTCTTCCTAGTTAGGTTTCTTGAGTGTGAATACACTAAAATACAACAGATAATTAGGCAGCCCTATTTTTCAGACAGAAGAATATGGCACTATGCATTCTGCTAAATTCCCACGTATTATGTCTTTGTCTTCAGAATTATCTATTGACCGTTCTACAGAGCCTTGTATAAATGTACAAAAAATTCTTCCAAAGGTTAGTGTGTGGCTCTCCCTCAAATCATTTAAGGCGAGTTTTGGTTGCTCTTTATTCTACTGCAACATAACTGTATTTAAGGGATAAGACATATTTCTTAACTAAAACACCATTTGAAATTTTGTACTTGCTTTCATAACTTGATTGGCTCAGTTAGTATTTCCCCAGTGCTTGATATATGAGAGCCAGTGGTTTAATATTTTTAATGCATGCAACATCACAGTTTTAGGCCCCTTATATATGTCCTTTCAATTAAAACCTCACAGAAACCCAATGTGGATGTTACAATGTTTTATGAAGATTGACATACATATTGCCATTTTTCTGAAAGCTTTTGAAATGTTTCATTTCTTAAACAAATATTGCTTGGGCTTAGGAAGAAAGCTCAATTTGTACATAATCATGAGTACCTGAGTTCAATCCCTACCATCCATGTAATAAGCAGACCATGGTGATATGTGCTTGTAATTCCAACTCTGAGGAGACAGAGATGAGAAAACTTTTGATTCTCACTAGCCAGCTAAGATAGGTGGCACCTAAGGAACACTCTGGCTTCCAAACACATGTGCAGTCACAGACAAGTAAAATAATGTATTTCTATATAGATTTTGATGTACATGTTCCCTAATCAGTTAGGCGGTCCCCAATTTATAGTTATTAATCAACACTTCAGGATTGCTACTTTTTTTTTGATAGTTTAAGAAATTATAAGCAAAAAAAAATGGTATGGGTAACATTCTTTATTCTGATCTATAAAATGCAAATCAAGCCTTAAGAGTTCACATTGCCCCCTCCCATTCTACCATAACCTGTGTTGACCGACTCAGTATTTGGGACATAGAAACAAAACATATTTGAGTTATGCAGCCTCAAGCAGTTTAAGGCAGGAAAAAAATAGTAATGAGATGGAAAATGGCTGGAAAATTCAAACAAATTCCAAAATTCAAGAATGAAAGCCAAAAGCAAAAATGGAAATAAACACAAAAATAGATTAGCATTGGAACTAGCAAAGGAGATGTGAGATCTAACTTTCAAGACACTAGTGCCCTGTCATTGGCAGATGAACAGCAGAGGGGTGCTCAGGTTTGGGTATGTTGGTGATTCAAAGCTAGGCATAATAGAGTTCCTATTTTCCAGAGGTGCTGGGATATCTAGTTCTCTCAATATGTTAGCCAAATGTAGCATGTAATCTCTGATGTAAATAAAGCTTTATTGGTCTGTAGTTACACTCATGCATTTACTTACCTTATATAGCTCTTACCATACCACAATGGCAAAACTAATCATTTGTGACAAAGCCAAGAGCCCCCAAATAATAAAATGGTCACCACACAGTTCTTTACGTAAAATGTTTGTTAACTTCAGATGCATAAGAACCTTCTAATGATACCATATATTCTCATTTTTATCTCCTGATCATATATGTTTACAGAATGGACATGTATGCATGTATATTTTAAAGTCAGTTTTCTTACACTTGATAAGGGATTCTTCTTCACCCAGAATAGATATGATTTTATCAAATTTCACTTTTAGGATATATATAAAATTTCTGATTCTTGACAATTAGTTTATAGATTTCAAAATACAAGATTCATGTTTTGAGGCAGTCACCAACTTTTTTCTTAACTTCTAAAACATTGAGTCTTATGGAATCATTAAAATGATTTATGAATAGATTTTTGTTTCTATCTTCAATATTGGAATAATTAAACATATTTATGCTATTAGATTTAAGCTAATTTATCATGACACAATCATGGAAATTATACAGTTCCTTATTTTTCTAATATTTTATTATATTTGCTTGTATTTGGGGAGGTTAGTTGATATTTCAGGTCATGCAACTGTAAAATAACTCATTATCCATGACCTTGAGACTGAGAATGTTATACATCAAATTTAACCCATATAAGACATTAGTGGACCTTATACTGACCTGGACCCATGTAGATATCCTTCCATATGGCACTTTTGATCTTGTCAAGATTCAGAGATACCCGGTAGACACATAAGACCAGATGGGAAAGAGCTACACTGACGATATAATTAATCTTCTTGGGATTCAAGCATAAGAATGAGAACCATAGTAAGGATTGTATATCGTTTGACTGGGCTTACAACTATCATATTAAATAAATATGACTTTCTTCTACATCTGAACATGATGGAGTGTGGATACCAGCTTAGCACTTCTGTCATAATCCACCAAAATATGAAAACTATAAGAGGAGAAGGAAATTAAACAGATACTAGATAAATTTCAGCTCAAGGCACATCCTGGAAGTGAGAACAGTGAAGAAGCAAAACCTACCGTGTCTTTAGATTTCTACCCTGGACCCTTTCTAGACTGAAACAATAGGAGTGGAAAGTTAAAACAAAGAGCAGCAGATTCTCGGGATGGAGGAGTCAGAGCTTGGAGTGTGGCAGAAGCAGCTACAGTAATATGGGCAGATTAATGCAGGGAACGGAAGCATTTGGATCAAATGCTTCCAAGATCTACAAATGTCCACTTCTAGCATTTAACATGATCCTAAGCTGTTTGTGTGATGATGAGAATTTGTAAGATAAGAAAATAAAATAATTCAATGAAAGCATAACTTCTCCAAATTTGCTTTAGGTGAAACTATCCCCAGGACTTGCAGAGTGTGGAACATTCTAGTTCCAACCAACATGGAAACCATGGCTTTGTTAAACAGCATCTTTAAATCTCAGTGTCCAAGAGAAAATAATTAGATTTATGTGGTTTAGGAGAAAGAGCCAGGACATGTGATGCATAGCAAAAAGAAATAGCAATCAATAGTTAAAGACCAAGAGTTACAGTAAGAAAACTGGAAGATAGCTATTGTGCATATTTTAAATGATTTGAAGAAAAACATGAAGGTGAGAAAGAAACAATAAGACCTTATACAGGTAGAAATCAAGTGTAATTTCTAGAGATAAAAGTGCAATAGTCATAATATTGAATCCACTGGATGAGCTAAATGGCAGATTAGCCACTATGGATAAAACATTAATAAATTGAAGATGGGCAGATGCTAGAAACTATGTACATTAAACCACAAGGGAGGAAAGATTCTAAGAGTAATGTGTAGCAACATATAGCAACAGAATAGCACAGTTGAGGTCCTGAGAGAAGGGGAGAATAGGGAAACAGAAAGAAATATTTGAAGAAATAACAGCTTAAATTTGTTCTCATATTTCTGGGAAATGACAGGATCAGCAAATACAAAACCATGTCATGTCAAGCTACATTGTAATTAAAACTTAGAAGATCTTACCTTAAAAGGGTAAGGAAAAATGTGTAATGGCCAGAGAAAAGAGGGTATTAAATATAGAAGTGCATGGTATCATACTTCAAGTATCATCAGTAGTATTCAGGATGAAAGTCACTAACTACATGAGATGTGCATGTGGTAATTAGGTTCAGTCATGTCATAGCTTGTTCACATTTCAAAGTATCATAGCAATACAACCTACATTTTACTTACAGGTACAACATATAAAGACACATAGATACATATGTATACACATAGAGGGGAATGAAGATAACAATTACAGTGGTTGCTGATAAGAAATAATAGCACAATGTCATTAAAAATTTTAAAGAAGAAAAAGACAAAATTAACAGAATCATACGTGGTATCAAAATATTCTTTACAAAATGAAGATACTGTAATGTTTAGACAAAATGTAAAAGATTATTTTTGTTGATGGACCTACTCTTCAAGATCTTCATGGTGATAAATATACAAAACAAATTGGTTTAAAACATTTTTAATAGGTAATTAACTGTTGAAAGTGAAAAAAATAACAACTATGCATCAAGAAGGTTTTAATGTATGTTTATGTAAGTACAGTTTATCACTGAAGCACAAAATATGATAGACGGGAAATGATAAGATTTCTGTTATGCAAGATGCACTATTTGAAAGCAATTCTGACTTAGTACAAGGTGCTTGTTGTAATTCTACCATGATGCCAAACCAAAATTCACAAAAGCACCATGAGCCCCAAAATCTAATGAGCTGAGAGAGGAAACTAAATGGAAATCTATAAAGAAATTCAATAGAAAGTGGGTTTGACAGGAGAGGGATAAAACCAAAGAGCAAATAGTACAGATAGACATCAGAAGAAGATGATGTTCTGTGTAAAGTCACAACCTCAGCTGTAAGCAATCATTTACTTGAGGATGTCAGCAAGCCTGTCTTCTGTTAAGGCTCCATCATTGATTCCAACCACTCTTTTCTGATGTTTTCCCAAGGGATGTTTTGTTTTACCAAGTTGATAGTGTTTTGTAAAAGCACCCCATTGTGTGAATGTACCACATTTTGATATTCCCCAATCTATGGCTTCTTAAATTAGACATGAACAATGAGAACAAGAGTTGACATGCCATTGTGAAAGGGAAAATCTCAGATGGCTCCACTGCTAGATGAAAAGCTATAGTCAATTAACAACTTCTGTGAAAGAGAATTAGTCTTGCCCAGGAATGAACCCCCCAAATGGTTACTCTATATCAAATGGTTGTGTGTGTGTGTGTGTGTGTGTGTGTGTGTGTGTGTGTGTGTGTAAGCAACATTATTAAGTGGGGTTTCATTCATATATTTATTTACAGGTGCATGTTAACAATAATTAAAGAAAATGAGGTCATGAGTCTAAGAGGGAGAGGGATAGAAAGAATCAGTGGGAAGAGATGGGGTGATTATGTAATTATATTAAAATTCAATTTTAAAAAAAGAAGATCTCAAAACAGCATGAATTTGCCATGATAAAAAATTTGAAGGAAATATTTAATTTTTAATTTTTTAATTATTTTATTTTTATTGGATATTTTATTTATTTACATTTCAGATGTCATCCCCTTTCCCTATTTCCCCTCACTAGAAACCCCCTATCCCATCCCCCTCTTCCTTTTTGCTTTTATACCATTTTAAATACATCCAAGTATTAAATACTAAGTATGCAGTTCTAGGTTGAGGAACTAGCAATACAATAGATGCAAATAGTCAAGGAACAAGCAAGGCAATAAACAAAGTTCCATAAACAGTCCTGTGATCACTGTTTCTAACGACTTACCTGGATGACCAAAATATCTTAGCCTATTTCCCTGTCTAAGCCCAAAGTCATTTTCATGTCCGAAGCCTACTTCCTTGTTCTAGCCTAATATTTAGATTCCTACCTGAAATTACTTCTTCATTCTAGTCTAATGTCAGATTCCTGCCTGCAGCCCACTTCCTTGTCCTTGGACAATGTTATATTCCTGCCAAGCAGCCCATTGCCTTGTCCTTGGCCCATGTCAGATTCTTGCCCATCAGCTCCATAAGTTCTCCACCTCTCCCTATTTTTTGATTTCATAAACAAAACTGAGCCTGTTTTAGGTTGTTCTGCCAAGAATACCTTTCTTACCTGTCATGGAATATGCATTATCAAAAGCAATGCACTTATCTCTTAGGTTTTAAGGCTCTGTGCACAATCTTACCCATCCTTGGCTTGCCAGCCTGTTAATTTAATAACTTTGTCTGGGGGTTTATTTTCAGTTTCAAGTTATGTACTTTGGCTGCCAACATGCTGATGGTGTTAAAGACAAGCTTTAATACGATGGGCAGGAATAAAAGTATTCCCAGGACAAAAAGGGTTAGCATGATCAAGCTATGTTTGCCATTCTTGAAGCTTGACTGTTGGGAGCCGACTTTAGGCAAAAAGCGGCTAGAAAGCAGCTATCAGCTTTGCAGCCATCTTGAGCCATATACCCTGACATGAGACTTGGTTTTCAACAGCCTACAACAGCTGAAGCACACTCTGATATCCCATATAGCTTGTTTTGCTGTTAAGTGCCCCCAGCTGCAAGGAGCACGTGGTATCCACGCCTACAAGGCATGCGGTGCACGTGTTGTCCACATGCTATCTACGCCATATATGCCTGTAAGGCACACGTGCTGTCCACGCCTGTAAGGCTTACATCATATCCACACCTGCAAGGCACGTGGTATCCACGCGCCTACAAGGCACATGGCAAAAGCCTATAAATACCCAGGATTTCCTTGTAGTGTGTGTGTATGTATGTGTGTGTGGGGGGGTGTGGTGTAGTAGTAGTAGGTGTAGTGGTGTGTGTATGGTGGAGACAGTAAAGAAGACTTTACTACAGATCCTCTGGCTTGTTTCTATTCTTCGCGGCTCTTCCCCTTCTTCACCCCACTCTCTCTCTTGCTAAACCTGGACCTGCGGAACAGAGTGGGCTGCTATAGTTTGGCCCCCAAACATGGGCAAGAGTGGTTCGTTATAGTTAGCACGGGCTTTTACACTTGACCAAAATATAAATACTGACCTCAGGCCATGAGTAATTTTATCAGCAGTATCTGCCACATCAATGCTTAGCAGACCAACATTCTTTGAATCCATAAGTTCACTATGAAAAGTTAAAATATCTAGAGAGGTGTTAGACTTATGCCAAATACACTGCAAGTGTCTTTAAACTTTTTCCTAATTATAATGACTACCACTGTAAATTTTAGAACATGAATCCAATGGTATTTGACATGACACTTGAGGTGGCTCCTTACTCTTTTTTTTTAAGATTTATTTATTTTATGTATATAAGTACACTATAGCTGCCTTCAGATACACTAGAAGAGGCATTGAATCCCATTACAGATGGCTGTGAGCCACCATGTGGGTGCTAGGAATTGAACTCAGGACCACTGGAAGAGCAGTCAGTGCTCTTAACTGCTGAGCCATCTCTCCAGTCCAGCTCCTTACTCTTAAATTCTGAACCTCCTTCCAATAATTTGAATAGGATAAAGAGCATCAATCCATTGTTCCAGATGCCTATCTAAATCCTCTTGTGTATTCAACACATCAAACACTGCTATGGATGTCAGGAAGTGCATGCTGAGAAGAGCCTGATATACCTGTCTCCTGAGAGGCTCTGCCAGAGCCTGACATATACAGAGGCAGATACTCACAGCTAACCATTGAATTGATCATCAGGTTCCTAATGGAGGAGTTAGAGAGAAGACTGAGGGAGTTGAAGGGGTTTCAGCCACTTGAGGAGAGCGACAATATTAACCAACCAGAGCTTCCAGGGTCTAAACAGCTAACCTGAGAATACACATGGGGGAAGCCATGGCTCCAGGTGTATATGTAGTGGAGGATGGAATTGTTGGGCATCGGTGGGAGAAGAGGGACTTGGTCCCATGATGGCTGGATACCCCAGTGTGAGGGGAATTCAAGGGCATGGAAGTGGGAATGCGTGAATGGGTGGAGGTACACCCTTATAAAACTAGGAGGAGGGGTGATGGGATAAGGGGCTTCTGGGGGAAATGGAGAAAGGGAATAACATCTGAAATGTAGATCAATAAATTATTCAATAATTTTAAAAAATCAGATAATTGAACTGGCTATTGCAGTTGAGCATTTGAGACATTTTGTCAGCAATTTAATATTATCCATATTACTAGGATTCCTTATACTCATCAAGGACAAAGGACTGTGAAAGGTGCCCATGGAACTTTAAAACAATTATCTTCATAAAATAAAAAAAGGGAGAGGTATAACCCTGTACACCACAAATTTATTTAAATCATGTTCTTTTTCTTTTAATTTTTTTTTTTTAAATTGGATGCCAAGGAACTTTCTGTTGAGTGTCTATGCCACTCTACAACTAGGCATACTTATGCATAGGTGAAAGGGAAGGATTCACTTACTGACATATGGCATGATCCAAATTTAATAGGTATTTAATATGGGGAAGAGGGCATATTTGTGTTTTTTTCTGCAGGATGCTGAAGCATGGTGGCTGCTGGAGAGACAGGTCAGACATTCTGATGCCGGGACAAAGAATGATGTTAACCTGTGAGCTTGCTGAGTGTCCTAACAATGGTGACTGGGAAGCTGTATTGGACATAAGTTCCCAACCCACCTTTGCTTACCTATACCCCAGATGGAACAAGCTGCCTTGCCTCACGGTTTTAGACCTTGTGGAACAGAGAATCAAAAAGTTATAATGACTCTTGTATTTATCTTAAATGTGACCAGTTATTTGGACTCAATTATGGACTGGTCTAGAAATCAATTCAATATTGAAAATAACAGTTTTCACTAGAAAGGCTGGTTCTGGACATTTTCAGAGACATATTTGGAAATTAGCTGCAGTTCTCTATGATGTTATGTTAGCAAGAGATAAAGTTGGGACAGGATCTGGATTTCAGACAAGTGTTAGCACATGTGTTAAGGCTCTTTTAATTGTCAAGTTAAAATTACTTTTGTTTCTTCTACAGTATTTAATGTATGTTGCATTGATTGTACAGCTTCTAATTGTGTTAGTGTGTTGAAACCTGGCATGTCTGTCATGGAGGGCTATTAACCAGCTTTTGTTTTATTACCCTGAGTATCACAGAACATTGATATTCCGAGAAAAGCTTGCATGTACTGGAAGAAGTGAGTCAGGCTTTAAGCAGAAGCAAGAGGGTAGTGGGCTTGATTATTGCTGGTATAACAGTTTTAATTACATTAATTGCTAGCACCACTGTTTTTGCAATTGCTTTGACACAAGAAGTTAAGACAGCTATTTTTATTAATCATTTAGCAAAAGGAACTATTTAAATATGTAAGTGTTGACCAGAGAGTATGTAGTATGGTTGCAATGCCATGATCTAATAAACACGAGACCTTAATTGTGCCATTTGAGCACTGGGATATATTTTTCTACTCTACAAAATGAGGGGGATGAGCTATAGTCTAAAAACCTTTGGCAACAAAGATCAAGTCAGCAACAAATTAATGTATTGATAATGATTTTTTTTTTTTTTAGTGCTCATGTATTGGTTTCATCATCCTTCCTGACTTTTGAAACATGAAAGAAATAAAGAAAAAAAGAGAAAAAGAAAGAAAGAAAGAAATCTCAGAAAATGAGAAAAAAAATCATTTAAACCTGGTTTCTTAATGTCCTTCTAAACTTTAACATGAACGCTTTTGAGTTTGGAACATAAAAATTTTTAATTCCCTAGACTACTCTGTGCCTCTCCAGTAGTCCCAAGCTACTAATATTCATGGACACCTCTATACAAATCCCTGTTTGCAAATCTCCCCTGTGGCCCACATCTCCACCATGCAGAATGCACAGTTCTGGTGAAGAGGTTGTGGGTTCATTCTGCAGCTACAGAATCCAAGATAACATATTGGCCCTGCTACTTGGACCATCATCTATGCCTGCTCCTCCATCTCTCTCATAGACCAATCATCCCCTAAAACATTTTCACTGTAGCCGCAGTCAACACTAGGAATATGAAAAGCAAACATCTGCTCGATTTCCCAAGAAACATTTGAGCATGACTCCTGGGAGATCTAAATAATCAGTTTACTTACGAAGGGAGAAAAGAGTCCCAGAAGCAAACATATTAGAGAAACAGCAGGCTGTCTATGCTCACACCACCTGGACTGCCCTATCATACCTAGTCTTGGCTATTGAGGCAGGGTTGGGCCTAGGGAGGACTGGGATGCAAGAAGCAGTAGCTTAGCTATGAGCACTTTACTATGCTCTGTCAAGGTGGAATTTTTTTAATTAATTTTTTGCCAGGTAGGCCTGAAATTTGCTCTCTAGCTAAGGCTCACCTTAAACTTCTGCTTCCCCTTCATCAGTTAGAACTACAGATGTACAACACCATTCACATATAGATGTGCCGCCACCAGTACCTGTAATTGTTGATACATAAAAATATGAAATGAGAAGCTGAGGAGAGGGTTTGAAGGATAGAATGCTTGCCCCACAAGCATGAGCACTACAGTTCCCATCTCCAGTACCCATCCAAAAGTTGATGGGCACAGCATCCAGCATGTAATCCTAGTGTTAGAAAGCAGACACAGGGTCCCTAGGACAAGATGGCTACCTGCACTAGTCAAATTCGAGATCTTTGAGTTTACATGAGAGACTCTGGCTCAGTAAATAAAGTGGAGAGTAATTGAAGACAGCTGGTCCTGATGTCTGACCTTCACAAACATATGCATACACATGTAATATGAACAAGCATGTGTGTGTGTGTGTGTGTGTGCAACATACACACACACACACACACACATACACACACACACACACACACACAAAAGGGGAAAATGAGCCAGGCTCTGTGGTACACATCTATAATCCTAGACTCAAGAGACAGAGGCAGGAGGAATCCGGTAACTTTGAAAGTAGTTTGGACTATATAGAATGTATTGGACAGTCAGGCCTACATAGCATGACATTATCTCAAGTAACATAAAAGTATATCTGGAGATGAGAGGCAATATGACTTCCCTACATGTGAATCCGTGAATAGGTAGGGAGTTGTTTAAGTCACTTTGTTTCAACAAAACACCTCTTCAAATCGATACAGTAAATGTGTGTCTGCTGTGCTACTATTACTTAGTGAGAATGTAGAATACAACAAGCCACAAAAACAACTTAAGAAATGTTCATCCGGGCTGGAGAAATAGCTCAAGATTTAAAAACACTGGCTGTTCTCGCAAAGACCTGGGTTTAGTTCCCAGCACTCACAGGGCAGCTATTACCTGTCTATAATTCCAACCTCAGGGGATCCAAAACCTAGTAGTTTCTGAGCACATCAGGCATTTACGTGGTACACAGGCATACATGCATGTAAAAGAACAATAAAAGTCAAAACGATTGTCCCTCTCCACACTTTCTGAATGTAAGTGACGGGAAGGGTAGGTAAAACTGATATTGCCAATTATCCCTAATGCTGGTCTTCAGAAAAGTCCATGAACAATTCAGATAGGGCTAATTCAACCTGGGCTTTAAAACCCACAGAGTAAAAAAAATCACAGACACTTCTAAGTTAAAAGACTCACAGAGGGAAGATTCATCCCACATGAATTTCTTCACTCTCTTTGTCAAACAGTCTTAGACAGCTGAGACTGGAGACTTTCTAGCAGTAAGGGTTTTAAATAAGTGAACCCCTTCTTGACTTTTGTGTAGAAGTTTTGATTTTACAGGAGGAATTTTTCATCTAGACCTTCCCTCTACCCACAGTAGCACCACTTACTTGAAAATGTTCAACATATCCATTCACAGGAGTAGAATGAACAGCTATTTTCTTCCTTGTTTATTTCTAGATAACTCAGGTTTTCTTTCTTTCTTTTTTACTCTTCGGCTAACTGGAAATGGCAGTACACGTAAAGGGACAGGGACAAAAGAGGTTTGTATTTTTTTTTCTTGTGTTTTGCAATGATGGGCAAATGTGCAATCCACATGTTATGAAATCCATAACAATGATGGCATAGAGTGTTTAGAAGCGAGAGGGATGCTTCCTCACAGTTTTGAATAATTTTTAATGATCGTACAATCATTTGGTTCATTCTTCCTTTCAATTTCCTTTTGCGTTAATGAGGGGAAGCTTTTAAAGGACCAATTCAACACTGATGAAATTAAAAGAAGCAGTTAAACTTCATGAATTGAATATGTAAAAACATATTACCATGATGAACTTGTCTTACCAAAGGCATCCGACAGACTTTAAGTGTAATGAATTAAAGAAGTCAAACCACCGTTTGTCCATCTCTTTTTAAATGCATCATACTGACAGCCTTCCTGTCATTAAATGTACAATATTTTCTAGTGCATGGTACACTTGACAAAATATTTGGTCATTAGGTGGATTTAAAAAAAAAAAAAAAAACAAACAGAAGAATGAAATACCTAAATGCTCACATCTTTAAATTTGAGGGGAAAGTGTGTGTCTGCCAGATGATCAAGTCACAGAATATCTTAATATCTGAAGAGTTGTCAGTTTACTAAGTGGTGGCTTTGTTCATGTATTAATGGATGCTTTGAAGTGCTTGCTAAAAGATAAGGTACACGGAGTTGTGCTTTCTGGCTTCTCATTACAGTGTCAGCAGCACAGATGAAGGCGCGCACAGGACTTCAGTGAAGCGTTCACTTAGTGTTTTGGTGTCAGAGTATGCATTTGTGGTGGCAGAGCCAAGATTAGGTAGCACGTGGGGAATCTCCTCAGATACCCAAGCACCTAGTGCATACAACTGGAACCAAGGCAGTGAGTGGCATCCTGGATGAAGTCAGAAACTAGAGTGACTACCCTGAGTCAAGGTGTTCTTAAAACAGCACCTCGTCTCTCCTAGAACCTAGTGATTGTGGAAAGAAAACATTCTGGGATTTAGCAGCTACTAGATAAGGGAATTTGTATCCAAATAACAACCTGAGACACTCACCTTCGGAGTGAAGTCTTCATCAATTTCACAGTTAATTTTTAAGAAAGACCCTGAAATTATTAAGTAAGAAACAATCTTGCTTTGTATTTTTGTTTTTGACACAAGGCCTATCCATCTCCTGCTGACTGGCCTTGGATCAACTGGTCATCCTGCCTCAGTCTCCCAGGGCTGGGGTTGCAGGCATGCACCATCCTGTGTAATCAGCCTCTTAAAACTTCTCTTTTCTAACTTGGGAAAACTGCACGTAAAGGGATCCAAATAACAAATAAATTGAAATACTATGAAAAACCTCCCAGGTGTGTAATTAGGAAAATCCACAAAGAGATACGTAGGATTCGATCTGTATTCCATCATCAGACAGAGCTCTCTCTGGCTTCCGTGCTCTCTGGCTTCCACTGTTGTTTTAGTGACACTTCGATCTGTATGAACATTCCTATGAAGAGTTCTCTACAAACACAGCTCACTGTCTGGATACCACATCTTCGAATACCTCTCCTGGTATGTAAGATAGTGTGTGTCTGTGCATAAAGTCACCATGAACAGAAACAGAAGGAAATCAGCACCCACCAGGAGCACCTCTTTGTCAGCTTCTCCTGTAGAAGCCAAATTAAGTGCAGAGGCAGAAAATAGATGCAAAGTAATGGAAATGCAACATCAAATACATTAAAATCACAGAAAGAGAGAGCTGGAATTCCCTCAAGAAAGCACAGCCACAGATTTGTCCTGGAGACATTCTCAAGACAAAAGAGCCCCAGATACTTCTCACAGAACGTTTGGTAGGGCTTCTGCTTGCCCTGCATATTCTGTATATTTTCAGAAATTGTGTGTATAAATAGCATCTCAAAAGAGGGCACTATTTAGAGGAAATAATAGGCATTAATTAAAACACGGACAATAGGGAATGAAGGTTCATAGCTTTCTAAAATTAGAGGCAGATGATCCAATAACAAATAGTGCCACCTTACCAGTCTGCAGTTGCCTCTGTTCATTGTCCCCTTTGTCACCTTCGCTGTCTGTCTAAACAGAGTGCAGGTGAAGGCTCCATATTGTTTTCTAGGTGGTTCTTTATGAGCATTTTTTTCTGAAGCTTATCGGGCAAAGTAAGGGGGGAGAAGGCAAAGCCAGTCCTTTGTAATAGAGAGTTCTGTAAACTGAACACTGGAAGACATTCTGATTTCTGCCCTACCTTGGGCTTAGATACTTTTGTTTTGTGGAAAGTCCTCTGAAAATCTTCAGATATTTTATGAAGTCTCATGTGAGGTGCTGATTTCAACAAAAAATGAGAAAAGCGCATTATCAAGTGTCATTTCAGTATCTCTAGTGACTTGAGTAGTGAGCACCTTTTGGTCTATTCCTTACTACCTTCTAGATTATAAATACAATATATGATTGCCTCTGACCAACTGATTGATTTATTGGAGTTTGGGACAAACAATAGAGGATGAAAGAAATGCTGGTGGAGAATATTAAAATGGGATTTTTTTGCTTGTTTATAGTTAACTGATATCACAGTTGAAAGAACTTCCAAGAGAAGGTATTGTACCGCAATAAGAAAGACTGGATGTATGACTTTGGGGGAATTAATCTTCTCTGAGCCTGTACTTCTGTATCTATAAGTTAGTGAATGTAACTCTGGGTTTTCCCATGAGCTTTTGGAAAGAATCAAATCTAGACAGAAAAATGCAGCTAAGATAAGTTTGTGAATATGGGGTATTTAATGTGTGACTTGGTTCCACCATGCTACCTTTCTGGATCTTGTTTTACTCACTTAAAAAGTAGGTAAGAAGGCTTTTACTAGAGAAGCCCTGTTAATAACGTGTCAT
>JANHMN010000008.1:34917414-34939717 GCA_030674055.1 Rhabdomys pumilio
AAAAAATCCAGAATCCAGAGAAGAGATGAAGAAAACTTGAGAGGAGGAAACAAGCTGTAACAATTACTGTCAACTGGAAGATGGGGGGAGGCGGCAGGGGGAGGAGTGGAGGAAATTACACCCTGCTGACTTCTGCTAACAGCCCCCTTCCACTCAGCAGAACAAAGGTGAGCGCAGCATGGCTGGTAATATTTAAGATATTATGAATTCATTTTGTAGACAAAATGTAGACTGGGATTGGGGACTCATCTGTCATCATCGTGTCTTCTGTCAAATGCATGTTGCCCGTGGCAATGGGTCTGCTGTTACTAATTTCGTCTGTTTAGAAGCTTTTTCCTCCTTGGTTCTCCGAGTTGCTATGAATTAAAAAAAAAAAAAAAAATTAAAACTCACAAAAGCAAAGTGTCTTTGATTGATTTCTGATGGTGCCTCTGACACCATTGTACTTGATGTTTGTTACATAGGTGGGTGGGTGGCACTCCCCTCCTTCTCCGTGGCTGCTATTGTTCCAAAGTAGATCAGGATTTTTTTCAGGAAAATCTGGGGGAAGGAAAGCAAGAATGATGTGTTGGTGACAACCAGGAAGACCTTCTTTAGCTTTCTGCCTTTCGCTATGGAAATATTTCCTAAAAACTGTCAGGAGAGGTCAGTGTCCTTAGCAAATCCCAACTTTTCCTTATCTCTAAAAGGAGCAAAAAAATATCTTAGATGTACCTTGTAAGTTCGCGGGCACAAATGTCTGAGGAATCCTAGAACACTTTTATCCTGCCTACAATTCTTTTGGCTAATTATCAAAAGCATGGAGAAAGTCATGATGTTGAATGTTGGGGACAGAGCCCTTTATATGGCCTTCGAAATGACCTTAAAACAGTCTCACAGTATGCATTTCACTTTTTTTCTTCCTTTCGAGTTTGGATTCTGTGTACAGCAAGTGACTATCTGGCTCTTCTATCTATCTCTATTTTGCTGTGGAGACACGGGAAGATGTATTTTAAATTATTCATAAGCTTTAGATAGAAACCTAAGCAAATTAAAATGTAGGCCAATATAGAGAGAAATGATAATGGGCATATAAGTATTTGTGGCTCCTGTAGCTTCCATTGGGACAATCATAAAATTAATTTCATACCTTGCACAGTAATTTCAATGGGAACAATTTCTCAGTTCGTGGTCAAACTTGTTTCCAACATTGATGGAGATGAACACTAGAGAAAGTATTGAATTTTCTTTCTAATTAGCTTTTTCTTATGAAATAGCTTCTTAATCATTTCCCTTCGTGTCCAGTACATAAAGGTATCTATTCCTTTTAAACTGTATGTGAATTTAATTTATATGCCAATGATGTTTAATGCATTGTCTAGTCTGCATCTCATTACTGTCATTAATAAGCACGGCGGTACATCTAGTTACAAGGTTAATTGGGACAAATCTGGACTCCTTTCTAAGTGTAAATACTGTATCTCAGCAGTGTGTTCCTCCAGATATGTGGAGAAAGTTTCAGTATTTCACACTGCATTCGTCCTTCCTCTGCAGACCAGCCAATCTCAGTGCAATAGGAAGCCATTTTTTTGTATAGATTGTATAGATCTTGGTCAGGGTTTTGCTTTTTTAAAACAGGATTGCTGATCCTCTGACTGCCATGTAATCCCCAGCTCTCCCTTGTCTTCATCTGAAACTATTTGAAGGGCTAGATTTGACTAAGAATAACCCCCAGTAAACTTAATGATATTCATAGAAATTTTCCAGGAGAAAATTCTCACCTAATAGAAAATATTTTAGGCTCTTAAATATATGTTGGTGATGGGGATGGCTGCCTCTCTGTATTATCCAGGCTAATCTGGGACTGGCACTCAAGTGATATCTTCCTACTCAGCCTAGTGAGTATGTGGCTGGGGCTATACGCAAGAGCCACCATGCTCAGTGCTAAACATTTTCAGCTTTATATTTTGATCTTCCCATTGAAGTTTCCATAGGATGTCGTTGGTATTAGGAGTAACCAATTTTTTTTTTCACTGACATAGTGAAATAAGCCAGCACTCAGAGGCTGTGAATATAAGAATGCGACTCTAGCCAGTGCTCAAGCAGAAAAGGGACCTGTCAGAGATCCTACCAGAGCCCCCTTCTGCTCATCTCATAGGCATCAGAACCAGATGAGGCCTCACTTCAGCTAAGCCCACATCAAGCTTCAGAATCCTGTTCTACTCACAGTTCCAGTTTGAAGCAAGTTAACCAGTTAGAAGGAAGTCAAAGATGGTGTGGCTCAGGAGCAAAGCCCAGAATCCGCTCATCAGAAAGATTTGATGATCCTCGGCAGATTGCATCCCTTTGCCTAGAGTCACCGGTCACTGAGCCTCAAGACTCTGCTGAGACTGTTATCAATACAGGTGATGTTGACGAAGACTCATTTAGAGTAGACTTTATCCATTAACTTAAGGACCGAGCAGCCATAGTCTTCAGACATCAATCCAAAGGCTCCTTTATGTGGTCTTTTCCCTAGAACAATGTCTACGTGAGACACCTTTCTAGCTTCCCTTCGATATAAACATCCAGGATCCATCTTTGATTCATAGCTTGCTTTCTTTTCTGTTTTTACTTAGTTTCTGAGGTGTGTGTGTGTGTGTGTGTGTGTGTGTGTGTGTGTGTGTGTGTGTACTTGCATGCATGCATGAGTGTGTGTGTGTGTGTGTGTGTGTGTGTTTGTGTGTGTGCGCGCGCGCGCTCATTCATGTGCATATAGGCGCTGAATACTAAGTCTGCCCCCAAGACACCTGGAAGAAACCCATGCACAGGGAATCTCCTCTTGGTACCATTCTGTCCAGGCTCTGGTGACTTCTGGAGGTGTTAACTTTCTGCTAAACTGATAAAGACATAGGAAGTTCCATTTAAATAATGCTGACTTCTCTCAGGGTGTTAGAGCAGAAGTAAAACACAGTGTGAGCCCATACTCAGAATGCTTGCAATGGGTGACGTGAACTGTTCTCAGAAGTAAGAAGACTTATCTGGAGGAGCAGTAGTCCCATAGCGTCTTATTAATAAACATGTGCTTGGCTGGATTCAGTGGTATTTTACCACAGCCCTCATTCAGAGCCCATGCACCCACCCTCTGGCTGTCAGGAATGTTGGCTGCAGGGGGCTCACAGCTGTGTCCCTTTCCAGCCATGAACTGCCTCTCCCAAGGTGAGAGTCCCAGCCTCTGAGTGACTGGCCAGTAACAGAATACAAAGTCACAGCACAATTTCCAAGAAACACAGCACGGAGCATGCTCAGTTTCTTCTGACTATGCTGTGGATATCTGCAGTTGTGATTTTTAAGTCCTTGTGAGTTTGAAATAACTTAGTAACTTGCAATGAACTGGTACTTGAAAGTTTTAGCTGTACTGCTTGTCCTCCAAGGTACTTGGTCCCTTTTATTTTTGTTTAATAATCTGTATTTTTTAAATTATTTTGCGCTTTGATAACTTTGTGCATATGTACAAATGTGTTTTCCTTGGATGATTTTATGCCTGTTCATGATGTATTTTGATCTGATTCAGCTTCATTGCTCGTCTGCTCCTTCTCCTGGTGAAGCCTTTCTTCTTTTCAACTAATCCTCTTCCTGTTTTTGTGTATGAGTGACTTCCCAAGTTTAATTAGGATTACTTGCAGAAGCATGGGTGGGGACTATTCATTACAGTTTGGGTCACTTACCAGTGGCTACACAACCAAAGAAGATGGCATCTGGTCCCCGGAAACCACTGACTGCCAATAGGTCCTCATGCAGGGGTGACTGTACCTTCAGTGCTGTCCACAGTGAGTACCCTGAAGCTTATTAAGCTGAAGCTAGGAAAGTCATGCATTTAGACATTTCCACATTCACTGGAGAAGGAAGAGGACTACTGCATTCTTTTCCAGGCAAAAGAAAATTTTCTTTTTAGAAATGTAGGGGTGATTTGTGGAGCCATGATGGGACTGTGCTCCGAGTAAACGGGAGACAACAATGGCCTCTAGGGATCATTGCGTCCAAGATTCAATACAAAAATGACCTCCTATGTTCATGAATTATCAGTACCAGTGAGTACAGTTGGATATAGAGTTATTTTCATTAATGTGTGACAACTCTTGATTTGAAAAACAACAAACAACAACTTTCCCTAAGGGCTCTTTAGATATCTCTGAGGTAGAAATATTACAGATGGGTTAATTATTTTACTTTAAAAAAATCGCAATCAGATAAAAGTATTAAATAAAAATCAGATGTGTGCTATTTAAAAAAAAGTCACAGTGGTGAGTTCTTCCTGAACATCTGAGAAAACTCAAAAGGCTATGAAGGTCTGTGCTTGTACTAAAGGCAATTTGGGATGGTGGGGACTTTAGAAATAAGATATGGGAGGTGTTGGGGGGGAACTTGGATAAAGATAGAAGGTTGATTCTCCACATCAAATAAAGTACTGCTTCCCCCTAGACTATTTGAGTTGGAGGCAGGCAAGCCCTTGGAGTGTGCTGTGGGTTCAGGGACAGAGAACCCGAAAGAGGAGCATCTATTCCAAAGCCTCATGGATTAAATAAGGGCTTGGACAGGACCAGATGCAAGAATAGTTTGATTTTAATTTATTCTGTGCAAGCCAGTTTACTGCAGATTGAATTATGAAGAGTATTAAAATATTTAGCTAAGTAATAATTACAGCTCTTGTGTCCAAAAGGCTTCGGGTTTTGGTTAAAAAACAAACAAACAAACAAACAAAAAACCTAAATACAACCCCTTTAGTTCTCTCAGTATTCCTTTCCCCCTAGATAAGAAAGAACTCCGAAAGAAACAGGTAGAGTAATTTGACCAGTTAATGGTAGAGAAGAAGAGTTGGGACTGGGTGGTTTGTCTTTTTTATGCTACCAATACGAAGTGACCCCAGCTACTAGAAAAAAGAAAAACAAAACAATAACAACAACAACAACAACAACACACTACAAAACACTAAACGACAAAACGCAGCATGTGTTGCAGTCAAAAAGAAGCAAAAGATATGAGAAACATCTTCAGATCTGAAGAGAGCTTCATGAGTCAATTAAACCTGAGCTAGAATTATTGGTAGTTAACAGTGCCAAATTAATTTCTTTCCTACTAAAGCACCCACACGTTACTTGACAGAGAAAAACCAGGTCATAGTAGCAGAAGAATTTCCCCCTCACCTGAATGCCCAGCTAAAGAAGTTTCCAGGATCTACAAACAAAAAATCTAATCAGGTCTCAATCAGGTCCAGCCAATCAGAATCTGAACCGTGGGGCAGAAAATCAGAATTTAAATAAAAGTTGCAATTAGAACCCACCGAACAAGCATGCCATTCATTTATGTTCTCAATGCTAAGAGACAGTCAGAAAATCATCCCCACAGTAGGAATAGGAAGGGTTGGTGAAGATTTTTGCCTCCTGATAGAATATTGAAAATTATCTTCATCAGTGGGTTAATTGGCTTAATTTTCCTTCAGATGGTAACTTTCAAATGCTTGGTCTTAATTAGCATGGGTAAATGAGAAATGTAGGTGATTCACACTACCCAGTTTCTTTATTCTCCAGGGAGTTCCATCCCTTTCCCTTAAGATAGTTGAAATTGCTGAAGGCTACATTGATTAAAATAAATTATGCTGGTATTTTAAACCAGTAAAAATGAAGACAGAATTGACTCATGCCTGGTCCATTTAAAATAAAATGCAACTCCACACATAGCATAGCGGAGAGTCAGCATGAGCCGCTCGGATGAATCTTGCGTTTGTTGCAGTAAAACACAAAAGCTAGTTTTGAAAATCTGCTGTTGAAGAGGTCTGCTTTTAAAAGGAGGAAAAGAATTCAAGCTTCTTTGAGCCTCAAATTAAGTTATGAATGAAAATTAATATTAAAAGAAGAATGGATGGCTTAAAAATAAGGAAAACAATGTTTGTCAATTCTAGATTTATTTCTTTTACTATTTCATGATTATCTCTATTAGGAGTCTTAGTGAGCATCAAATATTGTTATTGAATTGAGTTTGTGTGTGTGTGTGTGTGTGTGTGTGTGTGTGTGTTTGTATGAGTCTTCATTCACTGTCAGGCATTACATAATTTCTTCTTTATATTAATCAGCTTAACCATAGAAAACAAATCACTTATTAACCTGTATATAAAATGTAAAGATACCAAAATATAGTAGCTTCATAATGTGATACAACATTTTTTTTTTCAAATTTTCTAGCAAGCATGAGCCTTTCTCATTTTGTTAATGTTTGACAACAGAAATTCTAATAGGGGAAAAGATAAAGCCAAAAATTATTTTAGATATTTTTAACAAAATATTTTTAGAAATTTAATCAATACAGGATTTTTTTTCTAGTAACACCTATATAAATAACCAAATACTTAAAATACCAAAATGATCTTAGTTTTCTGAAATTTGATGTAAAACAACTGAAAATTATCTTTGAAAATATTATGCACAAAGGCTAAAGTACGATGGAGTAATATAATATTATTATGTCATTCATAATCAGATCTTAACCTAGTATTTGTTAATTTACATTTATAATAAACCACATTCATAATAATAACTAAATAATTTATATTTTATTTAAAATATTTACACATCTACTTATAATGGATTTTTAAAAATATCTAGCATAGATAGGTTTTATATAAAATTTATGCTTCCAATATTTGCTAAATTCTTTATACAGATAGCTAATATAAAAAGGAGGGTGTTGTACACAGAAAGGTAGAAGAAGACAAAAGAAAATCATAAATTTAAAAAAGTGAGAAGGGGGCTTATATGTTAATACTAAGATGGATACTACAGCTGTCTTTTGTGTTATTTGTGGTTTTCTGTAGTTCCAATATTTTCTAGAATACATGGCTTCTTTTTTAAGTCAGGTAACATATTATACAATCAAGCCCTCTTTTACCTTCCCATAGAGAAACCAGGTCCACACCATTTTATGCTATGAATTTAGACTCTAGAAGCTGCTGCTTCCCTGGGGTTGGTACAGAGCACTCAGGCATGGAGAGCACATCTTCCTCACCATCTAATAGCATCTCCGTTTCTAGATTGCTCCCCAAATAAAAACAAGCACTGAACTTCCAATCAGTGATGATAATTTAATTTCCCCCTCAGCTGTAAGTACCAGCAAACAGTCAGGCAATCAGTGAGAAAAACATGTTCTCCTGGTTTATTTTTACATTAAGTAATTAACATTTTTTTTTCTCTCTAACTAACATGAGGTCTAAAAGTATAGGCTTAGCTGACCTAATTGCAGAAAGCTTTTTAGAAACAGGCACAAGTGTGTTTAGGAAAGGCAGACTTAGAAGTGAGGTGTTTCAATAAAATCTGAAAATGACTGAACTCTTATTGTCAAAATAAAGAGTGTATTGGACCAAGATACGGGCCGATAAGTCTTATCATGAAAAATTGTCAATGACTTAGAAATGAACAGAAAACATCCAAAGTTCCCATCCACTGTTCAGTGTGCAGCACTGCTTACCAGAACCTCCTAGTCTGGGGTTACTAGACTCCACCAATACGCAGTTTTGATGATGTCCTGTTACTGAGCTGACTGGCGATCTCTATAGAAACCAAAGTTAAGTTTCAGGGTCTTGTGCACGAGTTGTTCATAATGATGTAATTTGTCTAGAGAGATACAATTTCTTTCTGTCCTGTAGATAAGATCACCCCAAGTAATGTCAAAATTCCCAATGCCATGTGCGTTATTGAAAACATCCTTTGAATCCATTTTAATGTTTTACTGACTCACTCGTTAATTAATTGGTTGACTATCTTTGGACTAGATTAATTTCACATTTGTACAAAAAGTCATTTCACTTTGGCCAAAACCACATATTACTACATGAAATATGTTAAGGTTATAAAAAGCAGATAAAACCCAAAGCAGTCCATAGGTCAAGTGCTCTCTAAGTGTGATTTAGGAAACTTGAAGTATCTGTCTTGAACTTTTAAGCATACTTCATGTAATTTTTTCAAATAATGATGAAAAATTGCAACTACACTAAAAAATGTAAACTCCAGGTTTTTCACGTTGGTGTCACTTCCATATGAGCTTTGGATCCCACTTAATGACTTTATGACAGGAAAAAAAGGATGGATATGAGATCAAATAAAACACAGTATTTGCAGCATTAAAATTAGTGCCTAAAACCTGTTACAAATACAAAAGGTACCGCTCTGTGATTTAAGATGAGATTTTTCTAGACAGTCCAGGCTAGCCTCGAACTCACAATCTGCCTGCCACGCCTCCTGAGTGTCACCACACAATGCTTACTCTAGTGGACACATTTCTAAGAAGTGCTGTGGTCAAGCATAACTGAGACGAATTTTCCTCATATTATTTTAAGTCATCTACATCCAAGATTCTTTAGCTTACTGGTACAATCAGGAACTTGTGTTGGTCCAAATTTGTAGTTTCTGTTGGTAACACAACAGAAGCAATATTGGTTGTATGGGAGGGTCCAGGAAGGATAGTTAGTATGTGAGATATGTTCTTATCAGAAAGTACTTCTTGAAGACCTCATAAAACACGGTGATATGGTAGCATTGAGTCTTTGAACATGGAATAACAGGACAAATAACAAAGTTGGCTCAGCCTATTGTCCTCCAGAAGGCTGGTTCCTGACGTTGCTTTTGATCCTAACCATTTGTCTCACAATGAAGAGACCAACATTAACAGCTGAAATCAGTAAATTCCTTAAACCCAACAGAGCAGATCTCTTATTAAACGTAGTATTGAATTGCAAACCATTCCCATGATACTGAAACAGAACTCTGAGTGGGGACCATGAAAAGTACAGCCTTCTGAGAAGTGTTTTTAGCCTGATGGAGAGGCTTTCCCCAAACATTCTATAAGGATTCCTCGGTTAGGAAATATGAAATGCTTGGATCCAATAGTGAAAGTGGTGAGATTTTGTCCTGCTTTTTCTCTTCCTATATTCTGACTATATCAGGAAATATGTTTTGAGTATCTGTCTTTTTAAGGGCCTTTCAGTACTATAGAAATTTCCATGACAATGAAGCTTTTAGCTCTTCCCAGAACAGAGATCTTACAAGAGGATATCCTCATTTCTATGCCCTGACCATATAGGTTCATTTTCTAGGATTCTTGCCACCTTTGAAAAGTCAGCTATAGAAGGATGAATGTGAAATTAGAGATGAGAGAATTAGCCTGAACAATGGCCATGAGTGGTGGAGCCAGTGTTCTCACATCTGGATCATGTTCACACCCAAACTTTCCCAAATCAGTTCTCTGCAATTATGAAATACAACTCTCCTCTGTATTGATGTGTATGTGTGATAGAGTTTGGTAATTTGAGCATAGTATAAATTATTCAAAAGACGCTTCCACTGACCACTCAATCTTCGCTTTAAGATGAGCACACATGTGGATTGCTGGATCTTGACCTAAATTATGGTCAAGTTGAAGAAATTGGCTGAGAAAGCCCCCCTCCCTCTATTTTATAATTTCTGATAAAGCGACACAGTACCTGAAGTCTGCAGTCACAGGTGGAACTTTCTGTACCCAGAGTTGATCTTCCAAACACTGATTGTCGCGGTGGCAGATCCAGTCATTTGTTCAGGTCATCCAGGTTAGTAGAACTGCCAACCTGACTTTTGTATGCAATTATGAAGGCTATCAAGATTTTTCCTCTATATTTTCCAAAGTTAGAGACCTGAGGAAAATCTTCTGGAGATACAAGTATAGCAAAACCTATCAGAGAATTGTTGCGGAGTGTGCAAAGCTCTCCCTGGTAAATACAAATTGTGAAGTCTCAGCTTTGAAATCATTGTGTGTCTTTCCTTCAATGCATCTTTAATAGCGTCATTATCAGTTGCACAGATGTCTATTCAAAGTTAAAGGCTGCCTATACTATAAGGATAGTTTTTAGCTTTAAACGTGTGGTTTCTTTCTCTTCTTTTGGTATCTAATATGTTACTAATATAAGATTCTGTGAAGAAGTCCCATCATTAACTCTCTCTCCCTCCAATGAACATTCTATTCGTGCATTCAACTATTGTTTAGTGATGATATAGTAACAGAGACTATAGTTATTGTATCAAGCTGGATAAGCATGACCCCTGTCCTATGATCTTTGGATTGAGTGAGTAACGGGTATGTAGTAAAAAAAAATCATAGCAATTCTAGTTATACAATTACATTTATGAGAAGTTCAATTAAGAGTTACAAGTTCTTATGAGAGTACGTGACTAGGAAGCAAATTCATGGAAAGTAGAGGGTGGGCAGTAGGAAATGGTGCTCATCCAAGGGAAACTGAGTTTGAAGCCTGAATGAAAAGAGGCAAGAGACTACAGAAGAGTCTGTCTGGAACCCTTTGATGAAAGGACCTGAGAAACAGTGCAGATATTAAAGCAATTATTTTGCTAGTGATACCTTCCCAGCAAGGATCCACTAGAAACAAATTCAGACATGATGTTTGTTTATTTGCATGCATGCTTGCTTGCTTGCTTGCTTGCTTGCTTACTTGCTTACTTGCTTGTTAATGCCTTTCACACTGTGGTGCTCACCAATCATTTGGCTGGCATCTGTTACTGGATTTGGTATCAAATCTGTGCCTTAGTTACCACACGGTTTTAATTTCAATTGAATCTCTTATATTTTCATCTTAGTACTAACACAGCTCTGCCAGGGTCTTGTCAAAGAGTATAGTTTATTTCATTCACTCCCTGAGTTCTCCTTCAGTTATTTTCTTCACCCAAGAAATTATTGTGTTTTACATATTTCATGGTTGGCTATGAATGAATGAATGACCTGAATTTCCATTATGCTCTTGATTTCTGAATGAGTGGATAGCTCACAAAGTTACTATTTATTAGAAGGACCAGAGATGCACTATGTAGAACTCAAACAAAAATAAATATTTACAAAAATGTATACAGTCTTTCGCACACGGTATATCAACAATTGGCTGTCTAAATAAGACTAAAACAATGACAATACCAGTGGACATGCTAACATGAAAGAGGAAATATCAGGAGACCCTATCCCTAGACAAAAACTATAGCAACTAATGAATACTGAAGGTAGGAAAATTAGTCTTCCCAGGGATGTTTTCCAGAATTGGCTATCCTACACCAAGTGGTCAGCCTGAAGCCACATATATGCAAGCACCATCAAACAGACTCAGCAGGTTGTGGTTGGATCTTTATATGCAAATGTATGTGTGTATAACAACATTTTTTTAAAAAAAGATAGTATGAGCTGGAAAGAGCACAAGGGGCAGATCAGAAGGGTTGGAGGAAAGAACAGAAAGGGTCAAATTATGTAACTATATTTAATTTGTAAAAATTGTAAAGTATAAAAATAATTTGGATGAGAAAAAAAGAAGGCCAACCTGTATATATTTCAGTGTGTGACAATATTAAATGGAGAGGCTCAATTTTCTGTCAATTTTTGGATGCAAAATGACCAGTGCAACACGTGGGGCACACACCTCCTCACCTGACACTTTGACATGGAACATGGTTTTCTTTGGGAGTATTCAATATAAATACCAGTACAAAATACCTAAAAGTAATAGGATTGTGAATAAAATATTCCATCTGACTCAGAGTAGCCAGTTTATTTTTATTAAGCGAGTCTGCCCAAATTTTTATAGAGAGGAACATTTGACTCCACAGTTGGGCATTTCTCTTGAGCTACAATTAACACAACATGATACAGTTTCAAACGTTCAGCCCAATCAGATGTTTGAGATTTGTGAAGAGCAATAGAATGAACAGTTCAAGGAAGGTACCGCATAGAAGGTATAACATACCCTTGTGCATCTTTGTAAGTGGTGGCTCTTGTAACCTTTTACCAATTTGATTTCTGTCACAATGAATGAATTGTAGTTGGGTTTCATATGAATGGATCACATGCTATGAATTCTTTACATTCTGGTTTCTTTGGGCTTAAAGAGCATGATTTGTATATTTTGTACATAAGTATTTATCCATCTTTTATTCCTAGAAGGCATCAGGTTGTGCGGGTAAACAGCAGTGTACTGATCTACTCATTAATCTGATGCTTGGTTTTTACTCTATCGTTAATAATGCCTCAAGCAAGAGTCACAGATAACTGCTTCTGTTACAAACTTTAGGAATTTGGTCATTGGCTAAAAATGTAGCAGTGTATAGCCAAACCAATGAAACATTGGTTTCTTAAGCTCAGTCTTTAACCAACCTCCATGTGTTTCCTTTATTGTTGAATATCCCATTGTATATACCTCTATACTGTAGTTTATCCATTCAATTGTTAACAAAAATCCATTTTCTTTCAACTGTAATAAAAGTTCCTTAAAATAATTGACAAGGCTGTACTTGATGTTTCATTGCATTAAGATAAGGACTCATGGATTGACAGAATTAATATAGTAAAAATGGCCATTCTACCAAAAACAATCTACAGATTCAATGTAATCCCCATCAAAATCCCAACACAATTCTTCAAAGACATGGAAAGAGCAATTTCAAATTCACCTGGAAAGGCAAAGAAGCCAGAATAACAAAAACAATTAAAACAATTCTTAACAATAAAAGAACAGCTGGGGGAATCACCACCCATGACCTCAAGCTTTACTACAGAGCAATAGTGATAAAAACTGCATGGTATTGGTACAAAGACAGAAACATTGCTCAATGGAGTAGAATTGAAAACCCAGAAATAAAACCACACTATTATGGACACTTGATCTTTGACAAAGATACCAAGAATGTGCAATAGAAAAAAGAAAGTATCTTCAATAAATGGTGCTGGTCTCACTGGCTGTCTGTATGTACAAAAATGAAAATATACTCATATTTATCACCATGCACAAAGCTCAAGTCCAAGTGGATCAAGAACTTCAACATAAAACCAGATACACTGAATCTAATAGAAGAGAAAGGGAGAAAGAGCCTTGAACTCATTGGCAGAAGAGTAAATTTCCTAAACAGAACTCCAACGGCTCATTCTCTAAGATGAAGAATTGATAAATGGGACCTCATGAAACTGGAAAGCTTCTGTAAAGCAAAGGACATAGTAAAAAGACAAATCAGCAAACCTATGGTTTGGGAAAAAAATCTCTAACCCCACATCCGATAGAGGACTAAAAACCAAAACACCAACAACCCAATCAAAAAATGGGGTATAGATCAAAACTGAGAATTCACAACAGAGGAGTCTCGAATGGCTGAGAAGCACCTAAAGAAATGTTCAAAGTCCTTAGTGATCAGAGAAATGCAAATCAAAACGACCTGGAAATTCCACCTTACACCAATCAGAATGGTTAAGATTAAAACTTCAGGTGACAAAACATGTTGGCAAGGATGTGGAGAAAGGAGAACACTCTTCCATTGCTGGTGGGAGTGAAAACTGGTACAGCCACTCTGGAAATTAATCTGGAAGATCCTCACAAAATTGGAAATAGATCTACCTGAAGACCCAGCAATACCACTCTTGGGAATATACACAAAAGATGCTCCACCATGCCACAGGGGCACATGTTCCACTATGTTCATAGCAGCCTTATTGGTGATATCCAGAAGCTGGAAACAACTCAGATGTCCCACGACAGAAGAATGGATACAGAAAATGTGGTTCATTTACACAATGGAACACTACTCAGCTGTTAAGAACGAGGGCATCCTGAGTTTTGCAGGCAAATGGATGGAACTAGAAAATATCATCCTAAGCGAGGTAACTCAGATCCAAAAGGACATGCATGGTATGTACTCTCTAATAAGTGGATATTAGCTCCCCCCCCAAAAAAGAGTACAGAATACCTAAGATATAGTCCACAGAACTCAAAAAGGTTAAGAAGTCGAAGGTCCAAAATGGGATTCAGCTCAAGGGTAGGTCCCAAGGTCTGACACTATTGCTGAGGCTGTGGAGCGAGTACTCACAAAAAGGGGTCTATCATAACTGCCCTCCAGAAGACCCAACAAGCAGCTGAAAGAGTCAGATGCAGATATTTGCACCCAACCAACGAACAGGAGCTGCTGATCCCTGTGGATGAATTAGGGAAAAGCTGAAAGAAGCTGAGGAGGAGGGCGACCCAGTAGGAGGACCAGCAATCTCAATTAATCTGGACCCTTAATATCTCTCAAACACTGGACCACCAACCAGGCAGCATATACCAGCTGATATGAGGTCTCTAACATATATACAGCAGAGGACTGTGTTCAATCAGAGATGATGCACCTAACCCTCAAACGACTAGAGGCCTGACTAGAGGCCCCAGGGAGTTTAGAGGTCATGTTGGGTGGGGGGGTGGGGACATCCTCTTGGAGACAGGGGGATGGTTTGGAAGTATGGGATGTGGAACAGTCAGAGGGTAGGCTGGGCTATGGGTGGGGGGGTGGGAGGGAATAAAAGCTGGAGTATAAATAAATAGAAAAAAAAAAGATAAGAACCAAAGAATGTGTTCACCAGATCATTCAGTAGGAGGGTGTCCGTGTAAGAAACCGCCACACTGTCTGCCTGAGATACTTCCGCTTTTCATGACAGAGTTCCTATCATTCTGTGTCCTTGCCAGATTTTGGTGTTAACTGTTTTGGGTTTTAGCTATTCTCATAGATTGGACATTGAATTTATTATTGTGTAACAGTATTTGGCGGTGAGCACCTGTTCACATGTTTATTTGCTGTTTGTATTTTTAAGGAAGTACCTCTTCAGACCCTTTTTCCATTTTGTTGTTTAACAACAATAAATTATTTAAATTGTTCATTCTATTTAATTTTATTTATTAATTAAAGGTAGCTTATTTTAGAGTCAAATTTTTGGCAATTGCTTGAGAACATAGATTTAGTTTTCCCCAAATCCCATGTTCATGATTTTTTATAGATTTACAGAAGAAAAAAAATGTAATAAATCAATGGAAGTTTTTAAATACACTGGCAGGTACATTCCCACTCTGCTTCAAATCTATAACCTCTTTTTGCACTAATTATCATTGTATGCACATATATATACACATACATATATATACATATACATATACATATACATCATATACATATACATATACATATGCATATACATATACATCATATACATATACATATATATGTATATATATATATATATATATATATATCCTAAATGCACCCTGTTCAGTTCATAAATGTTGCTTATATGTATGTTTTCAGGGCTGACTGCTTGGCTCTAAACAACCAGTTGATGTGCTCTCCCCTGGGGGATGACCATCTTTCCCACTCCCACGTTTCTTCAGTTGCTTGTAGACAGCTCTTTGTGAAAAATATGTATATAATAAAGAATATGTTGTATCTCTTTGTGTTTCTGACTTATTTCACTTAGTGTTTTGATCTCCAGATCCATCCATGTTACTACAAATAAATTTGCTCTTCTTTTTATTGTAAAATAGCATTCAAGTGTGCAGGACATTTTTTTAAATTAATATCTATTGACCATTGCTGGATGTTATATGTGAACAGTCCAGCAGCAAAGGTTCCCTTTGAATACACACAGAGAGGTAGTATAGCTGGGGCACACAGCAAATCTGTTTCTTTGGCGAATCTCTCTCCTGTTCTTATAAGTGGCTGATCAACTTTGTTCTCATTAACAGGGTTTGAGTGTTCTTGTTGCTCCCCAGTCTCTTTGGCTCTTCTGTGCTTATTTGTGGTTTGGGAATTAACTGGCTCCTCTAATCGCCTAAGATACACTTGCTGAAGGCTAGGCTTTTTTGTTTTGTTTTTGTTTTTGTCAACCATTTAGAGTTTTTCTCTTAAAAGCTGGGCTGCCTGGTCTGGCCTCAGCAGGAGAGGAAGCTCCTAGCCTGGAGGAGACTTTAAGTGTCAGGGTTGGGAGTGTTACCCCAGGGGCCCCATCTGCTCAGAGTGGAAAGGGAAGGAGGGATAAGAGAAGGCTTGTGCAAGGGGGTAACCAGGAGTGGGGAGTGAGCAGGATGTGAAGTGAATAAGTAAAAAAAAAAAAAAAAAAATTAAATTAAAAAATGACTTTTATATCCTTTGCTCATTCTTTTTTCTTGGAATAGCTTTTGATAGTGAATTTTGAAAATTCCTTCTACATTCTAGACATTAACTCCTTGTCAGATGAGGAAGGGACATGTATTCTCTCCCATTCTGTAGATTGTCACTAACTTACTCTAAGTCCTGTGCTTCACGGACTGCTTTGAGTTCAGTATAGTCCCGTTCTTTAGTCTTCATTTTCCTGTGCATTTGCAGTTCTAATCTAGAACACCAATGTGGACCCTGACGTCTTGAAGTATTTTATGTTTTCCTTCATTCACCTCGGTAACTAGGTAACTACAGGCTATTGTTTATCTTCCATCCATTCTGTGTGGCAGGAGAAATTGCAGTTAAGTCTGTTTCTTCTGTCTGCTTGACTGGTTTTCTCGGCACTACTTAGTCACATGGCTGTGACTAAGTTCTCCAGTTCTCCAGAGCTGTTTAGGGATGTGGCTGTCCTTATTCCATGTATGTACTTGAGGCGGGCTGCATTTGTTTAGATATTCTTCTGGGATCTCTCTTCTGCACGACGAGTCCATTTGATGTTACTGATGTATTTGCTGCTCTTTTGCCATTGCCAGGTTACTAGGACTCTGGTACCAGGTTAAGTCTGGTGTTTAATGTAGCGTGTCATGAAACTGAGTTTTGTGATGCCTTTGATTTTCTAATTTTTTTTTACGATTGGTTGTGGCTATTTTGGGCATTTTATGTTTGCATATGAATTTATTGTTTTATTTTTCTGCTTCTATAAAGAGTATAATTTGTATTTTGATAAGTAAATAAATGATTTTTTTCCATTAAAGTGTCTTTTAATGCATAGAAACTGCACTACAAAGTAGATTTGAACAACATTTATTTCTTGCGCATACCCTGGGGGAGGGGGTATGCTCATGTATCTGGTGTCTGCTCATACGGAACGTGTATGTACGGGGGAATTGGTTTCTCTTTCTACTATGGCAGTTTTAGGAATCACCTTCAGGTTGTTTTACTTGACAGTAAGTGTCCTTCCCTGCTGAGCTATCTCTCTGGACCCAGAAACTGTATTTTCAATGAAGTTCCACTTGTCTTTTTGTATTGTTTTAGTTTTTGTATATCACAGAAGTGGATTTTAAGTGGAATCCACTTTGTGACTACATGGCCAAATGATGATAAACAGCTAAATATTGCTTTAGAAATAATGGTTTAGAACTTTTAAAAATTGTACAGTTATTTTATACACTACTACAAGAAACATGGCAGCCATGGGCACGAAAGAACTAAGTCAGACTGTTTTCAGTCGATTTGTCTTTCATAGTTCGTTTTAGTTGGTGACACCATCAGCATGGCTGAGAAGCTGGAGAAACTGGCATTGGTTAACTTCATTCTGCAGGCTGTTTTCTCAGAAGGAGGGGCACTAAAGTTTTGCTCTCTCTCTCTCTCTCTCTCTCTCTCTCTCTCTCTCTCTCTCTCTCGTGTGTGTGTGTGTGTGTGTGTGTGTGTGTGTGTGTGTGCTGTTGTGTTCTACCTCATTTTCCCCTTGTAATCTTTATTAGAAGAGTTTGAATAAGATTATCAAATATTCTATTTTCTGCTACAACTTGCTTCAAGATACAAATCCCTAAGCAATACTTTGTGCAAGGTTGGAAGGTTAGCTATTATAGAGTGGGTGTAAGACTCTGATGCATGCCCATGTTGGCTTACCACAGAGCTGGTGGCTACACTCATGTCTCAAGCTTAGCGTTGATCCTTCCTCCTTTGTATAATAGAGAGACAAATACGTTTGATTCCTGTACTAGATAATAAGGGCAGAAATTGGTTTCTGTTACAATTTGTTCCAAGATGTGAATCCCCAAGAAATGCTCTGTATGGGATTGAAGGGGCTCTTGCTACAAATAAAGTACCCAAGACCCTCCTGGGTGAGCCAGGAATAAATGCTAAAGAAAAGGTAGTTTTCTTATAAAATCTCAGCATATTACCATCCCATCTTCCAAACATAGTACTCAATTCATAGCATGTATTTGAAATGTTTGGTCAAGGAGGGGACAAAAAGTCACAAAAACAATCACTCACTTGTAGATATATTTAGATAATCTCAGTTAGATAATCCAAAAGATATGAAGTATAAAACAAGAATAAAATGACAGTGATTGCTTTTATCAGATGGGGTAATAGGGCAACTATGAGGTTTTTTAGTGAGCTGACATTTTTAAGGAAGTTGTTCTTCAGCATTATTCCCTAATATGAAGATAGGAGAGTGACTCTAAGTGGCTTCTGATTTCTAATTAGTTTTACAGAAGAAAAGCATTTCACTGTGTGCAAACAATTAAGAACCCCGCTATATTAAATCCTGGTAGTGTATCTAGTGCTAATGCATGCATCCTGTTTTGAGCAGCCTTTCCTCCTCTAGACTGATTCTATCATTTCCCTGATGAATTCCTGGCAGCTTGCACCCAAAACAGCATTCTCTCAAAGTGATCCTCCCAAATCCCAGCTAGATGAACTTCTACATGGCATTCTGTAACAGTTACCTCCAGACCAGGGTAGGAAGAATGGGATCTTTCATTGCTGTCTCATTGTGTGTCCTACTCTCAGTGATTGACATCTTCCCCCATCCATCCCTACCATATCTAACTCTCAACACTTGACTCTCCCACCCACCAGAACAGTTTCCAGATTGCCCATGCACCAGCTGTTCTTTAGCACAGAACACTATCCTTCCAGTTACTAAACTGTCCCATCCTAACCTCACTGGAATCTCCTCCATGAGCCATACACAGACTGCATGATAATCATTCCAGGGTGGCCCCTTCAGTGGCTCTCCATGCTGGTCTTTCTGGTTTATTCCATCATCACACTTCACGTCTCACAATTCTATACTAATCTCTTAATGATTTGTCCTCCTGCTGTAGTGACAATTCTGAAAATTTGGTTTCTTTAAAAAAAACCACAGAAATATAATGAGAAATTGCTTTCATTTTATTCCCAGTTGTAGGATGTGGGGCTGCTGAGGACTGTCTACAGCAGCTGACTATGATTTGCCTCATGCTCTAGTAGAAGTGTGGTTTTTACCAGCTGTGGATACTTTCTTTATGTGACATTTGGAATTCTGGAAACTTTGCAGAGGTTCAATAAATGCTAGAGCTCCAACAGGCATGTTTTGGTGGTGGTGGTCATTCAGGGTGGTTAGACGTAGCTTGTTAATAGTTGAACTCAACAAAGAAACAAAAGGAAAGAAATTAGATTCAGGGATTCTTTCTCTCTTATCTAGTGATAAGGGTGAAATGGGGGAAGCAGGGGAAGGATAAAAGATGGTGAAAAAAAGAACCCACAAAGTAGCAAAGATTATATCTGAGAGCAAGAATAAGCTAAAAGTCCTATACCAGTGGTTCTCCTCCTTCCTAATGCAGCAACCCTTTCATACAGTTACTCCATGTTGTTGTGACCCCCTCTAACCAAAATTATTTCATTACTACTTCTTAACTGTAAATTTGCTACATAAATCATAATGTAAACTTCTGATATGTAGGATATCTGATATGTTACTCACAAAGGGGTTATGACCCACAAATTGAGAACTGCTGGCCTGGAGGCTCAGACAAATACCATTGATTTCACAGGTGGATGAGGCTGCCAACATTTCACAAGTCCTGTAGTCCAGACATATTTCTAATGTTTTTAAAGCTCACTTGCAAGCAGTCTTAAAATTAGAAAGACAGTGACAAATGAAAAAAAAGAGGGAGGGGTTTAAATATCCAAAATTTCAAGTAATTGATAGAAAAAAAAAAACAGATATGGTGGTCCAAACCAGCGCTTGGGAGGCAAAGGCAGTTGTATCTCTGTGAGTTCAAGGCCAGACTAGTCAACATGGCAAGTTCCAGGACAGACAGGGCTACACAGAGAGACCTTGTACTAAATAAATAAATTTATGAATGAATTGAGAAATAAATAAACCCCGAGAAACTCATGCCTAACAAAGGAAGAACACTTGGGTGCTGCACTACTCAGAATCTAAGCTGTGGACACCTAAGGTTCAGGTGTCCTGCTAGGAGCATTGTCCATGCCATGTGAAGGACTAGGGCAGGATCATCTTTCACTGTGATGTTTCATCTCATCACTGTGTTGCAGATAAAGGTATATTGATAATGATAATATTGCTTGAATTCTTTCAAAGAAAGAAGAAAATCTCTTAGCTTGTATTTTTCAGCTGGTGTTGTGCTTTATGAAAGAGCAGAATACAAAAAAAGCAAGTGGGCTTGACTGTTTAATTACAGACACACACAGTACCAATCTAACTATTGATTTTACTTCGCGCCCCATTGTGTAATATATGATACACTAACCCAGACATCCTACAGTGTTCCGTATAGGATTTTGCGTTTATAAGTTCTTTTAAATATTTAATTCCTTAATTTAGCTTCTTAAGTTCATGTTTTCTTACAGAAATTATCAAATACCCTATTGAAAACTTAGGACCCAGATATAGTACATCAAACTCTATAATGTGTAAAAATTTTTAGAGAATATGAAGCCAGGTGTCTGAATACTAGATGTGTCAAATTAAATGTATTAATTACAATTTATGGATTAATATAATAGAGACTGCATAATGATATGGATATAGACTAGCAGTATATAACAAAATGTAATTCATATATGCAAGTAGTATGGAAAGTGCAGTGGAAATTTATGTGATTTAATAAGTTTGTTATTGAACAATATATAAAAATTGAACAAGACAAAAGCTAGACTTTATTAGCATCTCATATAAATTATCTGAACAATTCTGATTGGTACAAGTAACATCTCTGTTGGCAAACGTCTGATTTTCTTTAGTAATAGAGCCATAGTGCTTAGAGCAGTATAAAGATGGATCTGGGTATCTGGGTCTGCTGGCACAGAGAATACCTAGTGGACATGACACCCGGGATTCAATCCCATGACATATAAGACTGTGTTAACCCAATCTTGGCACTCAGGAAGCAGAGGCAGATGGGACAGAAGTTCTAGATCATCCCATTACAGGGAATGTATTTCTTTGAGGCTAGCCTATCTCAAAAATTAATTATCAATAGTATCTTTGAAATCAATGTAAATGTAGACACATACATGTATAATGCGTGCATGGGTTGTGTAGCACATATCAGGTTTACACTTACTGATATATTCAATAAATAAAACTGTCATTGATAGTGAAGCAGATCGATACAACAGTTAGTCATTCGTTAAACCTGCATCTGGGGGAAAAAATCTGAAATATATATTGCCATGTAATCCAACCACTTTGGCCCTGTCGTTGGGTTGTTTCCTTGATCTATGAAGGCATTAGGAAATGACCACTAATTACCATTATTAGACCAGAGGATGGTCATGTTGGGTGCCACCCAGGCTTGCTAAGTTGCTAATGTACAATCTCGTTCCAGGAGAGCTGTCACTAGAGAGCCAGGTCAGCATGGTGGCAGAATCTATAAATATAGTTCCCATGTCATATCCTGTCATCCCTAAGGATCACACGCCTTGTCTTTTTAAAAGAGGTTCCCATATGTATGGTAGACATGTGTGATAAATTAGGCACTTCTTTCAAGATACTGAAAACATAATAGTGATATAATTAATTACAGTCATATTCTTGTTAAAATTGTGCAGAAAAATTACACCTTTTTCGATTAGCATGAAATATAAGTGTCAGATCCCTAATAAAACCCTGATCAATAAGACAATAATAATTGTGTTGTTAAAAGCGGACATCGAAAGGTGTTCATGGCAACATATTTTAAAGGTTAGAAACCCTTTTAAAATAAACGGATTTCATCTTTACACTGTGTCATCTAAATCATTCGTCTGTTTGTGTATACAATTATAATCAGACGATAAATTGCAGCTATTGAATGGATTAAGTCTGCACTTCTTGACCTCATAAATCTGAGATTGTCATAGCTTTAGAAAATGCTTGTGTAACAATCAGTTGATTACACGCCACGAACAGCTGTGTGCATGTTAACTGGAAAACACAGGAGGGGAAGGGTAGCTCAGAGTTCAGTGGTGAAACTCTGACAAATTCTGAGGCTTTCAAAGCCCTCCCCGACAGCCTGCATTAGAGGTTAGATCCGTGTTTCTATTTGGTAGAAAAAAGGTTTGCAAATTTAAATGCACAAAATAGAGGTGCCATAGAAAAGCAAACATTTAGTAAGATTTTTTGGAATAGATGTGTTCACACTAAGCTTCTCAGAGGCCTATGAAGAAAGGACTAGGAAAAGAAATACTTCCCGGTACAGGCCAATGTTTCATGGTGTGTGGGGGTGGGAAATCCTCACCAAGACCTACCCCCACCCAAAAAATATTTCTTTTTCCTAAGTGGT
>JANHMN010000008.1:34939727-34978591 GCA_030674055.1 Rhabdomys pumilio
TGTGTGTGTGTGTGTGTGTGTGTGTGTGTGTGTGTGTGTGTGTGTGTATTTGGAGACAAAATTTCAACTTTGGGCATCATTCCCTGAAAGCTTCCCACCATGTCTTTCTGTGAGACAGGCTCTCTCTCTCTCTGGCCTTGGTGTTGCTGGCTAGTATAATCTTGGGGTACTTTGGTCTCTACCTTCCAGGAACTGAGACTGCAATCATACCTAACCTTTCCTAACGTTTTGACCTAAGTCCTGGTTGGGGAAGGTATTAAACTTAGGTCCTCATGGTTCTATGGCAAATACTTTCCAACTATCAGTTGTAGTACTTTGAAAATAAAAATTATAATCTAAAATTTTAGTCTGAAAAGAAACCATAGACTAGTATTATGAGTACTGTGATTTCAAAAGACTGTTTATTATTATTATCATCATCAACTGTTATTATTAATTTTAGAAAAGCTCTCTCTTTGATTAGTTTCCAATTTGGGATCCTCCTGTCTCAGCCTTCCAAATGCTGACATTATAAAAGTGAGCCACTACACACGGCTCTGACTCCTTGCTTTGTCTAGTTATGCAATGTAGCATAGTTACTGTATCTACTGAACATTGGGTTTTTCAATTACATGAAACATTTAAGTCATGGAATTATTATTTTATTAAAAATGATAAGCAAAACTAAAACAAAAAAACTATTCTGAGGAATTCTCTTCCAGACTGAGAGCTTGTCTTGTGTTGAATGGACAGAAAGGAACTTACATAAAACACACCTCATTAGATCAGTTTGTGGCTTCTGTTGAATGTATAGACATAAACATTCAGGGAAATAACTCCATTCCTTCATTTTACTTAATGTGCCAACTGTAAATAATGATATTTTGGCATATTTACCTAAAACCCTGGCTTAGATTTTCGCTCAAGCGAGTTAATTAAACACGTGCTCACTGTATCCTGCTGTACCATCCTCATTCTTACCAGATCTCATTTTGAATTTGAAAGCTTCCATTTCTCTCCACACAAAACCCTCAAGTGTGCTCTTCTTCTGCCTAAAAAAAAAAAAAAAATGGCTCCCAGTGCCTGATTCCATTCCTCTATTGACCTAGAACACTTTTAACTTTTGGTATTTCTTCAGAGCTCTATTAAATTACCATTCCTCTAAGGACATTCCTCTGACTTCTACAGTCAGGTCAAAAGTCTTAGTATGTGTCAAAGAATACCCTTCAAAGAGGGAACTGTTCCGTCCAGTTATTCCCATGTGCGGCCGTGAACACATGTACATTGATGTTCCCATGACATTATAAAGGGCTGAATAATCCTTATCATCTAAGGATATTATAACATTGTAATATGAGAGTCACCTGAATGCTAGTCCAAAAAAACCAGGCACTAAAGCACTGCCAGTTAGTCACGCAAATAGCACCTGCATTTATATACCATACGGAATGCTTGGTAATGATGATCAACAGTCATGCGACTGACTTATGTATTTACTATGCATCCTATGATTATTTTAGAGTACATACCTTTTACCTATAAAAAATGTTTACTGTACAAACGTGCACCATATGCCAGCAGCAGCCTCATACATCTGGTGTTTACTGAGCCCCTTGATTGCATCATTTTCTCTTGTGCTTGATTTCATCATGTTGTGTTCATCTCAGAGCCTGGAGCAATCTATTATATGATATACACCCGCTGTGTGGACTAGGTGTACATGGGGCTATGGCATCTGAATTTGTCCTATATGCACTTTGATATGTTTGCAAGATTACAAAACTGCATTTCTGAGGATATGTCCCCCCACTGTATTTTAGAGTGTGGTTGTTTAACAGTGCTTTCTCAATAGCCTGTAAACCTCACAAAGGCAGGCACCATAGATGTTTTTGCTTATTGTTGATCCTCGGTGTATAGCACAGGCCCTGATATATATCATGTACTGCATGGGTATACATTAAATCAAAAGACAATGAATATCAGAGACATTGTACAGCTAGCTGAAAGGAAAAAGTCCTAAATCAAATTTATGGAGATTCTCTTTATATCTAGTACCCACATTTAAAGGTGTGGTTTTGTTCATGGGTGACATAATGGCCTGTCATGGTTGCCTCTCTAATACTGAGGCACAGCAGGTTTCCAATGTACGTCAGAGTGCTCATGTGCCTGTAGGTTCTTTACTGTCCCTAAAGTCCTTGTCCATTTTTAGTTTCTGTTCTGTGTTTAGGTTGTGTGCACTTTGTAGTATGTTTTAGAATACATCTTCTTGGCCATGAGCAGTATGCTACTCCTGGCAGACCTCCATTCTTCCACAACCTCTCCACCTACCTTTTTCAGACCTGTGAATCCCGAACTGTAAATACCTGCAGATCCCAAACCATACAGACCTGCTGATCTGGAACTATGCAGCCAAAGGATACCCATAAGAGGGTATCCTGCCACACCAGGATCATCGAGGTTAATGCCCCTCCCAATACTTACTACAACAAAGGACAGGAGCCAAAGCAATCCAGTTGACTAAAGGTCCTCAAAAGAATACAATAAAAGTCAGGGCAATATGACATCTTCAGGGCAAACTACCCTACTGCAGCAAGCCATGGGTATTCTAACACATCGGAAGCATAAGAAAATCACCATAAATCCAATCTTATAAAGACAATACAAGCCTTTAAAGAGGGAATTAATAAATCCCTTAAAGAAATATAGGAAAATACATTCAAACAGGTAGACATTTTTTTATTGGATATTTTATTTACATTTCAGACGCCAATCCCTTTCCCCATTTCTCCTCCCTAGAAAACCCCTATCCCGTGCCCCTCCTTTTCCATTTGGTTTTTATATAGTTTTTTTTTTAAATGTTAATCAAGGTCAGAAGATTCCAGGTTCGACTCCTGGCTGGCTCGTTGGGACTGGTTGGGACAGGTAGACATTTCTAAAGAGAAAAAACAAATCCTTAAAAAATTACAGGGAAATACAATTAAGCAGGTGAAGGAAACAAGTAAAACTGCATAAGACCTGAAGATGTAAATAGAAGTAATAAAAAAAATAAAAACTGAGGAATCTTGGAGACAAAAAAAACCTAGGGAAGAGAACAGGAACAGCAGATCCTGCCCCTGGTAATAACTGCTTAGATACGTTTCAGAGTTCTTCACACTTGAGATTTTCCAGTACTACCCACTTTGAGAAAGGAGCATCCAGGTCAGCACATGTGTGGTTCAGTGTCTCTGTCAAATCTATCACGCCTGCCCTAGAACTGAGCATGTTTCTTCAGAGTTCAGATGGCACTATTCCACCAAGGATCAAGGACACAATGGGGACAATGACACAAGAGTTATTTATGTAAAAAGCCTCTCAGATGTGGTTCTGCTTTTTCCTTTCTCCAATACATCTTAGCTTTTTTCTTCTTCTTCTTTCACTCATTCTTTTAATAACAAACATGAAAATAGTACATTGAGCTACTTCTGGAATTGAAAGCAAGGGCTTGCACATTGTCATCTCAATTGGACACATAATTTAAAATATGTACTGACACTAGGATGTGGGCTTTAAGGGAAAGATGACTTGAACTTTGAAAAACTAAAAAGTAACAGAGAACAAACAACAAACATGCTAAGAATTGCCCACGAGGTCAGCAGAGCCCATAGAGAGGAAAGCAAAGAGGAACATCAGAGGGAGGACATGCCTGACCACCTACGGGGAACTTGCAAGTGGAATGGAGACTACTTTGGGCTGGGATTGACCCCTGGGACTATGTAGGACACTGATTCTCAAATGATACATTAGTCTTTAGACACTAAATATTTAGAAATGATCTAATTTGTACTGAAAAAGAAATCATAAGTAGACGATCCCCCTGAAGATTGCTCTTCATCATTTGCTTTTTAAACCTATTGAAAGATCCTCATAGGAGACCCCCACTCAAATCCGGATTAGCGCACATCTGAAGACACATGAGAGACCTGCTTGGTGCAATAGCATAAGGTAGTTTAATGCAAGGGCCCTTGGATCGAAACCCATCCCACGCAGGAGACAAGGGATTTCGACCCCCAACCCCAGAGACTTGGGCTATTTATGGGTAGGGGTAGGGAAAGGCGGGAAAGTTTGGCGTGGTTACACACGATTGGTTATTTCAAATATCAGCAACTTGCAGAGGCAGCTACGTGTGTGCTGGCAGGATGACTAGTTATTTTGACTGTGAAACCCACAGACCTCCCAGAAAGGGAGGGAGAGAGAAGTAAACACTGGATGGCCCATTACTCACTTGGGCTAGTTTGGACTTGTCTGGGGCATGCCTTTTTATTTTTCTTTTGGTCACCTTGCCCCTGGAGGGGGCATGTCTGTTTTGAGCTGTTTTCAAATTTTATTTTCACACTATCTGTCTCAACTGGCCTATGTCACTTATCATCTATATGTGACTTTAAAGCATATTTTATACTAGTGAAAATTTAAATATATATATATATGTATATATATATATATATATACACACACACACACACATATATATATATATATATACTTTAAGATAGGAGCCTTGTACCAAAGAAAGTGTAAAATCTACTACTTTAAAAATTTGGTATTAAATTTTTTATATAAGTACTTCCCTTTTGAAATTTTCATAGATACTCTGATGAAAATAAATAAATAATAAGTAAATAATTTTTTTTTTAGAGATAGAGGGCTTATATTGAAAACACAGATGGTTACTCTATTTCTTCATGCCTTTGGTCTCACCAGCAGAAAAAAATCACTGTTAATGAATTCCTATGTAGCTCTTAGAAGAATTGTCTCCAAAGGGTAAATTATATAACTCATCACTCTATCTCATTTTTAAAATCTGGATATATGATACTGAATATACAAGATGGAAAATTTCCAATTGGTCAACCTATATGCTTTAACTTATTTTCTACTTTTACTAACTTTTTGGCATTATGAAGGACTTTATATCTACCAACAATATATTTGTACTGTTGCTTCATGTTTATCAGTGATTCTTGATACCGTCTCTATAAGATGCAGATATTTGGAAAACTATCTTCCCTGTACCCTCCCTGTGTTTAGTTCCCAATTTATTCTCCTCATTACCATTCTGTTATAATTTGAATCTTTGATACTGTATATTCTTTCTTACAAAAAAATTTAATGCATACTTTCTTGTCTCTATGAAAAGGAGCATGCAGCTGGCAGGGAGAAGATAGAAGACAAAAGGTGACTACAACTCTGCTATACTTCTGGTATTGCTTCCTGTTGCTTTTCGATTTCCATGAATCCATGGGAAGGAACTTGGTCTTGGTTTATCTTTCCATGCATAGACAAGCCATATATTTTTTTTTTAGAAAAGAAAAAAAAAAACAAAGCAAAATACATAAGATGGGTACAGAAGGAGAGATACAAGGATTATACTAGAAATATAAATGTTCTGTTGTGCCTTCATTCAACAACTTGAGTGGAATTGGAGTGAATTATGAGTATTTTCTTAAAGTATTTTAATGTGTGAGTCTTGGATAAAGATGGGCTTGGCTTATACAAAATAATTGTTTAAATATTTTCCAAGGTGATTCCACAGCTCTTGAGTTATAAGAATGTAGACATAGATCTTGCTTGTGTCTTAGGCAAAGTCTTTGAGAGTTGGTCAAAATAAAAATTAATAATAACGAAGATGGTTGAATTGCAGTGTGCAAGCATGCTAGTGTGCTAGCCTGGAGGGACGTCGTGTTAGGAAAATGGAGAAGACAACAATGAAAAATGATGTCTTAGATTTCAAGTGTCACTAGTTGTATATGGCTGCAACAGTGCCATGGATTTTCTCTGAAGGATCATGGAAGGGAATAAAGGGAGAAAACAAATGAAGCAGAAAATGAGCTGAGTGATAGGAGATAGATATCCAAAGAATTTTCTTGCAGAGTTTTATGGTGAGCTTAGAGGAGAAACTGAAAAACAAAAACAAACAACAACAACAAAACCAACATCCAGTTTCAGGACCATCTTTGCATGAACCTATTCATATTCCTCTCTGATTCTTAGCATACTGGAGGTCATTTTCTCCCTTTCTGTTGTCTCAGTCTCTATCCATTGCCTTACTGGGAGAACCTGATCACCCTTTACCCTGTGTTAAGCTATTTACAAATACCTGGTATCTGTTCTAGTAGCTGGAAATTAATGTCCAGTTTGTCTTTATTTCCCTAGTACTTGTCCAAGAATCTTGAGCTGAGCAAGCATAGCCATGGCAGAACTTTCGATACATACACACTTGATTTGAGATGTGTACTTTTTTCTTGATCCCTCCCTTGTTTCTATCCTCCTTTCCTCCTCTTCTTCCTCCTCCTCTGCCCACCCTATGCATTTTTCTTTTTTCTTTTTTTTTTTTTATATATTTTCTAGAAAGTCAAGGCTTGTCTATGCATGCATGGAAAAACAAGACGAAGTTTCTCCCCATGGAGTCATGGAGATCAAAAGGCAACAGGAAGCAACACTAGAAGTAAGGAAGAAAGAAGAGATATTAATTCTTCTCAGCTCTTCCAAATTAGACAGTTGTAATCTCTCTGAGGTGAGAGAACAACATAGTGTCAGCATCACACGTTAACCGATCTTAAACTGAAGCTCTTTCACTGACGTTTGGCTGAACATACAAGTCGAGGGCTGTTTACGTTCCTGCCATTCCTTTCCAGGAAGAATACACTCAAAACAAAGGATCAAATTACCAGAAGGCATGTTACAAAAAACAGTGAACAAGAGATTATAGGCTAAGGGAGAAATGTGCGCATTCCTATGATTCGACTTTGGAGATCTACAGCCCATAAAACAACTGTCTAAATTCAAACTTGCCAAGATGGATGATCAGTTTTATAGGTCTGATGGGCAGTTTTGAGCACTGTGAACTCATGTGGTTTTAGCTAAAGGAACTCCCAATAATCTTCAGGAGATTATAAAACTTAATACATATGCAATAGATGTTTGAACAAAGTGATGCTGGGTGCTTGCTAAACCACAACCTCGGTTCTCCTGGTGAGTTGAATGAGGTTCAGGCTATTTCCCTGAGAGATTACAAACTCAACATTATGCCCTAATATTGAGGACCCCTAACAAAACAAAGCTCATTTTAATCATGACCCACAGACCTACTTCCCAGAATGCCAACTTCTTGAATTATACTGTGGAATTTGTCAGCCAAGTAAAACATTCTGCTCAATCCTGTATCTCCTTGCAGCCAAGCACTCTGAGAATGTAATTATGGTTAGAATTTGACTTGTGCATATGAGTGCTAGTCAGCCATTAGGGGTGTGGCTCCATGATATACAAGAACCCACCTGTATCTTTGAGAGAACGATATCTACCAACATCTCTCTACAAGTTCCATAGATGTGATCTCCCTACTTGTTATTCCTATCTGATTTCTTACATATATGATAGTCTCAGTGTTTCTTAATATTATTACAGTTACATGGGCAATGTCATTCACAAAAAGCATTGGATGGGCTCCACATCTGACCCCTTCTTATCAATAGAACAGAATGAAGGCTAGAAATCAAATTTCCAAAAGCATGTCTAAAATATCAGTGAGCAAGAGATTACAACAACCAAGAAAAAGTAAAAAGAGAGGTTGGTGTATGTCGCAGAAAGGGTAACAATGATTCAGAGATATTAAATGACTTAACCAGAGCCCACAGGCTGTATCCTATGAAACCTTCAAATCAGAAAACACATCTAAAATTGTTTTTTTCAGTCCCAACAACAGTACTTCATTAACTGAGAGGCGCTTAGAACAGATTTGTTGATGATAATAGAAGAGCTATAGAGATATGTATTGACAAAACTGATATGTTGAAATATTTATAGCATCTTCACTTTACTAAGTATTTCACAAGTTTTTTTATTCAATATTGACTTCCTCTTAATACATTTGAAACACAACATGCTTTATAAAATTTGGGCTTTCCAGAAATATTTTAAGAATTCGTCTATGTTTTCAAAGATAAATGACTTCGAACTGTTACTTGAGAATTTAAGAAAGACAGAGGATGGCCTGCCAGACATCAAAGGGAGTGGAGGCCTTTGGTCCTGTGGCAGTTTGATGCCCCAGCGTAGGGAAATGCTGGAGCAGTGGGGCAAGAGAGGGTGGGTGGGGGAGCACCCTCAGAGAGGCAAAGAGGAGGGAGAAGAGGCAAAGAGGATGGGAGATGGGGGTTTGTGGAGGGGTAACCAGGAAGTGGGATATCATTTGAGATGTAAACAAATGTAATGATTAATAAATAAATAAATAAATAAATAAATAAAACAAAGTTGATTTTCTTCTTCACCAGAGGTGTGTCAGTTATGGATTTTAATAGCACATTTTGATGGAAGAGAAATGTATGCTCAGGTGTGCTAGCCACAATCCATGTCTCATCTCAATTCCTCGAAGACCCTTCAGCTGCATGTGTCCCTTATTCTCACACTCTCCAGGGAGTTATTCTAGAGTTTCTTACCTGAAAATGCCTCCACGTGCCTGCTCTTACTACTATACCACCAGGCACAGAGTGACCAAGATGTTGTGGGAACAGTTTGGTAGAGTGATACTCACCCACCAGATCCGCTGATTTAGGAGAAATATGAATGCCTAGCTCCCTCACCTCCAGTAGGCACAAACAAGTTGTACCTGAAATGCTAGCACCCATTCCATTACTAGGCTGAGGTTAGGACTTTGCCTCAGATCAAATCCTTAGTGGTGTCTAAATCTGCAACTGTCTGGTTTCCTCTCCATACCCTAGTTTCTCCAAGGAGCAGCATAATCTCAATCATCCCTTATTCTGAATCCATGTGTTGGATTTTTTTTAAAGGTCTCACTTTCAAGCAAGGTCATTCCCAGGTAATTTGTGTTTGAATTACAGAATCCATTTTCAGAGACACATTTCTGCCCAAAACAGTAAGCCAAGACATGTCGGGGTTAGATACAATATTAGACTCGGAGACTGCAAGGATAGCATCACCCAGCCACAAAACAGAGAAAAGACACTTAGCATGTTTGTTAGCCCCTTTTTTCTTTGGTGTGTGTGTGTGTGTGTGTGTGTGTGTGTGTGTGTGTGTGTGTGTAGGGAGAGAAAGACAGAGAGAGACAAAGAGACAAGAGGGACACTAGAGGTCAGCTGGAGATGGCTTGTTCAGTTCTACACCATTTTTTGAAGAAGTGTCTCCTTTTATAAGGAGATGAATGATTTTTCTTGGCTTGTTGGCCAAGAGACCCCAAGAATTTTTTTGTCTCTGCCTCCCTAGCTCTAGAATTATAAATATATAAGCAGTTCTATGGCTTGAACTCAGATGCTACTAACTAGTACTTTTACTGAGCTATTATTATTACTTTACTGAGATAACTCAGCTAGTACTTTACTGAGCTATCTCTCCACTCCTTGGACCGTATATCCCTTATTGCTTCTGATACTATTGTTATGGGCAGAGTGCTGGAAAGAACCACTGGCCCTTTCCCTTGAGATCCCTTCTTTCTGTTCTCACCTCCATAAGAAAGAGAACTCTGAATACGTGACTTCTTTTAACTGAAATCACATGAGAGCCAACATAGAGTTGACAAGATCAGAAGCAAGCTTGTCTCTTTCTACCACATAGGACATGGGTGTCTCAAGATGAGAAATTCTTCAAATGCAAGAGTGATCAGATAGGTAGCTAAATCAGAAGACATGAAAAACCACTACTGTCACTTGGGCTCAGTGACAAATTCGAATGCCTGAGAGTGCATATATTTGTCTGTACGTGTTTAGTTATGAATTGATTTTGTTTTTTGTAGCTAAGTGAAACTTCTGGAAAAAATAAATGTTTGTGTTATTCCACAGTATGCTAAATTTGTGAAATGTTAAATATTTTCTCCCTTATAAAGCCATATTTTATTCAAAGCATGAAGGTACAATTTATTAATATATGGTGTAAGCATAAAGAGAAGGCATAGAGACCTAGTTAACTTCATGATATTAATTTGGCCCAGAAAGTAGAAATGAGTGTTTTCTGATTGGCTGATGAAGAATGGAATTTGGGGGGGGTTGATATCAGTTGAAGGTCTCTGAGTGTGATACATGAAACTTGATGGCAGTTGAAGTGTAAGTGACTTTACAACTGTGTCCTCGTCTTTGTCACACACAGACTCACTTCATTACCATGTAAACTGCTAGATTTCACATTTTGATAGACATCCAGAACTCTGTAATATTATCTTTTTCAACGGTCAATACTCTAGAGCAGGGGTCACCAAAGGTCAGCCAAATCTGGCCCACCACCTGTTTGTATAAAGTTTGCCAAGAATGGTTTTACATATTTAAATACAGGTTATAAAATGACTATTAATATGTCCATGAGAAGAGTTGTTTGAACTGCCGAGGACACTATCTCTTGGCTTGCCAACCCTAAAATATTTAGTATCTGGCAAGCTACACACGTACATTGTTGACCTGTGTAATGAGCATATAGCCAAGTAAGGATTCTGCACTGAAAACTTTCTATTACATTAGAAATCACCATTTATCAAACGTGTCTCTATATTTTCCACCAAGAAATATCAACCATAAATGGAAAATAATATGTTTTAGGAAAAATGCTGGAAATGAAGAAATTATTTCCAGAGGACAGTAAAATTAAAGACTTCAATATGACTTTCCTCTTCCCATCTCTATTTTTAAGTGCATAAACGGGAGTCATATCCCCCACCGTGAGGCAAGAAAATACTCCGGACAAGTGATTCCTTAAGTTTGTGTGGCACTTGTAACTTCTCAAAGCACTCTCCCGATAGTGTTTAATGTCTCACGGCTGTGTTAAAGCAATAACTCAGGTCTTTTATTGTTTAGTGCTATGAAACTCAATTGTGTATGTTCTTTTTATCTTTCATGGTGACAGTTACGCTACTCCTTAGCCAAGAGACTTAGCTGACAATCAAGAACTTCTTGGACACGCTACTTGCTTGAAGCTTTTTCTGGCTGAGGTCAGTGCTGGAGGCTCAAAGGTACTGAGACATTCATAAAGTTCTGCTTGTTTAGAAAGTCATAGGTATGATCTTAGGAGATAAGCCCTACATATGCTTGGAAAACATAGTCTTTTCGACATCTGTTCTAGGTCGTGAGTATAAATGTCCTTCTGAATCACTCAACACCTGCCAGAGAGCATCATTTCTGACAAGGATGTTCTGCTTGAGAGAATGTTTATCTCTAGGCTAGAGAAGTACATGCCGGGTAGAGGACTTACCGGCCGTGCACAAGGCTCCGCAATCACTCTCTCATACCACCAAAGCACAGCACTTCTTAATAATGTGGTTATAACAGTTGCTATTAATCGTACATTGACCTGGGGTAGAGATCTGAATGCATGCTCATCTTACTTTATAAATTTAACTCAAGTTTTAGGATGAACTCACTGATCAGATGACGATCCATACTGAGAGACATTAGACACTTGGTTCTAAACTGTGGGAAGGTCATTGGCTTAGTTTCGCAGCAGCACATATGGGAAAAAAAAATCAGATTTTAGTCAATTGTTAATGTACTGCGTGTTCATGGAATGGCCATGCATCAGGCATCACCATGTACAGCAAGCAAGGAAGGGACTCCCAGTGGATGAGATGATTGTCTTACCCCTTTCTCTGATGCTGGATAAAGATTTGTGCTGGAACCTAGAAGGTTCACTCTGCTTCATAACTTAGAAAAGTAGAAGGGGCAAGCATGACATACAGAATGAGAAAACAGGGTACATACTCTCATTTGGTTACAACATTTGGTTATGATTGTAGTAACTAATAGTCCTATGAGAACTGTACTAGTCCCTTTTCAGACTCTATACAGCCCTGAATGACCCCATCCCTGAATGCTACAACAATGGAAATCAGGTTTCAGAAGGCTTCTTGGAACATACTCTAACTGTAATACACAGTCCCTCAAAGTCACATTCTAGATAGCATACTGTATGAGGAGAAGAAAGAAGCAGGGATGACTGGCGAACAGCCTTCACGTCTTCAATTCATTCTCATTGATAGATTGAGGTTCCCTAGAAAATTGGCTTTATAGTAGCCCTGGACTAGGACTTAGATATTCTCATATTACTATTTATTGAAAGTTTCTCTGTCATAGCATAATAATAATTCATAGGAGGCTTCCCCAAAATCATGTAAATAGTCATAGATCCAACATTTTGCATTCTTATTCTAAATTTACTCTAATAATAGCTGATAAAGTGCAGAGATTCTCATTCTAGATTTTTCAAATTTAGCTGGTTAACACAGCTAGTAGTAGATACAGGTAGAGAGGACTTTGATTTTTTTATTACAAAAGTGTTGCTTAGCCACCTACCTGTGATGTTAATTTTACGTGGACTTCTGATAGCTTTGTTTTCACACTTAACATATTTGTCCTATTTTAGACAATTGAATTGTGCACACGTGTGGGGTTTTGAAGTATAATTTTATGCATGTATGCAATGGACCAATGATCAAACTAGGGTGATTGCATTTCCATCCCTCAGATGTTGTTCATGTCTGTTTTAACCTTGTGCACATCTATTTTGTAGTTCGTTGTATGGCAGATAGTGAAGTTTCCTGTAAACTGTAGACATATTGCTATGATGTAGTGTGCTAGGATTTATTCTGCTTGTAACTTTGTTAACTCTTACCCACCTACCCTCTACCTTACTCTTTCTATTCTCTCCTAGCTTCTAAAAACCACAACTCCACTTACAAGTTCTATAAAATCAACATTTTTATCTTCTATATGAGGATATGCAGGATTTATACTTTTGCGTCTGGTTTATTTAATTAAACGTAGGGTCTTCCAGTTTTATGTACTTTGCCACGAATGATACCATCCCATTACGCCTTATGTTTAACAAGCATTATTCTTTTCTTTACCTGTTGATAGATACCTCAGTTGAGTGTATGATTGATTGATGTATTTCTAGATTAAAAGAGCAACTATTTCTTTTTAATATTGATTTGATACACACACACACACACACACACACACACAGAGAGAGAGAGAGAGAGAGAGAGAGAGAGAGAGAGAGAGAGAAGCAAAAAAGTCAATAGAACCTTTTACAATTATATATTGAGTTTTTGTTTTGAGGAATCTCCAATCTGTTTTTCACAACTAAAAGATTATTCAACTAACTTGATAAACTATATATTTTTGTGCCACCTCATTGTAGTTCAGATTAGTAGGGAAATAAACCCTCAGTTAGTCAGGCAGAGAGTCTAGGTTGAGATTTTAACTGTCAGAGATTTTTATCCTTAAAGTAGTTATTCAAATACCAATCTAAGCAGGGACCATGACATAAGTGCATAAAGGTATTTAATGGCTCAGACATAACTGAAGAGAGAGGAGGGGTTAAGACCAGAGTATAGAGATGAGAATGTCTTCAGTTTCCAAACCAGGCAGTAGATATTATGGTGGAGGGATAGTGGTCTTTGAAATACCCAAAGTGTGCAAATTAACAGCGTAGTAGTTGACCTTAGGATGTTAAAATAATACAATAAACAAAAAAACTGCACAGCAACCCATGAAATGTCAGATGATGGGATTAAAGGTATATATACTCCATTACAGTAGCAATGTACACATGCTGCTGAGTCTACCTGCTTGTAACTGCAGTCTCTGATGAAATGCTAAAAACTTGAGAGGCTCTGCATTATTTAAGGAAAAGCACTTTAGTGTTTCTATTGTATTACACTGTTTCCAGTTTCAATCCTTTGGGCCCTGAACAATTGGATCACAGAGTATTCTGTTTCAACTCTGCCTGTGCATTGCTTTGACACAAATATTTAAATCAGAAAGAGAGAGCCCTATTTTCAAAATTTCATTTTGCTTTCCACCATCTACCAGGTATATGTTATCATCCCAAAATTCTAAGGGAGCATTTTTAAAGCCATACACCTACCTAGAACCTAGTAAAATTTAAATTTACTTGACTTGATTCAAAAAGTTCCATGATATTATATAAAACTGCAAACTCGGAAATACTTTAGGGAGTAAAAAGCTTCTGTACATTGCGTTCTTAGAAGATACTACAGAAAGTAATAGGGCTAAGAATAGTCTATAATGAGTAACAGAACAAAGACAGAAAAACAGAGGGAGGGAGGAATGGAGAGAGGGAGGGAGGGAGGGAGGGAGGGAGGGTGAGAGGGAGCGGGAGAGGGAGATAAATGAATGAAGGAGAAAAAGAATGTAAAGAAATGATGATTTGTGATATTAGAGTAATATCCAGAACACCAAACCTCAAGAACACTTAGCTATATCAAAGTATGTTAAAGGTATTTTTAAAGGATGTCTCAGTGAAAAGATTGACATAAGAGACTAACCAGGAAGGGATGTGGCTGGAAGTGGATGAGTCACTAAACCCTGAGAGGCACAGGAGCTACTTACAAAGTTCAACACATCTTCTTCTCCTCTGACAAGTGATCTTTACACTGCGATGGGAAAACAAAGTGTGAAGCCTGAAACAGTGGGTTGCAGACTATATAAGGCTCCTTGGAACACCCTGGCCTAAAGCTCACATGGATTTACAACTTAGGTCCTACCCGAGTAAGGGAGTAAGGACCTAAGGAACTGTAGAGGATGGGAGAAAGAAAACCTAGGGAGCTAAAAATGAGAGGATGCTATCCTAGTGTTCCCCTATTTTTTTTTAAATCAGGTTCTAGAAGAAACAGCAGAATGAGATGTTTTGTTTTCTAGGTAAGCATGAAACTTACCTTCTGATATTGTCAAATTGAACATCTTGAAATGCAGATTTTTTTTTTTTGGCAAATTCTGTATCTTATAAGGCAGAACATTTTCTATGGGCCATGTTAAAGAACTGTTATCACAGCAAGTCTTATCAGTCATATTCTATGCTTTGTCTGACTCAGGAGGAAAAATAAATCCATGAAATGGCTTGTATTTTGCTGTTATATTATTGTTTCAACATCTGTCAACAGTGGATGATATCCATGTGAGTGATGCAGAAGAAGGTATCAGAATACTATATATTAGGTCAATTTTCCCTTTTAGATAGCATCTGACTATGTACTTCAGGTTAGCCTCTGACTCATTAAGTTCCTCAGGTTGGCCTTTAACTCAAAATAAACCTCCTGCCTCAGCCTCATAGAGTCTATACTAACAGGCATGGGTTGACCTGTGCCCAGGAACATATCGACTTTCAATGATGATACTTAAATTATGATGACTACTGGCCACTCTCTGTAGAAATCTATTTACAGCCACAGCCCTAGGCATATAATCTATGATGTTACCAACTACTGAAATGAGGGCATTTGTTTTATATATAGGTGACAGAAAATTGGAAATGACATCTCATTTTGTGGTATCATCAAGAGTTAGTGAAGAGGAATAAAAGGAGAAAGAGGAAGAGGAGACAGAGAACAGAGAGGGAACAGGCTGAGGGGACTGGGATGAAGATGAGGAGGCAAAGGAAGAAGGAAGATAAAGTGGAGGAGGTCAAGAAGGAGAGGAGAGAGGAGGAAGAGCAAGAGATCTATCACTTGCTGTTAACACGACCCTGGCAAATGACTCAACTTCTCTAGGTGATAATTAACTCATAACACTGTAGTTAACTAAATGACAATAAATGCACAGTGCATACTTTAGGGCTTAGTCCAGTAATGGTATTACATTTTCAGTAACTGGACACTGATGACTGTTGTTGATGCAGGTAAGACAATAAACCGGCAGTAACATAGTGGATATAATAGGCATAGAGAGGCAGGCACAATTACAATCCTATGTTAAAACCAACCAGCTACAAAATAGAGAATGCAAACTTCCTCTGTTCACAGGTTCAGAGTCATTCAGCCTGTGACACAAGAGTGAGAGATGGTTGACTTTAAACGTCACATTTTTTGTTTCAAGAGAGGAAAATGGTTCCCCTTCATTGTACTAGAAATACATGGGAGAATAACCATTTGCCTTGGGTAAAATATTTTGAGACTATCCAGGATTGGCTTGTGGCAGAAGTGGTGAAAATGTTGAAATGTTATCATTCAGGCAGTCATTGTACCAAAGGCAGAGGCTAACCAGAAAGAGAAGCAAGGGTTTGCCCACTGAGTACCACGCACCATGTTAAGGAAGGGACTGGCGATATCAAAAGGTTCTTTAGAAGTTTAGCTGTGAAAAGATAAGATTGGCTGGAGATGTGGATGGATTTCAGTTGCCTAGTATAAGTCAAGTCCTGGGTTCAGTCTTCATAACTAGAGCAAACAACAGAAAGCAAGGTCCGCCATAGTAGTAGAACGGGCAACAGTTTATACAGAAAAGATGTGTTTTATGTCTTGCTTATAGATGCATATAATGAAAACTTAAGAAGAAACTAGGAGTGGAGTTTGCTTGTTGAGAATGAGATCTAGGCAGATGGAACATGAGAGCTGGGGAAGGGGAGCTGATTTTTCTTCATTCTTGGCTCGACTTGATTCCCCAATAGCTGACTTTAAGACCATCAGTTACATGTGAACAGTTCACTTAGGAGTCAGTGCCAAAAGCATGGTGAAGAAAGACGTTGTGTCCCACTGAAACCTTCTGCAAACAGCCAAGTGCACCCAGTAAGGGAAGGGCTGTGTCACATGAGGCTGGGGTTCCTTACAGATACCCAGCTGTTCTTTGTCTTAGGTATGCAGGAACGATCTCAGTATTTGTAGCAATGCTTTCTGATTCCTGAACCATGCGAGGTAGTTGATTCAAAAAAATAAAATAAAATTCATAAAGTCAAACAAAATAACCACTTGTCATACAGTGCAATCCACACTATCATGTAGAAAAAAAACGAACCTACTTTTGCTGCCTTCTTACATATAGAAGCCATGTAACTTATTAGGAGGTGGTGACTATCAGTTAAAGTCAGAAGAACTTTCAAGTAATTAAATCTGAAGTCCTGTGAGGCTTTGATAATGATCTATTATTAGCTTCAGCCAGCAAATTTCACTCACTCAAGGATCTGTTATAAACAAACATTTATTGGGTCTTAAGTACGAGGTAATAAACAGGGTAGTTAATCTCCAAAAGTGGCCGCCAGAAGATGAAGTAGCTTGTTATGTCGCAATAAAAGCCTAAACAGCCCTTTACTCGATTTTTTTTCATATAATTCTCTCACTATAACCTTCTTATAAAGTGGCTAGTGTACAATAAGACACTAAGCCATGGAGTGAGTTGTTATTCCCACCTTACCTCTCTCTACTAGCAGCCAGTGGAGCATTCTTAGTGGAGCTGGTGAGGAATGCAGAGTCCCAGGTTCCATGTATTTGTATAATCAGAACCTGCATTTCAACAATGATTTTGTGATGTTTAAGAAAGTCAGTTTTAGGGTGACTGGTGTGATACTAGATGTTTGGTTACTAGGACAAACATCCAGCATAAGCAGCTTATTTAGAAATAGACGCCTTTCTGTTGCGGTAAGAAAATGCTCCCTTGCTGTAAGAAAATGCTCCAATTAAAAACAACTTAGATGAGGACAGGATTCCTTTTTCTTACACCTCTAGGTCACACATTGTCACTGAGACTAGTCAACAAAGGGACCTAAAGCAGAAACTGGGGAGGAAGGCTGCTTGATGGCTCACTCACTCATTCTCACAACCATGTGTAGCTTTCTTATACAGCCCAGCATCACCTGCCAAAGGAATGGTGCCACCCAAAGTGGGCTGGACCTTCATGTTTCAATTAACAAGATCATCTCCCTGAGACATGCCCATAAGTCAATCTGATCAAGATAATTCCTCAATTGCACTCCCTTCTCAGGTGACTTTAGGCTGTGTCAATTTGACAGTTAAGCTAACTAGGACAGAAAGCACCTGGCGTCACAGTTGTTGGAAGCTTCAGTTCCTGACTTCTGGGCTTGCATCGAAGCAGTACATTACAGTGAAGCACACAGAAGATAAAGCTGTAAGCTTCAGGCCCAGAGAGCAATAAACAGAAAGAAACAATCAAAGACCCAGGGATACCATCATCCCCAGTGGGATTGTTGCCTGTCATCCTCACTAGGTCTCACCTCTTCAAGGTTCTGTGACTTCCGGTACTGCCAAACTTGGAAGCCAGTCTTCAATAGATATAACCCTTCAGGCGGGAATTTAAAATATAAACTCTAACTTTTGATTCTGCAACTGAGAAGTACGATTCATTGACTCATAGTGGAAAAAAATGGCCCACCTTTAACCAGTATTTAATCTTTATCTGGATTGAATATCTCAATCCATAAAGTATTAATAAGCTGAGTTATTATCAATAACCACAGCATTTGTTGATCTCAGCATCTTTTGAAATAGTATATGAAATGCACAATATGTATATATAATGATTGTGTGGTGGGAGACAATGGTTTAGAACTGAAAGGTCCTATTTCCTCAGATCTCAGCATATTGTCCAGTACTGTATGAACACAGTGCTTTGGGATCCCTGGTGACCTATTCAGACTAGAGTCATGGCATTGTCTTCTGCTAATTTTCAGATCCACTCAGAGTGGTGAGGCACTCTGCTGTGATCTGAAACAATGGCACCTGAAAACATGAATAATACATCACACTAACAATGCTTTTCGAACCATTATGGTTCAGAATATTGTATCAATCCATAATTTGAAGATGAGACTAAATGGATCTTTCATCTGAAAGAACTCCTGTGATGTGTCAATTTATACCTGATGCTAATAAGAATATACTATCGCCAGAAATCCACATTAAAATATTTTATATAAGACACACTTGTATTAATAGATATCTGTCATTTGTTACTAAATACAGCTGTTCAAAGAACCTCTTAAGTGCTTTAGAAATTTGTTTTTAAGACCTTGACATTGGATTGAATAAAGAGTATTAGGGAGCTAATCTTTCATGGTGAAAATGGACAGAGTGGATGAAATACTGTATGTTGCTTACTTCATTTTTGCCAGGTCAAATTGAAATTCCCATCAACATTTGACACCCCTTACACGGCCACATAATGAATGAGTGAGAGCCTAAATATGGACGTTAAATATTTCATTTTCACTAGACATTATTACCATTGACTGTGGTTCAACTTTGGAGACTTTCACATTTCTTTACTGAACATTCTGGTCTTTCACTGTGAACCTTTCCTGTAAGAGAGGAGTAAAATAAGGTGGCTCACTCAATTATGAATCATCCTGGATTATAAATTCATGGATCATTAGCCATGAATTCAACAAGTACACAGTGATGTGTTTGCTCTGAAATTGCATCAGTGTGTGAAGTAGTACTTTAGGAAGATTAAATTAATGAAAAGAATTGAGTAGCTGTTCCATACCAGTGAAATATGGCCCCCTCACCTAAGGGTAAATAAATAAATTCACTGTTTACATTGTCCCCCCTTGACTTCACTGTCTCCATCATCCTCTTGGTGACACTAACTGTTCCTCCATTTGATGGAATCAATATTTTAAATATGAATCAAAATGCAAAGTAGGGGGACTTGGGCACACATAAGTTTGAAGTAATTTTTTTCTAATGGCTTTGAGTCATTTGTCTTCGTCTGAAAGGCTTTTGACTTGTAGAGAGGGGACTGGGGTACTTTTTTTTTTTTTGATGGAAGTTGCATTTTGGTTTCAAAAATGCTCCCCCAGTGTTTAAACAAAAGTAGCTGAGAACAAGCTAAGTGGGAAAACTTCAACCTTTCTGGTCCTTATCGTTACTACTGATGCTGTTTTGTAGAATGAATATGGATCATGGTTTCCAGGCTTCTCTGGAATTACAACTGCCAGAACGTTTTTCCACCCTAAAGTGTTTTGTTTTCATAATTTGGTCACTGTCGAGCTTGCATTTTCTCTCTTGGGAAGGGATCTCTTGGTCAGGACCATGCTATATGGTAGGCCAATCTTAACAAGTCAACTTGCTAAGAAATGGTTTTAAGTGAGTAGCTGGAATGTTGATGCACAAACCAGACTAGGATGTGCATAATTAAGCAATCGTATTTATTCGTTTTCTTGCCATTAGCCTTCAGTAGTTCCATGTGTGATAATAACATATCCTGTTTCCTATAAATGTCCACAGAAGATGTTAAGTGTTTGGCCTACTCACCAAAGTCAAAACGTTCTGAAATATCTCTAAAGTTAAAGCTCTCTAGGACCTGAACCGGTACTTAGAAAAAATGGATCTGAAATTCTTTAGCAAAAGTGAAATTAGTGTCTTTCTTGTCTGTCGTGTGTGTGTGTTTCTCACAGACAAATTCAGTTCACACTAGGACTTCCTGCTTTTTCTCCCACTGGGCTCCGTTCCAGAGATGTGGTAGCTTCTTCAGCTGGGAAGCATTGTGACCTCCACTTATAGAATGTGTTGTCTGTGTTTGGAGGTAGGAACTGGGCCACTAGAACAGCTGCTTACAGAGCTTACCAGGCATCTGCTGAGCCCCAGTTGTAGGCTTCAGAACTTCCTGAAAACAGGTGTGGGGGTGCATGCCTGTAATTCCAGCCCGCCCTCAGAGGGTGGAGGAGGAGGATCAAGAGGAGCTCCACACTAGCCTGAGGTACATGTTGATGTCAGGAGCAAGCCTGGACTATAATGATCCCCTGTCTCAGAATAAAAGTTTGGAAGGAAAAACAAGACTTATGACCACAAAGTTAATTGCTACACATCAAATTTGAATATCTCCAAGACAAACAATACATCATCCCTCAGTGGGCCAGACTAGAGGATTTGTCCACTCATACTTGACCAGTTCCTTCCCATCTTAAGTCATCTGTCCAAATATTTGCCTTATCTTCTCTCTTTTTTTTTCCCTTCGGTGGGCTGGCATGCCACCTTTAAGTGTATTCCTGTTTTGTCATTTTGCTCTGTACCCCCTCCCTCCAGCCCCTCCCGAGCCCTTCCCCTCCATCACTGACACATCTGCCATTACTTCCAGGCCACACAATGTCACCATCCTCTTGCTTTTCTTTGCACTCTCCCAGCTGATGTCCTACATCCTTCATCCCTCGGCATCTGAGCAGAACTGCCAGATGACAACTTTAGGATCATAATTCGAATTAGTTATGTTCTCACCATTTCCCATTCTCATTAAATCATTGTCAGGACTGTGGATTCATGGGGTACCATTTCCTGTTCTCATTACAATTTTTGTCATAAGAATGAGGTATCAGAATTTCAGTGCTCAGAATAGCCTTTGAAAAATCATAGTTAATGCAGCTGCTATGACCTAGTTTTTTTTTTTTTTTTTTTTTTTTTTTTTTCTCTGTGGCTTCGGACTGAGCTCTGCCTTCCCTCTTCTTTCTGTCTGTTTATGGCTTTGCCAATTAGAGGATAGCAATTTAGGGATGTGATTTTGGTAAAAGTCAAGAAATCACATAACAGGATTGCGTTAAAATTTCACCTTTCTCTTTTCCCGGAGAAAAACTACTTGTTAGCTACATACTACCCAGCAAGTGAGAAAGGCTGTAAGTGGTCCTTTCTTAGGTAAATGACGTGTTTATCAGTTACATTTGCATTGTAATGTTCTCTGCATCTTAAAGCACAAAACCGAAATCGTCCTTGAGCTAAAGCAAAGAGATCATTGTTCAGACTTGGTGTTCTTTTCTTTCTTTTTCTTTTTTTCTTTCTTTTTTTTTTTTTTTTTAAAGATTCCAAATTTATGTTACTTTGGGGGTGGGGATGCATATTGTTACTATTCAAATAATTTGAATAAATTACTTTATTTCTCCTCCCTGCTGATCCTAGCTGCCTTTATGGGGTTTGTTTTACAAGTGATGGCTTTGTTCTTCCAAGACAGTTACACGTTCTGTTTGGGTTCAGGTGGAAGTCTTAAAAACACCAAGTAATGATTTGTTAACTAAACCCTCCTGAAGCTGTCTGTCAGCGGCCTGTGCACATAGCAGCTTCCCCTGCCTGCAGTCATGTCTGGGGTGATAGAATTAGAAGCAAACTTTCTCAGATACCAAAGAGGAATGGGCACCTCAGAAATGATGCAAACCATTTGCTTGTCCCTTTGGGTAACAGACTATATTGCATGTGTCTGTTTTGTTATTGCTCGCTATGAGCGAGATATGTTGGAGAAAATGATGATCATTTCATTGGTAATAGATCTAGGACCCTGTCTGTAGGAAATGTTTTAATGTTTGATTTATATAATGCTGCTCACAGTGTCTCCAAATCAGCACACTGACTTTAGTGGTCATCATTGGTTTTTAAAAAACATATTGCCAGAATCTGGTCTCCTGTATCACTTTCTGCCTTCTGCCTTATATTCGTTTTATATTTCCTTTCAAATTATATATATATATATACATATATATATATGTATATATATACATATGTATATATACATATATGTGTATGTATATGTATATATGTATATATGTGTGTGTGTGTATGTGTATATATATGTATATACATATATATATATATATATACATATATATATATATGTATATACATATATATATAATCTTTTTTAATTGACAGGAGGTCTGTAGCTGAGGCTGCCCCTGAACTTGCTATATAGCCAGAAGCCAAAGATGACCTTAAACTCCTGACCTTTCTTGCTTCCAACTCCCAAGTTTCATTTCTGTCTCCCGGGCCTTCATCAGCACTCCGTTGCTATGTTTATATTAGAACCAAAGACACTGAGTTATGTGGCCCAGGATTTTAGCCCAACCATCAGTGTTTATTCACTGATATGAAGTTCCTCATCTTTCCTCAGTAGCTGAAAATGTAGATAGCAAGATCAGTGATGTTCACAGCATACTCCCTGTTAGTCTTGTTCATCGGCCACACCACTATCACACTTTTATTTTGACAAAAATCAAGTGCATGGATCATGCTTCAGACTCTGCCCACCGTTGCTCTGGGTAACTACAGATCCAAAGTTCTCAGTCTCTAGAGGATTCTTACTTCACAATCCCAGATACTTTGTTGGTAAAGGACAAAACGGTCAAGAATTAAGTCGAGAATTTGAATTCTCCGTAATTTCTGTAGAAGGACATTAAACGCTGTGTACGGATGTTGTATTTTGTAAAGAACAGTGGGCTTGCAAGAGTATCTCAACACACACAGAAATGAGGTTGTAAAATGTCACATGGCTTCCTGCTCCTGTGGACATTTGATATAAACTGTAGGTACAAACTTACACACAGACCCTGTCTGTAGAAAATTCTCAGTACTGGCTTTCTCTTTTTCTACAGGGAAACAAGAGAGCTTCGTATTATTTCTTCTTCACTGGTCTTCTACATTACCTACTGTGACAAGGCTTAGCTTTATTGGGAACAAACAGATTTCAAAAAGGATGAATTCTTTATCTTTGTAAGGTGCCTTACTTCATAGCAAAATAAAACTTTGAAAGACACAGCTGTCTCCCTCCCCATTACTGTGTGCTTCTAAGGCAGCTTTCTTTGTCTTAGTGATGACAGTCTCTTTAGACTCACTTTCTACTAAATATAAAAAGAAGTAGCACATAAATCTCCTTCATTCCCCTCAGTGAAAAATATTTTCTACTTTTAATTCTCCGTCTCCACCTTGGACTCATGAATGGCTTGTCTTCTCTTTTCTGCTCAACACACTTCCTTTGAGCCAAGTCCGCAAAATATCCCATTCACATCCCCAGCATCCATTCCCCGAAGCATCCCAGAAAAGTGGGGTAACATGAGTTACGCTCCAAAGGCTTTCACTAGAGGCATACTCTAGCCATCTATTTGAATAAATGAGTTCATAAGGAAAAATGCAGTGTTAATTTCAATTCGGAAGCAATTATGCAAGATTTAACCAATGCCTTTTAAATTAAAGATTTCCGTACTTATTCTGGCTAAAATAAAACTATGATTTTCATTTTTCAAAACTAAATACAGCCCGTGAGAGGACGGCAGTAATATTTGCAAGTGGTTATATTAGAAGCATATTTCTACTTTTGGAAATCAATATAATGTTAGAACACCCAAAATTTTCCACTGGCATTCAAATAAGCTGCCTGAAATTACTAATATTATGGTAAGGGGATCGTTCTGCCGAAAGCATGTGCCCATAAGATTCTAAATTCGGTGTAGAAGGGCGGTTTGGCAGGGCAGAGCTGTTGCTTAAAACATAGTAACAAGAAAGGAAACCAGGAGAAAGATGCCACCATTAAAATTTCCATCTAGTCCGTATGTTCACACTATTAAAATGGACTCAATATTTTCATCTGTTTTCCACACACAAACCTTGTGACTAACCACCTCAGCTCAGTTGAAATAACTGGAATCCTAACACTGAAATCGAATGCATGTCATTTCCCTTTCAAATCCATGGAGCTTCACAACTTTATCTTGAAAGCTGTTTAAGTCTTTCATAGCTTTTGAGAATTTGACATACAATTTCAAATCTTGGGACTTGAAAGTTTCAGCTAGTGGAAAAGATTGGAAGTCCTTGGAAATTCTTTCAAAAGTTCGTTCTCTTTTATGTCCAAAGAGGAGGCTGACATCTGAGGGAAAAAATTAAAATAACAATAAGCCCATTTCTCTCATTTGGCTCCAGGTGGGGCAAAGATGTTCCCAGAAAGTCCCCTCAAATGGAGATATCTCTCATGAAGATGGGCAGAATTCTCTCATATGTGGCAAAAGGTTAGAAAGAACACTGCAGGAAAAGCAGACCAACGAAATGATTTTATAAAAATTAGAGACTCTAAAATCGGGATAAGAGCATCAGCTCCCAAGCTAGAAGCATCTGTTTCTGAATCTCGACCCCAGCCATCTGATGCGTAACTTAAACTCCTGTGTCAGGAGGTTGAATAGTTCCTGCTTCAAAGAGCCTTCTGAATAGAGTGATTTAATCCATATGCAGGGTTTATCAGAGTGCCTGCCATACCAAAAAAAAAAAAAAAAAAAAAAAATGTAGCCATCATAATTACTGCCGTTATTACAAATAAAAAGAAGTCTTCATATCTGGCATGCTCGGAGGAGAGTTTTCAGATTTGCATATGCAAATGGCAAAGTTATTGACAAGTGTGTTTAAATAATTCTTCCCATCTTATTTTAATTGGCTTTCTGTAAGACTTGAAAATTCTAGACTTGGCTTCCAAACGGCTCCATTTTCCTCAGCAATGGCTAAACTGTTGGCGCTGTTGCCTCCTAATGAATTAATTTGCTGCTTTTTGGATCTGAGGAAAGGTGAGTTGAGTCAGTGTGCGGCAGTGCAAAGAGACGAGTCTTCTGATTACAATTACCAAAAAGACTTTACAGTCCTCATCTAATAATCCTAACTGTGCTGTAGCTGGCAGATATTGCCCCCTCTGCTTGTCTCCTGCCCACCTCTTGTTGTGACAGCGAGAAATTGACTTGCAAAGTTGTGAAGATAAGGTAAATTCTCGGATTGACCTATTGTTACCCAAAAAGCATGGCTCAGAGAGGAGGAGAACCAGAGAACAGGATAGAAACCAACAAGATTCTTGAGAATTACTTCCAAGTGGAAATCTACCTGTCCATCAAAATGCCGTCCTCATTCCAATTTGAATGGTCTATGTTACTCTTATGTATTAAACACTTGCTGTATCTATCTGAATGGCTCACTCCCTTAAGCCTCATGTTTCCAGGGGCTCCATGGTCACTAGAAACAGCCCATGCAGCTGAGAAAGAAATGGGGACACAGAAGGACCAGGAAACTTGCTCATGCTTTTATAGCTACTGGTGTGGGAGATGAAGCAGGTACGGACTGACTCTGGTCCCCGACCTCTTCACCAGTGTTATTCTCTGTATTTTCTATGTGTTCCTGAGAAGTATACTTTAAAAAAAAATTAGTGAATAATAGACATAAAATTTTAATCCATTTATGGATTGTAATAGATAGTTATGTTTCTTTCCTTTTGATTTATAAAAATGAGAAGAAAAAAATGACTTGTATTTTATGATGTCGTTTGAAATCTGGCAATTCTTTTAATTGGTGACTCTGCCTGGGAAAGTGCGCTGGAGAAAAGTGAGCCTCCTGTTACTCAGTAATTGCTATTTTCCCAGCAATGAGATAAGGACAATAAGGTTTGCAAAAAGAAAACGCTGATTTGGAGAAATGAATGTTCTGTGTTTTCCTTCTATTGACCCGCTCTCTGAAAAAGGTCTCTATTCTAAGGGTTTTTTTTTTTTTTAATATATTATTCCATAAATAGCAGTTGATTCTTCTCAAAATCTAAAAGGAAGGAAAAAATTATTTTCTCACATTTCTATGATGCTAGATAAATTGCCTCTTATCCCCGATGTCTGAAATGTTTTGAAACCCAATGACAGTAAAGAAGAATTCATTTAGATTCAATAGGGTATTAAGTGATAAATTTTCTATTTGCATAAGTTTGGCTTCTTTAACTTTAGACTTAACGTGTCAGTTTTTAATGTAATGAATCCATCTGTTTGTGCTTGTAGAGGCCTTTTTAAAAGAGCATTTCATAATAGAATGTACTTATCTGAATTCAGAATATAAAACAAAACTCGTGGGAATAAGCATTTAAAGTTTCTCTTAAGGTTATATGTGGTAATCTGTTACTTTTCAGTCATGTTCAACAAACCACAGGATAACATTCTCAGATGAGAGCAAAAAGCATATTAATCAGTTATAACAGAGTGCAAATTAGATTCCATTCTTTCCTCTGTATTTATTTGTATTTATAAAAAACAGTGAACATAGATATAATAAAATAAAAATAAATATATTTATATTTATAAAAACAGAATGGACAGGACTGAGAAAAAAATTGAAAGATAATTTTACTAGTTCCAAGAGTTCCATGTCTCACAAGTTGCTGAGATCATTACATTCTAAGCATAGACCTGTGTGTGTGTGTTTGTGTGTGTGTGCGCGCGCATGCGTGTGTACATACTGCATGTGCAGGCATGTGGGAGAATCAGGGGTTGGGTCTATTTAGGACTCCTCGAGGAGCCTTTCCTGCAGGGAGGAAATGGTATGGACATTCAAATGCACAGTTCCACACATTCAGGGAATGCCCACTCACAGACATCCTTGTCGAATTTCTTTGTTGCCTACCTCAAGTCTTAAGAGTGAATTCTTCTACAATTGGATCAGATGAGATCAACTAGTTAATATTCCTTTCCTTAAGGGAAGACTCAGATGTTATCAGTCTTTCCCAAATCCTCGACATATGGTGGAGAACATCACTATATACTAATGTGATGGTAAAATGATATGTTTTTGACGGCGACATTGTCTTTTAATTTTTTGTTATATTTGTTATTATTCTATGCATTCATATGATGTATATGTGAGTGCAGGTGAGAGTTCTCTACACCATACATGTGGGGGAGGTCAGAGGACAACTCTCAAGAGCCAGTTCTCTCCTTCTACCAGGAGTTCCAGGGATCAAACCCGGATCTTCGAGGTAGAAGGCACTTGTATGTACTTGCTAAGCCATCTTACCTTAGTTCTCACTGTGGTTGTGCAATCAGCAGGATATAAACCATGTTGACAGCATTCACCTGATACTCAGGAGTCTACAGTCAAGTCTAGGGCTGTCTGAACCTTTTTCTGGTTTTTTTTTTCCATGTGACTTGAGCTTTAATGTACAATTTAACTGGACGCGTGAGTTACTGATTCTGTTTTAGAAGTTCCTAAAGGTTAGCCCAGTAAAACATCTCAAGGCATTTATCACCATTGCAAATCATCTAAAGTTATTATTATTTGTCTGTCAAATTGTATTTACCTGTTTTTATCAGCATGTTTATATTTACAAATGAAAGTCACCTTTAACCTGATTTTACCTGATTTCCAAATTGTAATATTTTATAGCTGCTCCGGGCCCTGATTAGTGACTGGTACCCTCAACTGCTCTCATAGATCTTTGAGTTGACAGGATACCATGTAGACGCAGTTTTCTCTGCCCACATTGCATTCCAGAACTGAGTTTGGGAAGTTGGAAAGCGTAAAGTAGGAATTATTTTCACATACGAACGCTATTATAACTGTACATGTATACATATATAAAATTTCAGAGACTCCACTCTTATGTAAGACACACTAAATGCTCTCTCACGCAGTCCTTAACGTGGCGGGAGTCTGGCATAGCTGGTTTGTACTACTCCAAATTTAAGGCATTTTCATTAATATAGCTGTTTGCCCAGTTTTATATTCACAACTATATTATCGTTTCTCTGATTTTTTTTTCAGCCAACTCACTTAACTTAATATTTTTGTTTATAATTGGTACCTGGTCAATTCACACTTTAAATTGGTACGAATGGTAAATTTTCATGTTGTCCATATTATATTACCAAAAGCAAAATAATACAATGGTTTTAAGCCTAACGACCTGGGGGTAGGGAGATTTTGGAGGGAATCACTGGGTGTTACTACTTTGGGCTAGAACAGCCCTACAAATTTATCTTGTGTTAATGATCTCTTAATGTTCTGTGCGCAGCACCATGAAAACTTCCCAGCAGGCCCCTGGGTTTAGGAGGGAAAGAGCAAGTCTGTACGTCATTTTTCCTGTCCTGAGGGACAATTACCTGTCATGGCCAAGTGACATGGGCTTGGACTATCTTTCTAGATTTCCTACCTCATTGGATCAGGGTTTTAAATTTAAAGGTGATGTTCAAGTTGTGTGGTCCATGCACGTCCTCCTAAGTACCTTCTCTCTGTGCTTTCTGTTCCTACTGAGGGAGTCCTGTAGTCCTTCATCACTACTCAGTTTGCTCACATACTCAAGGTTTTTTTGGTTGGTTGGTTGGCTTTGGTGTTTGCAATACTTTTAGTTACTATCTGCAGCAGGATGGATCTGTGTCCCACTGTCTTTAAATGGAAACTGAGATGCAGAGGAATTTTGCAATGGCGTTGTACCTGGTACTCATCCATGCGTGAGCCTGGCATTCCTCCATGCATGTGCCTAGTGTTTCTCCATGTGTAAGCTTGGTGTTCCTCCATGTGTGAGTCTGGTGTTCTCCATGGGTGAGACTGGTGTTCTTCCATGCATGAGCCTGGTGTTCTCCATGAGTGAGCCTGCTGTTCCTCCATGAGTGAACTTGGAACACCATTCATGTGCCTGGTGTTTCCATGCGTGCAGTTTGGCATCCCCACTTTTTCCTCTTTGTTTCCATTCCACTCTCACTGGGAAAATACATTTATTCCTTATAGTTTAGATTCTCAAGAAGAGGAACTGTTCTGTCTCAATTCATCTTTCCCCCCATAGGCTATGATGTATATCCACTGACCAGTCACAGGCAGGTTGAACAAGAAGGAAGACCAAATGGAGTCATGCCAGAGAGCCAAGTATGTGTTTGCTGGGAGGGCAAGGGTTGGTATTGAATAGCATTCCAACACTTGAAAATCCTTTATGTGTTTGCTTTTATTGACTTATTTGGTATAAATGGTACAGGTCTTTTATGAGCGTTAGACCTGAGATTAGCTCATCTTGGATAGAGCTGATAAAATTGTTCAATTTTACAATAGACAAGGTAATGACTCTAAAGCCTACTGTGTACCTGTTTCTAAGAGCCCAGAGTCTTACACTTTGGTAGTTCCAGGAGATCTACTATATAGATGCTCCTCAGGGCCCTGAGTCTTACACTTTGGTTATGTCAGGAGTGTTTGTGAGTGCTCAGAAGGGATGAGTGAAAGTAGAGGCAAACAGGACAAAGGAACAGCGCTCACCCAGGGACTCTGAAAAGTTCTAACTCCATCACCAGTGTGTGAGGATTATGAAAGTGGGGAAAGCAAAGAAAGCTGGACAAGGAAAGAGTGACTGAGTTTCCAGATTGCCTTCAAACTCTCCAGCTTCCTGTATTTATTTGATGGTAGTACTGAGAATTATATAATAAAATTGTGGGCACACTGTAAACATAGGCCCTTTTTTTCCAGGCATTTCTAATTCAATTGTATATCCCACATACTTACTTATACATGTATATAGGTAGTATGTTTAATTCTACAGTATGTTGTAGATAGATTATAATCAGATCTTAATCGACATAACCATCTTCTCCTGTTTTATAGTTGTAATAAACAGGCCCTTTTCTTTTCCTCTCTTTTTTTTAATTATGGGATATTTTATTTATTTACATTTCAGATGCCATCCCCTTTCCTCATTTCCCCTCCATAGAAAACCCTTATCCCATCCCCCCTCCTCCTTTTTTGCTTTTATACCATTTTAATTACATGCAAGTATTAAGGTCAGTTCTAGGTTGAGGAACTAGCAATACAATAGATGTAAATAGTCAAAGAACAAGCAAGACAATAAACAAAGTTCCGTGAACACTTCCGTGATCACTGTTTCTAAGGGCTTATCAGGATGATGAAAGTATCTGAGCCTACTTCCCAGTCCTAGCCCAAAGACATTTTCATGAAGCTTGACAAAAATAGAAACACTGACCTCAGGCCAAGGGTAATTTTATCAGCAGTATCTGCTGCATCAATGCTCAGCAGAGCAGCATTCTTTAAATTTATAAGCTCGCTATGCAAAGTTAAAACATCCAGAGAGGTGTTAGAATTATGCCAAATACAATGCAAGTATCTTTAAAATTTTTCCTAATTATAATGACTATCACTGTAAATTTTATAACTAACATGAATCCAATGGTATTTGGCATGACACTTTAGATGGCTCCTTAGTCTTAAACTCTGAACATCCTTCCAATAATTTGAATAGGATAAAGAGCATTAATCTATTGTTCCAAATGCCAGAGCAATCGGTGAGACATGCTGATGCTGGGACAAAGAATGATGCTGACCTGTGAGTTTGCTGAGTGCCCTGACAATGATGACTGGGAAGCTGTATTGGACATATGTTCCTGACCAACCTTTGCTTACCTATACCCCAGATGGGACAAGCTGCCTTGCCTCAAGATTTTAAACCTCGTGGAACTGAAAATCAAAAAGAAGTTATAATGACTCTTGTATTTTTTTTAAATGTGACCAGCTATTCAGACTCAATCATGTACCAATCTAAAAATCAACCCAATATTGGAAATAACAGTCTTCATTTGAAAGGCTGGTTCTGGACATTTTCAGGGACATATTTGGAAATTAGCTGCAGTTCTCTATGATGTTGTGTTAGCAAGAGATAAAGTTGGGGCAGGATCTGAATTTCAAACAAGTGTTATTACATGTGTTAAGGCTCTTTTAATTGTCAAGTTAAAAACACTTTTGTTTCTTCTACAGTATTTAATGTAAATTGTATTGATTGTATGCTTTCTAATTGTGTTAGTGTGTTAAAATCCAGCATGTCAGTTGCAGAGGTCTATCAGCCAGATGTTGTTTTATTGCCCTGAGTATCACAGGAAAAAAGCTTGCAAGTACTGGAAGAAATGAGTCAGGCTTTAAACAGAAGCAAGAGGGTAGTGGGCTTGATTATTGCTGGTATAACAGCTTTAATTACATTAACTGCTAGCACCACTGCTTCTGCAAAAGCTGTGACACAAGAAGTTAAGACAGCTACTTTTGTTAATCATTTAGCAAAAAGCGTTACTAATGTGTTGAATATACAAGAGAATTTAGATAGGCATTTGGAAGAAGAGATTGATGCTCTTTGTCCTAAACAGACTCTTTTCATCGGTGTTAGTAAAGACAGAAATGAGTAAGAGGAACCCATAAATGATTCTTCTATGATTGGCAGCTGAGTGGCTTTAAGGGCCACTGGCAAGCTTACAATTTATTCTGGGGTATTGGTGTTAGGTTTCAATTCCTCAGGTAAAAGCTGGTGGCTGGTTATACATTCTGCTCCTGACTGAGCAGCCCGTCCACCATTCGGCATACCCCAAGGGACCTGCTCTTCAGAGCCTGTCTTCCTATCTCTTTCTCTCTTTCTCCCAAGGAACCCTGTCCACTCTAAGAAGCAACAATAGAAGCACTGTTACCACTCAGACAAACTTCCACAAAGCTAGGTGTACATATATGTCTTCTCCATCTGCTCAGGGGTAATCTTTTGAAACTTAAAATATGAAAGTTATTCCTATTTCTTTATTCTTTGTGTGTGTGTGTGTATGTGTGTGTGTGTGTGTGTGTGTGTGTGTTATGTTATTTCTTCCCTAACATAAATAAATGCAAACTTTCTAGAAAATAAATAGGGAAAGGCTTCAGAAAGAAAAAAAACAGAAAAAAGCAAGTAATAATGTTTTTAGAAAGTTATTCAGACTGGTAGCAAAGAAGAATAGTCAACTTACTAATTAGTCACTGTCTCTTCAAAAAAATTTAGACATTACTACATTGCTTATTATTTCTTAATAGTACATGATTTATACAAATATACTTTTATTTTACAATGGTCTTTCATATGTACAAAAATAGGCAGTAACACATAGACAACAGCCATGTTCTTCCACATGGAAACTAACAGATTACATCTCTCTTGTAGTCATACAGAGAATATAGCTTCAGAAATTTGCTCAATGCCCTTTCTTCAAAAGCCATTGTCCAAAATATATCACAAGTCTAAATAAGAAAGGAATTATTTCTGTTTCACTTTGGGTTTCACTTTGTGAAGTTAACAAAGCCTCCTACCTCTGGTTTTCACACTCAAAGTTTCAAAGAGATTCCATTAGGATGTCTAATTTCCAGGACCATTCCATGTGGACAGGATGCTGGAGTTCTTTTTAAGTGGGACCGAAACAGGGTGTTGACAAGAGGAAAGTGGGTAGGACGCCTCTCTTGAGATGCTTGAAGTTTAGCATTTCCTTTACATGTGTGCTGAGAAATGAAGGAAGAACAGACAGCAATACCAAAAAAGATCTACGATAAGACACTGAACCATGCCTGCAAGATGGTCTTTCTGACTCCAGAGAGGTTATCTGTAATTGTCTCTGAAAGAACAGATGTGGGTGACTGAGATGGAGGGGTATGGGATATAGAAACCCATTCACGTGTTAGTGGATGGAGTGAATGTGGAAAGGAGAACACAAAAGAAATAACAAGGCACTAACTTGATTGAAGATGGCAAGCAGAACTGGGCAAGCAGTGAAGAGCTAGAAGTCCAGTCAAACCATAGGAATGGCAGTTGTAGGCACCACCGCTGGAACCTAGCATAATACTTCTTTTCACTAATTCCATAGGAAAAATGTAAACACCACCAAATACCCTTTTCTCCATTATATTAGGGTGGTCAGTTCTCACCTATTGAGCACTGCATGTCTGTGCCACTATACTGGGTGCTCTACAAATGCCAATTGCTTCTTCCACTTCAAACCTCCAAAGTGTGTTCTGACTCCGTTTGATGAACGCGGACAGTGAGCTTAAAATTTAAACCTACCATGAACCTCTGCTTCAGTAGGAGAACCCTACAGTTGGGGAAAGTTCACTGGTGATGCATACTTCCATCTGGTAACGACATGTCTGCTTCTTACCATCTTTGCTGGGTTTCTGGAATATGACACAGTATAACCTTAGAAAATAGACTAAAGAAAAAGACAAAGGAGAAACTGGCAAATGTGTTCATTGCAGGACAAAAAAATATGCTTTCAGTAATCATTATTCCTTATCTAGATGCATGTGGCCTGCATACCAGGCACATAGAGGTCACTTTCTCTTTGAGATTACTCAACAAAGAAGCACCCCTCACAGCATGTCAGCAATGCACTCTGAGATTGCCCTACAAATATTGTATGGTCTATAGACAGTGAGGGTTTGGAGAACTGGCAACATGGAAGGTGCCAGCAACCTTCACCAACAATGGTCTCAGAGCAGCAAAGAACATGGTGGAGAGTGGAGACTCTGTTTTGTTTCTCAGAGCTTATGTCACTGAGTGGGGGGGAGGGGAAATATCTGACATTAACAATGTTGAAAAGATTTATTTCAGAGCAGTTTTAGAAGGTTCAACCCACAATTTTTTGGTTCCGTTGATTCTGGGCTTGTGATGATGCAGGCTGTCATGGTGACAGGAGAGTGTGGCAGACACTCTTGACACTTCAGGGTGAACAGGAAGCAGAGACAGAGACATGAAGAGACCAGGAAAGGGACCTCCAAAGATACACCCCCACTGATATTCCTGCTATACTCCACTTTCCAATGTTTCCGCAGCCCCTCAGAACAGTCGTAGCAGCTGGGGTAGTCACCTACTTGAGAAAAACTGAAGTGAATTCATATTCAAACCATAATAAAGGTGGCTAAAGGGTTCAACAGACATCGTCAAGTGAGTTAGAACTCATAGTAATTTGAATATATCATAATATGAGGATTAGAAAAAACACGTAAAAGTAAAAGTGTTGCTGGCATACATGCTCAACAAATGAGAGGTGTAACCATTTCATTAGAAGTTTGAATGAATAAAAAAAGATTTTATTCTATTCTGGAGAAAAGCCCAAAATGTATGATTTGACGATTTCACTATTTCTAATTTCAATATTTACAACTGACATTTGATATTTTCAGATTCAAAATATTTAAGTGTTGTAACATGTTTCATTAGATGTCTTTTTAGTATATAATGATATTTCACATGTAATTTCTGTTGATATTTTTTATTTTACACAACTTTCATTTTCCAATTTCATTGTTTATGATCACCAAGGCTCACTCTTTCTTCTTTTTTTGTTCTTTCTTTCTTTCTCCTTTCTTTTTCTTCCTTCCTTTTTTATTTCTTTGGTTTTTTCTCTTTCTTTTGTATCTTTGTCTTTCTGCCTTCCTACCTTACATTTTTCCTTCCTTTCTGCTTGCCTGCCTGCCTCTCTCTTTTCTCTCTTTCTTTCTTTCTTTCATTTTCTTTTCTCTCTTTCTTTCATTTTCTTTCTTTCTGTCTATCTTTCTGTGTTTCTGTCTGCCTGCCTTCCTTCCTTTCTCTCTTTCTTTCATTTTCTTTTTTCTGTTATCTGTCTGTCTATCTTTCTGTGTGTCTGCCTACCTTCCTTCCTACCTCTCTCTCTTTCTCCCCCTTTCTTTGTTTTTTTGTTTCTTCCTTTCTTATTATATCCCAAAATATCCCCGAGTCCTTTCTCTCTCATAGTACTTGGCCCTTCCTTCCTGCTTTTCTAATTCTCATCCCAGGAAAGAAACATGGAGTCTCAGCTAGTTCGAACATTTACTCATTCATTTTGTTTTCAAGAAATCCATGTTTCTGCTTGCCCGCTGTTCCCCAGGTTCCAGATAAGCTTTGTTTCATAAAAGTAAAAGTTACTTTACTAGAATCGCTACATCTCTCCCATAGTGACAGGGGTAAATAATTATAGGCAGTGGTCCTTACTGTAAAGGAGTAGAAAAAGAGATTTCAGAGAAAAGGTTGGGGATTCTGGGAAGATTTTTTTTTTTTTGAGAAAATTCTAAGTGAACCTTAAAGGACTTTGGGATACCCCAGGCTCTATTAAGAGGATAAAGGCTGTGAACCACCTCATTTTTCTAGTTTTGTAGCTCTGCAAGTATGATCATGTGCATATGGTCATGTGTGGGTGGGTGCATGGGAATACAAGTCAGAGGACAAGGTTAAGTGGTATTATTCAAGGACGTTGCAACATTTGATTTGAAATGGGATCAGGATCTCTCATTAGCTTGGACCTTCCCCATGTGGACTAGGCTAAGTACCCAGTGATTCCCCAGGGTGTGTGTGCCTGTCTTCCTATCCCATTGCACCATCACTGGGATTACAATGGTGCATGAGGCACCTGGCCTTTTCCGTGAACTCTAGACTGAAAGTATTTTGCCAACTGAGACATTTCCCAACCCATTCTTGTAGCTTGGACTCTGGGCTTCTCTGATTATCCACCTTAAAGCTGGTGAAGTCTCCAAATTCACCCGAGAATCTAATTTTATGAGTTCATAAGTTACCTGTGTTAATAATCAGCTTATTTTTATATGTTTTGAATATCTCTGTGCCATTTATTTTTCCTGTCCCCACTTAAGAAGAGTGTTCTGCATTACCTTTGTCAATGTTCTGCAAACTATATGCTGTATGTTTTGTTTGTGCCCTGTTTATATTCTTTTCTTCCTCAGTTCACTTTAGCTGCCTGCTGTTTGCCATTCAAGTTGGGGATGGGGCATCTTTTGTATTTTTCCCCATCTATCAGCCAGTATAATCATATATCCTGTTGCACTGACATGTCACATCATGTACAATAGTGAATCCCTTTATTTTCATGAAGGTGGAGCTTTTTAAAATTTCTATGTGTTTTTTTTTTCTGTATTTTTGTTTCTGAGATTAACTCATCTGTCCTTGATAAACTGAATCACAATGCTTCCTATAAACATCGCATCATGAAATCTAACGAACTTGGCACAGATGGTAAGACTGGCATTAGCACTTATCATGGAACAGAAAGGTTTCTTGGCCATAACAAAGAAAGCATTCGTATTCATTTTGAGTGCAGAGTTCTGTGAATCCCCATGTTTATATCACTTCTCAACTGGAATAAATCTCATAGCTGATTATCACAGTGGTTGGCTTGGCGCCAGAAGTGGTTCTAGGAACAGCATCCTATCAATGTACAAACTAGAGAAATGCCAGGAACTTGGGAAGCCCAAGCAGTATGATTACTTATTGAAGAATAAACAATAATAAAGGATAGAACGTGTTTTCAAATGGTATAGCAAATAATTTTCCAAGAGTTAATATGAGTGTGGACCCTGTTATATTTCAGGGTGTGGGCTTTACTGGGTGATTTATGTTCTGTTATATTGTTGGAAAGCATTTGCCTAATATGAAGGATGTCATTTAATGTTTAAAAGAAATAAACACTTCCATTATTCAAAGGGAATGAGTTTAGAATCCTGCAATTAACATATACTTACATTTATAATTAAATAGAAATTTGATATAGAAAATAAAAACAGTAATAAATTGATGGAACCAAAACTACTGGAGTCAAAAATCTGGAATTCAATGTAATGTTAGCTAAACAAAATGTGAAGGGGCCATGCCTGCCTTTTAATAGAATCCTGATGCAGTCAATGTAATGGAATTCATAAGACTGAAAGTTCTAGAAGTATCCCTTTTAAGTTTGGGAAGATTTTAGAAATCTAAGACAACTTATTAGAAACAAAACAAAACACTGGCTTATAGCAATGTTCTTGCTGTTCTAAAGTAGCTTAGGGAATGGAAATGCCTACAGTAGCATCGGGGAGGGGCTCTTAGCTAACCCACTATTTGTCCTAATCAATTCTTTAGTAAAGTCCACCTACTCACCAAATGCAGTGACACAGGCCTGTAACCCCAGCACTTGACAGCCTAAGACAAACAATCACAAATTCCAGGATGGAGATGATATACAAGAAAAAACGATAAAATAACCACACTTCTCTGAAAATCCTAAAGTGAAACTATGCCTACAAACATGATTTTTAAATTATACAACTAATAATAATACTTACTCATAATTAATAAAATATTTTAAGTAGTGAACAGCCTGAGCCACACAAATGAAACTTTGTTTCAAAATTAAAAAAAAAAAAAAAAAAGCAAGCCAACAAACAAAAATCAACCAACTACCAGTGAGTAAGGTTATTATCTATAACTAATTCAAATATTTCATTATTATTTGGTATTTTGAAGTGTATTCTTAATGCATAGATTTCTTTTAGAATTTTCAGTAAATAATTATTTTATTCTATATTCCTTTATTGTTACTCAACTTATATAACATTTGCATGTAAAATGGGGCAGAACCAATATACTAATTTGTGATGTTTAAAATGCAATTTGAAAATACCATGTACAAACTTTGCTTATGACAATTAACTTGAAAAATATAGCTCTCTCCAATTAACCAATAATTGATTTTTTTTCTCTTGTATTCTGGTTTTGATGCTCAGTCTCCTGTTAGTGGTATTCACAGCATGCATACAGTCATGTATAAACACAAAGACAAAATAGATAGACCCTTACAGTTGGAGCAAGTGTTTCTATTCTGTTTCTTAAGGGTTCACTTAGCAAAATTAAGTATGAGTCTCTCTTTGAAATGAAAACATAAACCTCAGAAAACATGAGTCATGCCAATACATGACAACAGTCAAGTCTGAGACATTTGAACCACATTCAAATGGTCATCCTTGGTGTATGTCATGAAGAGGTTAATACATTTCTCTATTCATTTCTCATTGATATGAAAGCAGTATTTATATACATGGTATTTATAAGATTCAGAATATTAAGTAAAAATTGCAAAATAAATGTACAGTTAAGGCACTTAAATCCAATGTCTTCCTGGGTTTCCAAGATTTGAGTCTTTGGGTATTGTCCTATTGTGAGAACTGTTTAATTTATAAAACTTCGTGTCACTTGTCAATTTTTCTTGACTTTATTACACACATCGAGTGGATGTCATGTGATCAGAGTGGGAAGGGACTTCAGTGTATGCTCTCTCATCGACACATCCATAAAAGAGAACATTTGCAGATGTTCTGATAATGGAAGGGTTCAAGTCATTTGTCCTAAGGCAGTATTTGTAGTGATACTTTGATCAGTTTTGCAGTGGTTAGACAACTTTCCCTGCAGATATTACCACATGACTCTAAAGTACAAGAGAAATATTATGTGAGAAAATTGGAAAACATTCGATTGGCATGATTCAGCAACTGGGCCAGAATGAATTGGATTCAACATGACTTCAACTGCTTAATGTAAGATGTTTAAAATTGCACTGAGATAAAGGATGCCAAGAGATAAAATCCACATCAAGCATAGAACTGTCTCTGCTGGGATAATAGTCTCAGACCTTAATTATGAGGGTTTTTTTCCCCTTTAAAATGGTTGCAAGAGTCTTCTTCACAATTATTTACAGTTGCACAGTATTCTTCTCTGTCTTATGGGCATAAACTAATGTAATTCACTTAATAAAAAACCAGGGGCAGACTTTTATATCCCTTTTTCTGTCCCTTCTACAGTACAGAATCAAGGATGCACTTAGCAATTACAAACATATTGGTGTTTAACATCAATAAGATGGTAAATTACAAGCCTGGGACAAAGATTCTTCCTCCAAAAGTTCAGGGATCATTGAGGAAGAGGAAGAGGAAGAGGCAGAGGAAGAGGCAGAGGCAGAGGCAGAGGCAGAGGCAGAGGCAGAGGCAGAGG
>JANHMN010000008.1:34978601-35007663 GCA_030674055.1 Rhabdomys pumilio
AGAGGCAGAGGCAGAGGCAGAGGCAGAGGCAGAGGCAGAGGCAGAGGAAGAGGAAGAGGAAAGATTGTAAGAAACAGGGTCAGTGAATGACTTCAAAAAAATGGTGTATTCTAGATACAGAAGGGCAGTTGTACATATAAATTGACAGCAGTTGAGACAACATATACAAGACCTTTGAAGCTCAAACCAGACAGTATCCCAATGCAGAACCAAGAGGTGGGTATGGAATTCTTCTCTAGCCAAGAAACCATTAACCTTGTCAATTTTAAAAGTATATTCACATGTTAGGTTGGCCATGTACTAGTGCAGAAATTCTCAACCACCCTCTTGGGGGAGGGGTCCTAACAACCCTTTCACAGGGGTCACATATCAGATATTCTGCATATCAGATACTTACATTACAGTTTATAGCAATGGGAAAACTACAGGTATAAGGTAGCAACAAAAAATAATTTTATGCTTGGGGTCACCACAACATGAAGAGCTGTATTAGAGGGAATTAGGAAAGTTTAGAACCACTGCTCTAATGCAAGGCCACACATTCAAAAACGTAAACGCAACCCAGAGTAATCCTGAAGAGCATAAGAAAAGAAGACACTAATATGGAGATTGGACTTGGGGTGGATCTAGGAGGAGATAAAGAGAGGAAGAGTATGATCAGAGCATTTATACAAAACTCTCAATTCTCTAACTTAAAAATGAGAACAGATAAAGCAATTCATTTCTACTCTGCTGCTTTCCAGGTTAAAATTTCCTACTACCGGTCCTTAGGAAGGTACATTAGTCGTTTTTAAATTAATAATTTTAGCAACAGTTATAAGATCACCAGGCCACTGCAATTATTGAACATTTTTTCATGAACCAGCCTTGTAATTTATGGTTTCTGTTTTTGTGGACATGGAGCTGAATCTCAGAGGGAAAAAATACTTTTCCTGATAGTGTAACTATTCGTTGAGTTGGAACCCTGCATTAGAATTTAGGGCCTTTAAAATCAGTAAACACTTTGAACAGAACAAATATTAAGAATCAATAAGGACTGCAGATAAATAGTGGGAGATTTGGGGTGAGTTTTTGGAAAACTGTATTTTCATAGTCTGTATCACATAAAATTTCTGTTTATTTGAAAAATACTTTTCTATATTCTTTATTGGAATATGTTAGCATGTGCTGGGCATAAGAAGACACACAGAAATACTGACAGTTTTCATCTTACTCATTTGTTGCGTGTATATATATATGTTCAGTCTTCTTAGGGTGTGAAGACTTTTTAATCATAAGCCTTCTTGTTTAAAATTAAAATTCATTGTCAGCAACAACATATTTTACGATTTCAAAAATTTCAAAAAAAAAAAAAAAAAAAAGATTCTCGGGGCGATTAGGCATATTGAAGCCCTGTGCTTCCTAGTGACCCCAGTCACTGGTTCACAGAGAAGCAATTTTAAAAGTGCTGACTCAGATAGAATTTTCTTCCCTCACCTTCACTAAAGGCAGAAAGCCTCAGCCACAGAGACACATGCTTACGTTTCCCTGATTATAGTGTTAGAAAAGTCTTAAAGAAAGGACAATGATGTGCCTTTTGTCGTGAACTGTTTGAAAACAGGGCTTGACTACTGTCACTTCCTTGTCTCAAATACTGGTTTCTATTTTAAAATATTTAGTGTTATTTGGGGGAGAGTGTTTAAAATGTTTATTTTTAAGCAGGAATGAAATTTCACTTTATGACTGAAATCAAAAGATATGTGATCTCTATGGTCTTTCACAAAACCTCTACAAGACCAAACCATAAGAAAGCCTAGCACAAAGGGGCCGGGAATAGGCAGAAAATGCTACCCTTAACTGAGATGTGTTTGACAATCCTTAGCTGCTAGACGAAAGAGAGACATTTTTCTGAGTGCAGCTCTCGGGAAGGGACAGAGCTCTAGCAGGAAGCTACACAGTCAAAAATATTTGGGCAACACAAGTTAATCTTGGTTAGAAAAAAATCACAAACAAACAAAAAAAGACGGACATAAATTTGGGTATATCATGAAGAGTTGAAGAAGGGGATAGATATGATCAAAATATATTGTGCAAAACTTTTAAAGAATACACACACACACACACACACACACACACTCACACACACGTCAAATGGGAAAATAAATTGAGAGACACTGAGAAAAATGACAGGAATCAAACCCTCGAGTTCAATTTTGTTTCAGAGAGCTACTTTGAATCCCATCAAATGCAGCTCTAGGAGTCTCATTGTTAGACTGCTTCACAGCCGACTTTCCCCCAAGCTACACAGCTTAAAAACATATCCAGGCCTCTTTGTCAGCATCCACATTCTCGGCCAGTTAGTTTGACTTTGTAGGCATCTAGCCCCGAAGCCTTTATGTGGTTGTAAACAGCCATCATTGATGTGTGAATCTTGAAGAGTGCAACATCATATTGGATCTCTGAGGATGATTTCACAAGACAAACTGACTATTCCGCCACAGGCTTTCCACCGTACCAAGGAAGGATGCTACAATGACTAAATATTGTTTATGAGGAAGGAGATATTTTTAATTGAAGAGTCTTCTAAAATTGCTCTACTGCCAGGATTTTTGCAATCTTCACTTAGTCACCCAGTTTTGTGGGATAGGAATAGTTACCCTGACTTTACCAATGAGCAATGATCACTGTATTGCCTAACCATGTAAAAAAAATGGTTGAATTCTGACTCCTCCCATACCATGATGCTATCATGCAAAGGGCAAATGTTATTGCCTTAAACATGTGCGTCTGGTTATCACATGTACATCTCTGACATTCTAGAGATTCTTTATTGTATCTCCTTTTTAACGATTCTGTGTGGTGTGTTGAAGAAAGTGGAATGAAAACTGGATTTGCATTGACTAACTCTTCCAGGTCTCCTTAAATATTGATATTTAGACAATTATACTTAGATATCTATAGTCTAAAGGAAATAAACAAACAAACAAACAGTATGTTAACTCGGTTTTGCCTAAATCCAAGTTTAATATTCTTTTTAGGGTGATGTATGTATCTGTGTGTACATGTGTTCAAAAGAATTTGGTGGATCTATACATGTGTATACACATGGAGGTCAAAGGTTGTGTCAGATGTCTGCCTCAATTGCTCTCCACTTTATTTATTGATGGAATAAATCCAGAGTCTCTAATGGAACCCAGAGATCACTGATTCCAGCTAGTGTAGCCAGCTTGCCTTAGGGATAAACTGTCTCTGCCTCACGAGTTCTAGGATTACAGGTAGCCACCATGCCTGCCCAGTTTCTATCAGGTTTGGGGAACCCCTTACACTTGCATAACAAGTATATCATCTCCTGAATCACCTCCCCAACCCCAAATATAAAATCTTCTTTATGAATATTGAAGTGACCCTTATCACACTGCACATGAAGTCATTTTACGCTTCCGGGGTTGTTTGTATGTCTCTGATTCAAGCACTGCCAGTAGTAGCGTGTAGATAGTGGCATCATTCTCTGAGTAACAGAAAGAAATACAGATACTTGGATCCAAATGCCACAGTAGATCTCTTTACATCTGTAACATGTCATCAGTGCTCTCTAAAGTAGGGCATAATGGCAGAAGTTATGGGCAACATTGTTCATGGTTGTTATGTAAGCCTGGCATTGCTCATGGGCTGTTATGTTCTCCAAGCTGGCTTTATTTTGTACTCACTATCTGCTCAAATCTATCTTTTTATATGGATCTTGAATTAACGTGGCTTTAGCAAAGCTGAGAATATGAGATTCCATCAGTGTTACGGAAATAGATACCAGGTTTGGGACCACAAACGTTCTGCATTCAAGTCTAGATGTTGGGGCTGTTTGTTTTAGCATGCAGCAGTTACCTTACTCACCACATATACTATAAACACAGCAGAGAAGTGGCAAAGTCTAAATGACTAGTTAAATTTCTTGTCATACAAAATACTTACAGTAACTATAATTTTGACCAATCAACCCGAAGTAGGTATTTCAGAAAAGTGTAAACTCTTCCTCTCTCCAGGTTGGTGGGTTTACAATGCAGAAAGAAGCTTTGTGACTCTCTGTTTCCCTTCCTGTTATCAACACTTATAGGAAATTTGATTATTTTAACTATCTTTATTTTTAATACATGGTTTCATCGATGCAATGGTTTTTCATTTTACATAACTAAACACAAAGGAAAGTGTTTAGTACTGTCTAGATTAACACAAAGAATGGGATTAGAATGGGTGTTGTATGTCCTTAGTAGCTAGCCAGTGAATCCATAGACAACACACACTGAGAAGATAGTAAAGGATTGGGATAGAGCCTGATAGTAGAGAACTTGCCCAACATATACAGGGCCTTAGATTTGAACCCCAGTGCTAAGCGAGGGGATCTAGGAAGAGCTTCATCAGACTGTCACAAGAACACAGAAGTGGCAGGAAGAGCTGAAAACATAAAACTGCTGAGCTTTGTCACTGGGGGACTATGGCTCTAAGGAACGGTCGAAGATGCTAGAATGTTACAGTTGGACTGTAGGAGTCTAGACACTACCTTCAAATTACAGGGAGCATCATGAACCTTGAGTTCTGAATGTGACCTGGACACTTCCATCAGCTCTGTTTCCCAGACCAAACTACAAAGCAGAGACTATGAAACCTGCCCAAAATCATACAGCTTCCAACAGAGTATCTTCCCCTCCTCTTTAAGTAGCACCTCATAGTGTATACCTCCAAACTAAGAAGCAATTTCACACCTGCCACAAAGAGAATTGTAAATATATGCAGCAACACAAACACACACACACACACACACACACACACACACACACACACCCTAACCCTTGTTCTCGATATTATGGCCTCTTAGTCAGACGTTCCCTATTGAACACCATCTTTCTTAATTTCAGGCATAAATTCCTCTCCGTAAATATGTCTGCATTGGCTGGCATCTTTCTTGCCTTGTGTAGTTACAATTACTTCAAAGCTGTTTTTGTATATAGGAAACAAATACAGTGACTTTAGACATAGAAACAGCCTTGTACTCATGGCCTCTGCAACCCACATCACTCTGGAGGATGAAGTATGACAGAGAAATTAACAGTGCAATGAAGATGCTCTTGCTGCATTTAAGGTCAAGCTAGGGTCAGACACCCTGGGTCTGGATCATTTTGAGCTTTGCCACACATAATTTTCAAATCATCAAAAAGTCACCCTTGCCCCAAGAAGCAACCACACTTCAGTCCAGGTAAATGGCTGCCTACTTTACGTTGCCTTGGCTTTAAGAAAGAAAGAAAAAAAAAAGAATGGAGCAATGGTTCTGCTCCACAGAACGTTAATTATTTATCCTGATACAAACCTAATTACCTGGCAGTCCTCAGAAATAAAAAAAGGAGGGGGGGCATTAAAAAGAATGAAATAATTAAAATATATTGATAATGAGCACACACTGCCATATTGACCCAACGATGGTTAAGATATCAAAGATGCACTCTTCAAAGGGGTATTATTTTGTAATTAAAAAGAACTGCAGAAAAAGAAACTGAAGACATGATAATTATACAGTGCTTTCAGCAAATGCCATTTAAGGAAAATAATACCGTGTAAAAAGAAGTTAACATGGGGGAAAAAAAAACCTGAAAAGGAACTTGCTGTTGATACGAGCAGGATCAATTATACATGTCTGCAAGGCGATAGTTACCTGTGATAGACTTTTAAATAACAGACACTGGAAATATTAGTTTCAACGTCTGGCTGTTCTGAAGGCAGAAGGGTTGTCATTGTCAACAAAGACCTTCCATCTCTGGGCAGTCTTCCTTGGAATCACAACTGTCACTACCACAGACTATATTCTTAAATTCAGGTTTTTTGGAGAGAGTTCGATTCGATCTACCCTCATTCACAGTTGAAATACCCTTCTGACTTCTTGCCAGACTGAGGGACAGTACTGTTCATGGTTTTAAGGGACCAAATGCTCTGTTTGATACATCCAATAGAGAAAGCATTTGAGTTCAAAGTCATTTCTGGCATCAATCAAGGCAAACATCCTTTCACTCTTCGACTCTCTTCCAACTGGGTGGGCATCCTCTTTAGGGAAAGCGGTCACTATGAATTCACAAAGAATGAGTGGTTTGGACCAAGTGATGTCTAGTCTTTCTGATGCTTTTTTGGGGGCAAGCCAAAATAGTTCTATTAAGGAAAACCAGTAAGCATTATAATCAGCCAGCCCCATTATACTGACAGCACTGACTGATTATTTACTATTGTTTTAAAATGATTAGAAATGTAGTGTATACAGTGATAGAAATTAAATGTAAGACTCTGGGTTGAATTCATATCTATTGCTAACTTTAAGACAAGGCTCAATATAGAGACAAGTTTGCACTCCATTTCTGATGAATATGCACTTTAACCTACACGTATGTCACCCTATCTCTATGAGTAAAGCTGTCAGTGATTAGGAAAAGTGTGTCAGGGTCTGTATGCTCCTAATGACATGGGCACTTGTGGAAAGCAGGTACTTCCCAGACACACAGTGAAGGTGACTAGTGTGAATCAAGTCAACCAACCTACGTCCTATTGGATTTAAGACACAACGATGGATATTTGAAATCCAACATGTCTGACATCTGTTTGTAAGATACTATTGAGAGCTGGAAAGAGCGTAGAGTAGGAGGGAGACTGGATGGTGCAAAGAGCGACTGCTCCCTCCAGCTCCACCCAGACCAGGACAATCACTTGCTTCATGTTTATATATTTAAGTCCACACACAATTGCCACAGCTTATTAGAGAACGTCCCTATACAAATGACGGGTATTCTTTGCCCAGCTTTGCATGGCAAACTCTCATGTGCTCAGGTGCTGGTCAGTTGGCTTGTTCTTTGGATGTTTTTCTTCCTAGGGTGCAAATTCCATCCTGGCACCTCTGTATTAGTCCATACCCTGAGTACAGTCAACCACAAATGGATATCTATTAAAGAAGGAATCACAGGTTGAGAGAGTCATAGACATCACCTTTGAGCATTATTTTAAGATGCTGGCAGCAAATATGACTATCTACAAAGTTACCTCATGAGGAGAAGAATTCTCTAAATGTTACTTTCTGATAAATCTGATAAAATTTCATCAAAAATATAACTCAGTATGTTCCATACCAATTCATAGTCTTGACCAAAGATACCAAAACTGTGATTCAATTATCACATGCTTTTTCGTGGAATATGTGAGCAAGTACATCTCAGGAGCACATAAACACACACACACACACACACACACACACACACACACACACACACACACAAATGTTAGGGATCCACCCATCTCTGCCTCCTGCTTCCCTATCCTAAAGCTGGGATGACAGACACAGACCCTCACACCCAATATTTACATAGATGTTGGAGATCTGAACTGAAGTCCTCATGCTAACATTAGGGGAATTTCACCAACTGAGCCATCTCCCTGCCCCAAAGAAATGCTTTCTAACAAAGAAAGTGCCTTTTATTATTTTTATTCCTATTTTCTGATCATTGAAATAATGTATATTCAATACATAACATTTGGAAAATACAAAAAGCCAAAGATAAGAATTTCTGGGGTGACTATTTAGAGATTACTCTGTTTGGTGTATCAGTCTCTTCTATTTTCCTGGGTCTGTTTTCCCCTGCTTGTCTGTATTATGTATCTAATTGAGATCCTATGGCATGTATAAAATTTCTTACTTCGGTTATTTTCTTGCCTATCACGGTGACATAATTTTCCCATGCCAAGAGTTAATCAGTTCTCCACTTTTAGATATTATATTATTTTCACTCCTCTCTACTATAAATATTGCCATAATGTCAAATACTATAAATTATCCCAACAAATTTGGGCTTCTATTATCATTGTGTGTGCATAATCAGGCAAGGGAGAGGCATGTGCTCTACTTTGAATATTCCTGGAACAAAAATATAAGAAACTTTGAAGAGTTAAGAAAGAAAGAGATAGGCTGGGCTCTTACTCAGGAGTAGGGTCCATGACCTAGATTATGTAAGAGGCTGGGTTCTACCCCTAACACTGAGAAAAGCAAAACAAGTATGGAATCAAAAAACAAGAATAAAGGGATGAAGAAGAAAAATAGAGTAACTAATAACTCAAACCAGAAAACATTTGTCTATTATGGCCTGGCATTTCCACCAATAAAGAAGTGACTTGAACTTGGTTCTTTTGTGACTCCTGGTCAGATCAACACATCTCAACAGCTCTGTGGTTTAATATTTCATGAAAAGGAGTGGGTGTGTGGTTCAACTTTATTTTCATTTTGAGTATTTTTTTTTCTGGGTTCCCAAATAAGGTTTGGTATGCGAGAGAAAACTAGAAAAGGTGAAACACAGCTGTATTTTCTCCCAAGTGGAGAAACAGACGCCCCCAACTAAGGGTCTCCTCGAAGAACTTTTCTAGTAGCTTACTGATTAATGTGTATTTCCCTAATTAGACATATCATCTCTGTCACACTTACCTACGGGTAATTGCTTTTTCTATCAATTCTGCACCAAATTTCATGGCTAAGCTGATGAGCCCGTGTGAAGATGTGTAAATAGTGTGCTCATGAATGCTGCAAGGGTGTTTGAAATGCTCGCCCTGGAAAGCACTACTGCAGTATAGAACCTTGGACTGGGACTTGAAGACTTGGGTTCCGTCTTCTAACCCAGGCTGGTCAAATGGTCTACTTTTTTTATTTTTTTCTTTTCACTAAAATAAGGCATCTTGTTTACAACACAGAATGGTGCAAATAAACCAGGGGTATGTGTCAACCATGTCCTTGGTCTGTTTATTTAGGTGATTAGGGGGTGGGGTGGGGTGGGGCTATGCTCTGGGGAAACTTCAGTGTCCCGCTTTAACTCCAAGTCACTTGTTCAGGTTGTGAGAAACTTGCGAGGCATATCTTTGGAATTCATCCACTTTCTAGAAACAATGGCTTTAGCGAATGGCAGGGAACCCGGATGTGACGATTAAGAGGGGGATTCAGATTTTACAAAGCAACAACAGTTACACAGCATTTGAAAATCGTGTGCGTCTCTACTAAGGCTGGGTTCAAACACACAGCATCCTCCCTGGCCATTGTTTTCAGTTCCAGTGCAAGAAAAGTGAAAGGAAGTTAGGTGGGGAGTAGTTCATATATTATAAGGACATTTTCCCTCATTTGAACAGTACTAAAACATGGGACATTAATTATTCAAGCCCTTCATCGCAAACTTGCTTTTCGTTGTGATAATGAGTCAGAGTTTAGCATCACACGTAAAACAGGCGGGCGCTCATACACACAAATGATCTGGCTTATAGAGTTTCCCAAATACCGTAGTAACCTAATTAGGTTTTCATTAATATGTTCTGTGGAATCTTTGAAACGTCTGGCAACATCCTTATCTCTGTAGAGTTACATGTTGATTGCCCAAGGTGATTTTTCCATCAGATCCCACACGTTGGTTTGAAACAATTTGTCTTTGTGCCTAAGAGAGCTCCTTGAACAGGTTGGGGTACGGCTGGAGCAGCCACTGTGCCTGCCTGAGTTCTTACCTGGAGATCCGGCTTGCGTCTGCGGCCCAAGCTTCAGCTGTACAAATACATCGTGCCATCTGCACATGGCGGGGGAATTGAGCCTGGAGACGTTCAGGACCTGTGTCAGTATTTTCACAGAAGGACTGTTTATGAACAGATGTTCTGTGGTGTTTTTCACAGAAAATGGACTCTGGAGAGCGAAAATGTCTATCAATTACCGGGGTAGTATGTATAACAGCAATTTTTAACCTTGAGAAAGAGTTTCTGAAAGTTCTCAACAAAATATTGTCAACTGTGACCACTTTCTTTGTCTCAAGTCAGACGCAACCTGGGGTCATATGCAAAGTAGACACTGTCAGGATGTGGGGTGATCTCTCAGCTGGAGAGATGGAATTCTCCACCCAACTGGGGGGGGCGGGTTCCTGGTATAATATGCTTTCATAACTGGTAAGATCTTGCTGTCTATAAAACTGCTGCTGTTGCCTCCTCTGTTTTTATTTTTCATTTTCTTTCTGTTTTTTGTTTTTAATAGAAAGAAAACATTAAAACTGTGGGATAGAGTAGACAACTAGATTTAAAAAAAAAAATCAAGTGCTCTCAGTGTGTTCCATTGCTTTGGTAAAATAAAAAGGCTTTAAGTGGGTAAGTGGTTCAAAAATGTTAATTACGCCTGGAAAATTAAGCATTTACAGCTTTATAAATGAACTGCTTTGCTCTAGCCTCCTTCCTGGACCCAACCTGAGGCACTTGGAGATGGAGTCCATGGCGCCTCATGGCTGACGTTCCGGAAGATGGAATTATCTCTAGTAGCAATACCAGGAGCATGGAACCCTCTCTGTGACCTGTTGACAGACACCATGTTTTGCATAATATATATATTTTCATTTTCCCTTAGCTTTCTTATTATTTATTCAATAAATCCTTTTTTCTTGCTGACAGCAGTTGTATTTATAAAGCTAAATCCAACACAGCAAAATGTTCATCACTTTATAAACTAAATGCTAATGTTTTATTTATGTGCAATGAAGAGAGAAAAAAAGAATTGAATTGATGTTTACCTACCAGGCTGCAGAGAACTGCAGTACCATAATGGTGGAGTTCAGAAGCATTCTGGCTTGTAATTTTGGGTGTCAACATTTGAATTGCAGAAAGAGTTTATGCAGACATAGCACGTACACAAGTGCAGTTTAGATCCACATCTATAAAAATAACATCTGTTTAAGCATACATTACATTTAAAAATAACTGTACAGTGATCAGCTGGTTAAGTACAGTTAACCAGATGTCGTTTTAAAGGGCCAGATGGAACCATGAAACGAAGATTGAAAAATTAAAAAAAAATACTGTGAAAGGTCAAAGCAATTAAGCAACCTGTTTTGTTGGCATGTAATAGTTAAAAAGTAAGTTGGAGTACTTCGGGAGGGAGAGGCTTAAAGATGCAGCCCTTGTAGCCAGGTTCGGCTCCTCTAAAGGCAAGGGGGGGAATTATCTAGGGCACCCCTGGAATCAGAAGAACTCATTCACACTAGCATGGAGAAGACCGGGTTTCCTGTGGTTCCCAGCAAGCTTGAAATCAGAGATTAGAGGGATCTTGGGCAACAGATACAAAATTTTTGTTACACATCATACAGGAGTTCACAGGACTCCTCTATGTCTTTACAGTGACTCCAATTTAGAAAACACAGCCACACTCAAACATCTGTAAGGAATAGAATATTAAATGTTCACATGCACACACACACACACACACACACACACACACACACACTGTAATACCTACATAAAATAGCTTTAGCCACTTCACAATGTATATATATATATATATATATATATATATATACACACACACACACACATATATGTGCCAAAACATATTGTAGTGCATGACTTAATTAACTTAATGTATGTTTTAGTGCATTAATTTACTTTTCAATAATAAAAAGATAAAGAAATGAAAAGTTTCCTTAATATGAGTCACAAGCCTATAGGCTGTGTGTGTGTGTGTGTGTGTGTGTGTGTGTGTGTGTGTGTGTTTTCAGTCAAAATTTAAACTTATGTTACCAAGTCGGACGGGCCAGTTAAACTTTCCAAAGTACAATCGATACCTGAAGTTAAGCATTTTACCATAACGGTGAATAAGACTAAACACGTTAACCTACTGTTTAAGTCCTAAATCAGTTCTTTAAACCTGAGACACTGGGTGACTGTCCGAAACACTCAGATTGGTTATTTTTCTTTTCTCATGTTGGGTATGACAAGGAAAAGATGAGACAAATATTTGTGGACTAGCTCTAATGAGACAGGCTCTGTTACAAACATGCTTGCATACATCAGAGGTCACTGCAGGAGGCTCCTGGGGCCTGTGTGGCTGCAGATGTGTTTTCTTTGGCCTTCGCCAGGCTTTAAGTTTGAATTAATTGCCAAAAAGTAAAAATTGGGAGGTTTTACATAAAAGCCCGGATTTCCAGCTTCCCGGAAAGTCTGGCAATCCCAGGTCTGAGGATTTTTTTTTCCATTGGGGGAAAATTATACTGGGTAGAGCTAAAAGGAACAGCTGCCTGTAGAGAAAAGCAAAACTTCTTTCTCCCTTTTGTCTCGAGCAGACTCACAGTGTGTCAGCATCTTGTCCCCAGCCCACTTTCCTTGTCTGTGGTACCCATCCAGTTGCTGGATGTTTTTCAGACTATCGATTCTGATAGCCATCAACTTCCTTGATGCTCAGTCATCCTTGGGAAGAGAGTACAGTTTTGTTATTGATATTTTATTGGAAAGTGAACACAGATGAATCTTTGTGTCTCCCTTAGGACATCCTGTTCCTGACAGCGTTGATACTCACGTTGGAGCCCTGTGGCGCTGTTCTTCCTCATTAAAGCACCCTGACTTGAGACAGTTAAAACCATAGACCTCTCAGTCCACCACACAAGAGAAGCCGGAGCTATTCTTATGGACAGAACAAGTACACTAAAAGTACCTTTGGAGCATACATGGCTGGTCTGTGACCCTCGCTACATATGTTAGCAAAGAAATACCTGTCTAGCCTCAATGGGAGGGGATGTGCTTGGTCCTGTGGAGGCTTGATGCCCCAGAGAATGGGAATGCTAGAGGGGTGAGGTGGAAGTAGATGAATGGGTGGGGCAGCACCCTTTTGGAGGCAAAGAGGAGGGATATGTGGTTGGGGGCTCATAGAGGAAGAACCAGGAAGGAGGATACATTTGAAATGTAAATAATTAAAATAATAATAATGAAAAAAAGTGCCTTTGAGCTTTTATAGAAAGTGACCCATCATCTATGGACCACTGACCTTCACAACTAAAGATGTATGTATCTGTAACTACGGAGATTTCATCTCTCCTTCCTGGTCCAGGTTCACAAACTCTGATGTCTTCTTCTGTTCAGGGACGTGGGCTGAGAAGGACCCCAAGGCTTCATTTGAGCTGAATGGGTGAAATTATACCTGAGAAAAAAGAAAGCAACAACCTGGACTATGGGGGCTTTGTGTGGTGTGTGTGTGTGTGTTATGTGGTGTGGTGTGTGTGTGTGTTATGTGGTGTGGTGTGTGTGTGTGTGTATGGTGTGTGGTGTGTGTGTTGTGTGTGGTGGTGTGTGTGTGTGTGTGTGTGTGTGTGTGTGTGTGTGTGGGGTGTGTGTGTGTGTGTGTGTGTGGGGTGTGTGTGTGTGTAATGATTAAAGCATATTTTTCCTTTGTGGTAATAGCACTCTACTCTTGGAAGATCTTTTTATTACTGTTTCCCTTTTCCAGTGCTGACATTTTTTTAAATATATTTTTCCATAGTCCATAACTATCATAGTAACAAATAACTGCTAAGCAAGTTTTACTTTCTATCTAGATATGCATATGCTCTTTCAAATTGAATGCCTTCTTCTTTATTGTTCTTGCTATTTAGGTTTTAAGGGGAGAAATGTCATTAAAACAATGTAAACGGAAGGTAGCTGGAAAACAGATTAACATACAGTTGTGCCGTGAACCCAGGAAAACAGTGAAGCAAATCTCTCTGTAGGGATCCAACTGCACTGTTGAAAAGGAAGGCAGCATCCAGTGTGGGCTGAAGTCATGTGATCCCCCAGCAGCCCAAGAAGAGAAGCTGACTCACATGGTGCAAAGGGGACTTCTGTCTCTTGGGTGAAAATAAACTCTTTTTAGTTAGCTTGCGGAGTTGCAAGTTTCCATGTGGTATCGTAATACTTACCTCAGTATGATTGACACAAGCCCTAAGTATCACGTCCCACACCCCTTCCTCTGTCTCCACTATCACTGAACACTGTCTGCTCTCAGGGTCCTCTTCCACATCTGTGCAGCAGACCAATGCTGTGTGATCTTCCCTGCACCTCTATCTTAAACCTCCCTTGAGGGTTATGGTTTTAAAGGGACAGAGCACAAGGTGCAGGGATGGAGAAGGGGGTAGGGAAGAAAAGTGAAAGTTGAAGAATAAAGATGAATTTTAATGCAACTAAAGAATGAAAGACTCCACCCACCCACTCCTCCTCCCACAATATAATGTAGGGAAGAAAATTGTCAAACAATATTTAAAGGATTAAAAAAAGAAGAAGAAGAAGACTGTAGCACAGCTATACTCATAGGACCTACTTGTGGTGTTGGAGATTTGGGAAGAAAACCCAGTATTTTTGGACATAGCTCAAATGCAACAAGAATAACCCAGAAGACACTGTGTCTTGATCATTTAAAATAGCATGAGTAAGCAATCGTGGGTGGTAAATACCCTGGACTCAATGCTGGCAAGACCTGACTCCGAAGCCATCCACAAGAGAAAAAAAAAAAAATCTTTGATGCAAAAAAGTAAGGACAATGAAAGCTGAGATTTAGGGAATAAATAAATAAATAAATAAGTGTCTGAGAAAGCGTGTGTGAAGAGTACAGTCAGAAAAGAGGGAACAAACCTTCCCCAACACCGGGACCCTCCAGCTCAGAATACACTCCTTCCTCCTCAGTTAAATGAACTGTTAAAAGACCCAAACCAAAGCTGCAGCTACTGCGCCAAAAATAACTTGGGAGTTGGAGCAGATGGCCCCACCTCTCCATCTGATCCCAGCACATCCATCACCTCTCCTTCACTCACTTGCAGGGCCACAGAGGAAGGCAGGCTCCTAGACACCAACAGACCAAGAGGAGGCCAGAGAATCCAGTGCTGGGGCTGCCTACATAGCCTTGTTAATAATGCCAAGGTAGACACCTCTGCTTTCAGATTTGAAGGAGTGTGCTGGAAGTGAAGCTGCCTTCTTTCTCACTAACACTCATCCCTTGTTGGCTGATAATGTGCCTCGTGGAACAGCCGATCTGGGAATGTAGGCATCCATCACACAGTCCTGAGGCTGCCGAGATTAAAAGCTAGTGGAGGGGAAAAGACCCACATTTGGGGAATGACACGAACCATTGAGCCACTTTCTCACTCACTTTGGGGTGTCTTTTCTATGAAAAGATAAAGAAGAAAGCCATTCCCCTGACCACATCATTATGTGAGGCACCAGTTCAAAGTTGCCTTCTGGGCCTTATGCAATAGAAGAGAAACAGATATGCAGTCACATTGGGGGTGGGGACAGCAGCCAGCTACTCTGAATGGGGAATACCCACAACTAGACTGTGGTGAGCCCTGGATGTCTCTGGGAATGTGTGCATACAGTCAGGTCCCAAAGACACATACAAAGACAATGGCAACATCTTAGCATTATCTGGAAGCACTTCCTTGATCACAGAAACCCGGGTTTCAGAAAACCAAGGTGGAAAAGGACTAAGTATAGGAGACTCGAAACCAGAAAGTGACAAAATAAAATGCCAGCAACCACACCCTCTGAATCAATTAACAACAGGAATAAGGAAGCAGCTTAAAATTGACTCTTGCTTCCTGTCAAGGGAACATGAAAAGCCGTAGAAGCAACTGACTCCCCAGACAGAAAAGGGGAGATCTGCAGGCCAACGCTATAGAATTCTTTGTTTCCTCAGGAGACAGAACTTAAATTATTATACAGAATTTTCTGAATCTGAAATGTTGGCAACTGTTTATATATTTTTTAAATTAAACTCTGGGCAGACAAACAAATACATTTGTATGCTAAAGGCAGCTTGCTGGCTGCTAGCTGGGGAACTTTTAGTTACATTTGGTAATTTCAGCTAGACAACGTGCAAATATATATATTTAAAAAATGGCACTTGGGAAAGCTCAGTCTGTAGTGAGGACTTAGTTTCATCCCCAGAAGCCATGTTAAAAAAAAAAAAAAGCCAAGGGTGGTGGTATATACTTGTAATCTCAGTGCTTGGGAAGTAGACAGTCCATGGTGCTTGCTGGCCAGCCAACATAATAGAATCAGTTTGTGGGAAAAAAATGTGAGTGTCCCTCCCTCCAAAAGCAAGATAGAGAGCAACAGAAGAAGAGATCTGAGAAGACTTCCAAAGTGGATCTCCACCATGACACATGCACACATGCGCAACACACTCACATATGCACACATGTGCACATACATGTGCAGACACCCATGCACACATGCACACCTGAACCCAAACACACACAAATGTGTAGCAGCACAATAGAAAGTCTCTTGGTTTGGAAAAAAGAAAAAGAAAGGATACAAGATCAATTTTCCACTTTACTCTCAGTAGCCGTATACCCTCAAGGAAACCATAGTTCCCTGGGCTTGGTCTCTTCATCTAAGAGTGAGATTGTTGTCTCAATCACACTGTACATGAGAGAGCTAGCTCCTCAGGTATCATCAGCCCCAGATTTCTAGGCACAGATACCTGTTTTGTCTTTTATACTATACACTTAAAATAATGTCCCTAAAGGAGTAAGGAAACATAAATACTATAGTGTAATAGTGTAACTATCTAATAAAAGCATCGGAAGTAGAGAGAATGTGACATTCTCCATGGAATGCTTTAAAGGGTATTGTAGGGTACTGAAATCGGACCAACTTTACACTCCCTAAGTGTGAGAACTGGGAAATCCCTGTGAGTGAGCATTGTGAGAAGACTGACCATTCAAGAGTTAAGTGTATATTGTGACTGGGAAAGAACCTTCATGGTGCTGACGATGCTGTACAATGATACCAAGGCTGGATCCTCAAGTGCTAACCAAAGAAGATTTGGGTCGGGTGTCGGGGTGGGGGATGCAAGCAAGTTCTTACTATGTAATCCAGGCTAACTTTGAACCTTCAGTGCTTCAAAACTCAGATCCCCAAGCACAGAAATGTCAGGCTGTGTGCCACAATGGCCAGCTCCTGGTTTTGTTCTTTGTAATGGTCTTAGTACATGTCTTCAAACATTTGTTCTATGCTAAGGAAGCCGTAATAGCTCTCCTTGCATTTAGCCACTAAGCAGATTCTCCCTGTATGCTTACATTTTTCCCAAGGATTTCTACATTTAATATATGTTAGACCCAAAACAAAAACAGAAAGAGAGAGAGAGAGAGACAGAGAGAGAGAGAGAGACAGAGAGACAGAGAGAGAGAGAGAGACAGAGAGACAGAGAGAGAGAAGGAAGGAAAAAGAAAGAAAGGAAGGAAGGAAGGAAGGAAGGAAGGAAGGAAAGAAGGAAGGAAGGCAATCAAGGCATGTGTTAAACATTTTGGTTTATTCTTTCTCAGAAAGTTCAGAAATTCCTCATTAGCTGTGTTTCTCAACTTCATTTCTAGAAAGAAAAATTATTATTTTTATGGAATTTTAAAAAAAGTCCTGTTTTAGCAAGTGCACAAGATAAAACAAGATATTAATATTTCTAAAAATAATCTTTTATGTCCTACTCCTGAACTGGGATTCCAAACACATGGCCTTTTCCAGGCTTCCCACAAACTTAAACTTAATATAAGACTGAATTGCTTCTTAAAGACATCAGTATTGTGTCTCGCTCTGGGCTTTATACAAAGCCAATTTCTGGGTGTATCATAATGAATGTTTTCAAATCTGGACATCTGACATTGGCATTGACAGACGTCTAGCTTCATAACCAGTGAAACTCTTAATGCAGTGGTCAATATTAAACATTCTCGTGATAAGTTTTGTTTAACAGCCCCAGACCTATCAGTAGCATCAGAGTCCTACCAATTTCTTTAGTTGGGCTGAATGCAACTCATAAACACCAAACAAGACTGTTTAGCAACTTAGCCGGAGTGTTTTACCTCCTATCCCGTAGCTTTTAAGGACTACCTTCTGCTCGGCTGCCCTGTAACTTTTACAGCCATTGTTTAATTTTATGCATGTGCACACAATTACATTATGCACTAATCCAGGAGCGCTCGGCAATTGCTCGCACTTAGATTTTCCCCTTATTTATTTTGCAGATGGGAAACTCTCTGCTTTTCGGCAATCAGCTCCATGAGGGATATGTCTGAAAGGTATTTCATTAACGTCGCTTGTTTGGTTTTCTGTTTGTTTGATTTCCCACACCCCACTCTCTACTAAAAAGCAACTGAATGTATGTGGGCTTTTGATTAGGTCTAAGTGTCTGTCATCCAGAGTCCTTTTTTTTTTTTTTTTTTTTCCTGTAGACATGAAAGATCTACATGGAACATGCTGAACAGGGCTCACAGTGAAACACTGGAGCTTTTCACAACCTAAAACAGTCAGGGTACCCTGAGAATAGAACAAAAGAAATTAAACCGCTGGATATGCCGCAGTTGTCTCATGCCGCAGTTAGAAATTTAATTATTTTATCTCATAGAATAATGTGCCCTTCAGAAATCATTTTGGACTAGATGTTTCAAACCAATGATCTGTAGTTAATTATCTTTAATAACTGTTGCACATTATGGTTAGATCTATGTTTTTGCTAAACCAATTAATAATATCTTCATTAGTATAAAGACAAGGTAGCAGGGTCCTTTCATTTTTCACATTGAAAGAGTAGAGATTTTAAACACTGTAATTTACTTTAGCCATACATTCCCAATGATATGACTAATTAATGAAACTTCAAAGACATAACTTCCGAAAAGCTACTTATTTTAGCGTCATTGTTGAACACTTAATGACATTAGATTGGAGGCATTGCTGACATCCTCCTATCCATGTTCTAGAATTGACTAAACCCTTTAAGCCACCAAAATGTTTAATGTTAAGGAAAGAAAGAGAGAAAGAAGAAAGGAAGGAAGGAAAGAAGGAAAGAAGGAAGGAAGGAAGGAAGGAAGGAAGGAAGGAAGGAAGGAAGGAAGGAAGGAAAGGAAGTTAATTGAATTTTAGCCCCATACAAGACCTGTTGATCATAGAAAACAAATTTTTAAAAAATGGATGGGTGACTCATGTCTCTCTCATCTTCATAGGTGTGATGACCGTGGGATAAAAGATTCCATTATATATAATGGAATCTTATATATTTATATATTTATATATATTATATATATAAATATATATATATTTCCATTATATATATAATATATATATATATATATATATATATATATATATATATATATATATATATATATATGTTAATCCTTTTGTTATACTCCAGATTTTATCCCCCTCCACACTAGTGAGCTCCTGGACAGCCTGCTGACTGCTGACTGTAAGAAACAGAGAAGGCCATGACTGAAGTAAACAGGTATCTGTTGCTCTTGCCTTTTGCCTTACAAGTTGTGTTTAGAGTGACAGGTAACTAAACAGGGATGCGTTCTCTAGTATGTGGCAAATCCAATCAGACACATGCCACATTCATATCAACTATGGAGAAACTTCAGATTCCTCAGCCTTCTCTATCTCAGTCACATAAAGTGTAGTTGCTTACGGAAGACAATTGGGGCCAACCACTCCTTTGGAGTTTTGGTGCCTTATAATTCCTCAGCAGTTTTACAGTAGGAAACATGACTTTGAAATATTATTTAATATGCACATTCATAGACTTAAAAGCCCCTTATAAAAAAGTTTGTTGTTGTTGTTGTTTTAGGAAAATTTATTTCTATTCCATCATGTTGAAAAATATATGGAGTGTTGAAGTGGCATGAACATGAGCTTTTTAGAAGTAAAAAAGAAATGTGTGTCGAAGGATAAGCAAAAGCGTGATGCATGTTCATTCTATCTGTGGAAGGGTCTCATGCACAGGAGGCACAATCATGATGGCAGAGGTGAACCTGAACTGGTCTGGCACTGCCTAACAGCTAAAGTGAAGAGGGGACTGCACCCTGAACACCGACTTACCTGGAAACCGGGAACTTCAAATTGCTTCACCCCCCGGGTCCAGTTAGCTTGCTTTCTCCTGAGGAGGAGCAGAATTGTTGAGTTAAGAGGAACATTTTCATGCTTCTGGGCACAAACGTGCTGGGGAGGGGGGCATAGGAGCTCTCCCATAATTACATATGCTGCATGCCACATGCTCTTAGAAGGTGAGAGTAGGAAGTTAGTCATTCAATAATTTCACATGTCATATGACCAAGGTCTTATGGGAGTAGGCGATAGGACAGAGGAACATAATTAAAGGAAGATAATTTAGGGGAACTAATTTTAAAGGTCTGAAAATGGGCTTGGTGACCCATCAGCTTTAGTTCAGGCTATTTGCAAAATAACTCACACAGTTTAATCTTAAACATGTTCTTGAATCAAGAAAAAAAATGAAGTCACTTGGGTAACCTCTAAGACCATTTAAAAATGTCCCCTAACTGCCCATTCCCATAAGCTTTTTTTTTTTAAATTAAATCAATTTTCAAACCTATTTGTTGATCTGATAACTGAAGGTAGTTATTTCTGAAGTCTTTGTTCTCTCAATGCAAATGAGAGGGAAAGCTGGGCTTCCTGGAGTGAAGATGCCCTATCTAGAAACCATTCACACAATGAAGTCCATTCTTTGTGCAAAAGATGAGACGATCATACAAGACTGATATTGGGTCTGCCCAGGTCGTTGCCTGTATTGCTCAGTTCTCCACAAAACAGCAGTCATAGAGGATGTGTGTATTTGAATTCATAGAGATTTGTAAGTTTACTAACAAGGTGAGGGAGGCTTAGAAAACCTATGCTCTTTTGTCTAGAGCCTGAGACTCACGCAACCTGGGCCTGTATCTCAGTGTAAGTTTCAGCATTCTAGAATTGAGGGAGCTAGTGATACTGACTCCAGCTCTGTAGGTTAGAGATGAGGTGAGATGATCCAGCTCAAACAGTAAAGTGGGGAAAAAGTGAAGAACTCCTCTTTCTTTGGTGACGTGTGTGTGTGTGTGTGTGTGTGTGTGTGTGTGTGTGTGTGTTGTGTTGTGATCCCACCTGTCTCTGCCTCCCAGTATTAGAAGTGTGTGCACCATCAGGGCAGGCTTTGTTTGTTTGTTTGCTAATGAGTTCTAGGAGATTGAACTCAGGTCCTCGGAGTAATTGCATTAGCAAACAAGCCATCCCCGCATCCCTGTTTTGCACTGGATGTTTTGTACTCTTCTTCTGATTTGATGAGGTCCAGCACATATGAAGGCTCTGTATATTACAGAGCCCATCAGCTTATGTGCCAGTGTCCTCTAGAAAATTATTTTCAAATATCTCTAGAAACAGTGTTTAACCTGAGCACACCAGGAAACATCAAGTCAACATGAGACTAAACATTATATCTTCCCACTTAAAATTAGGCAAGTGCTTCCTCTGAAGTCAGGTGCTAAGACTTGGCCTTAGCTACAAAGGCCATTAGAAAATGTCTTATGGCAATCTGGAGTTAGGGCCACTCGGGCCATGAAGACTTTGACTGTTGTTCTACATATTAGCCTGTGAGTTCTTCCTCTCCATACTCAGGCTTTCCAGAGTTTTCCTTTTATCTTATTAGATCTAGACAACCTTTCTCCATCTACATAGCAACTGAGACCTCTTACCTGGGAACAATTTGTATGACCACTCATCCCACACATGAATTCCAGCCCATTTTTTATGTACTCATAAATCCTTTGCTGATTATATTCCTCATTTTAAAAATGTTCTTTAAACTTGGAATTCATGATGCCTGCCCTGTCCCCTAACACAGTAAAAGTAGAGAGGACTGATTCTTACGTTCATGAGTTCTCACATAATGCTTGACTGATAAAATGTTCAGTAAGTGAATGAATAAATGTCCTAATATAAGTGTCACAAACTTAAGAAGTCACTCTAGTAAGAGGCCTTCAGACACCATTGAGCTTAGGCCTATAATGAAGTTACATGTCAGTGGACTGAATTTATGTTTTTCAGTCAAGATGATGTGCAGTTGACTGTATTAGGAGGGGGGGGAAACACTGTGACAAGACTTTGTTTCAGCACATTACGATAATCCCAGCTAATCAAGGTACATCATCAATTTCAAAGTCTTTCCCACAAGCTAAAAGCTCCAAATGGAAAAATCCCCTCCATTACTAAAGGAAAAGCACAAATCACAACCTCTCTCGGTATTCTTGTCACTCAGCAGTCATTTTGGAGAGAGGAAAAAAAAAAGGGACCCATTCAAGTTGCAACTTTCTATGTTTCCCCCACCTCCTGTATGCTGCAACTGCTTTGTGAGAAATTACATGGAGGAGGAAAAAAAAGCAGTTTGCAAATAGCTTTCAAATCCAGAGTGCTCTCCTGAGGATAGGATCCTAATAGGATAGAGATGAGGCTAAGTTGCTAGAGGCTGCCGCCCATTACTCTTTTGTTTCCACTCCAGAAAAACATGCACAAATCTCCTAAGGAGGCTTCTGGGCACGTGTTTTTGCTTACTGCCTAATGTGGTTCTAATAACACAAACATTCCAGCGAAGCAATGACGACGATGCAGCGAGAGCTACAGATATTAGAGGCCCACGCAAAGGAAGCGTTTGGGGAAAGACAGTAAATGCGTCCCTGACATTTTCTTGTTACTGCCTTGGTATAACTCCTCCTGGTCTGCATTAACAGAAGAAGAAACACAGACCGAGGGAAAACAAACCAGAGGAATTTGAGGACAGCATTTTTTTTTTTTTTTTTTGGAATACCCCAAAGTATACTTGGTTCAGAGGAAGTCCGGGCTTTCTAAATACACGTGTGTGAATCAAATACAGTTTTGTGGAATTCTTTTTCACTGTCTCATTCATTGCAGATTCTCAGACAAGGACCAAGTATGTACTCCTTGGGTAAGAAAAAGAACCCTAAACTTATCATGGTACATCTTACACTTTAAATTAATCCTACTGAAGGAGGTTGTATACTGGCTCATCCAGGCATCAATTCCAATGCCATTGGAGTGTCTTAGACTCTGAGTATTAGGTGGAGATGGGATATAGTTAAACCTTAGGCCAACAGCTCCCATGTTCTCTGGGTCTCCTGCTGGCATATGGCTTAGGTGGAAGAGCCCAGGCTCTTAGACTGTTCTCATGGTGCAGAGCACATGTTTCTTACCATAGCCTCTTTATTTGAAATATAGGAAGCTGTTGGCTCCAAAAGGCCTTACTTCATCATTTATATAACATTTTTGCCTGAGTTGGAGTTCTCCTTAAGGTGATCGTCCATGTGGAAGAGAGTTCGGTGTAGAACATCCCACGAAAGGATGACATCTACATCAAACTTGATAGCATGACAGAAGCAAGTCCAAACCTCTAGTTACTTCACAGAGAAAAAGAAAAAAACAAAGGAAGAATAGAACAAAAGAAAGAAGGGCGGGGGAGGGATGGGAGGAACGGGAGGGGAGGAGAAATAAGGATGGGAGGAAGGAAGAGGTGAAAGGAGGAAGGGAAGTAGGTAGAAGAGAAAGGAAGAAGAAAAGAAAGGAGGAGTAGATAGAAAGAGGAAGGAAGGGAAGCAGGAATGAAGGAAGTGAGGGATGGAGGTAGGAAAAGAGAAAGAAGAAAAAGAGAGGTCGGGAGAGAGCTAGGAAGAAGAGAAGGACAGAAAGAAAAGAAAGAGGTTCTCATTCCCCAAATCTACCCTGAGTTAAGGTTACTCACACTTGGGATCCAACTCCCTATGGAACACAGGGTCTATCACAACATTCACTCTCAAGACACATCACTCCCACTTGGGGGTTGGTGCTTTTAAAAGCTGTTACCTTTTCCTACCACACACACACACACACACACACACACACACACACACACACACACACACGTCTTTCAGTTCTCTGTGAAATACCCAAGCACATCTTTGCATATGAATATCCCCTGCTCAGAGGTTTCATATCCTTGAAGACTCAGAGAATACTCAAGTATCCCTCAGCATTCCTGGGCAGGGTGCCTCAGGGTGTGAAGATTTCAGTTATCACCTGTGTAGGAAAGTTTGTCTTCCCTTGATTACTGTTGTAATGACAGTCACTAGGGTGGGTTATGGACCTCATATGCCTCATGCTAAGCTCCTCAGTACACTTGCTTGCCTAAAGAAGAAAGTCAGGGTAATGCGTATGTGATTCTGCATGTTCCCAGAAAAAATTGAGCAGAGCCAGTGGAGTTTCTCTAGATTTCCAAGCTACTCAGTCACAAGCAGGTGAGTCTTGGATGCTTCCAGATGTTTAAGAACCCTGCCTGTCACTATATCTTCAGTTCCAAGGGACCATCAATGTTCTGGGTATAACATGGTTTACAAGTGTCTTTGACTCAATAATCAATCACAAAAAAAGATACACTTGAACAATAAACACATTTCTCATTTGTTAAGTATTTGCTTGAATATTTTGAATAATATTTGACCCAGCATTGCCAACTACAGAGAGAAAGTGAGCTATGTTTTGGTTCCCCGGAAGTAAGTACGTATTGAAAAGCTGTGTGGTCTTGTCTGGTTCAATTAACCTCTCTGAGGCTCTACTTTCTTGTGTGTGAAATAAGAGATCATAATACAACCTAGGCATACAGTGTGATGAGAATACAAGTAAGAAAGCACAGTGTGCACGGGAGGGGTACTCCCTGCCTCTGGAAGGATGGGCAATTAGGATCCTCTGAGGCCAGTGTAAGCATACAGCTGCTCCTTCGCTACAGTGATAGGGGAAACGATGCCTTTTGGGATGATCATGAAGTCTTCCCTACTTCTTCAACAATGGGACTGAAGCTATGAAGATGACATGAAGTTAATGTTTGTCACATTCCAATTGAAGAGAAAACAATCACAGAATTAACTAACCCGTGTACAGCCAAGGGAGCACTGATTACTGTTTGTCAAGAGGATGGCTTTGTATCTGTTTCATTTGCATAATCACTTCATATATTTTTCTTGTCTTCCCTCACACCAAAATAAGGGACTAAAGACTGATGATCAAAATACAGGACTACATAGTAATATTTAGATTATTGTGGTGTCTGATTTCCATAGAGTTCAACTGAAAATGTTGCCCCTGCACTGAAAAAAAGTAATGACTTAATAGGGACTGTAAAGAAAAAAAAATCACTGAAAATTGAATTTTAGATCTCAGATTATTTGTCTTCTCACTGAATTTGGGTTTTTTAAGGCCTTTAATTAAAATCCTAAATTTGATTTTCTTTTCCATTTTAAATGAGATTTTTCTACTCTAAGAGTAAAAGCATCTTTTTTCCTAATGGATCATTGAGACATTTTCACCATTGGTCCAACAGCTGAACAATAGGAAGAGGGCATCACTATACACGGGTTGGTAGGGTTGGGATGCTGAAAAAGACCCCAAGGCCAACTGACTGACATCTGTAGCCATCCTGCACAGAGCATCTACACGGGCCATTGTCTGTGACCACAGATGAAAAGACACACTTCACACCAGCCTGCAGGAAGGTGGTTTACAGGAACACGTGGTAGCAGAAGTCAAGCCGGGCTTTTTTAATGCAGCCAAAATCAGAGAGCACTATAAATCTCCCTGGAAAACAAGTTTATAAACTCAAGTTATGTTTAAATAAACATTTGAAGTTGAAATGCTGGACAGAACCCCAGAATGTGTCCAGTTTTTTATTTTTATTTTTATTTTTTTCCTCATCCTTTTCTTTTCTGGTGCTGCATTTAATTCTATGACAATTAACAGATTTCCCCAATTTTCTTGAAACATAATGACAAAATTTCACAAAGCGTGAACAGAACTCCCTGGCTTTAAAAAAAAAAAAAAAAAAACTAAGACAGCATTATTCCGACTAACTTCTGCTTCAATAGTTAAGTCTGTCATGCTTTGTCCCTGGCTTGTATGGGATGTGGGTGTCGGTTAGGGTATGTACACACGCGTGTGTATCGAGAATTTCTTGAAATACAGTGCGAAATCATTTGCAGACTCTTTATAGATCTCCTTTGGTTAAAATAATTTTTCCTGACTAAACTCTATTAATATTTAATCTGCTCCACATGCATGTGTGTCTGGTTCTCTTATTGACAAGGCTCATAAATTAGGGGCTGGTTCAGGAGGAAAAAAAAAAAAAGACTCACTACTTTCCGACCATCCACAAGGCGGCAGTAAAGCATCACTTCCCCCCAAATGAATCACTTTTCTAAGCATTTGGATACCATATCTGCTGGAATACTAGTAAAACCTATCCCGGCTTCAGATTTCGATTTTGCCGTTCAAATAGATTTTATTAGTAAATGTAAGCTAGTTGCAATGAAACCGTTACTTAGTTTTTCCCTGCTCACATAAGGAGAAACCTTTAAAGTTTTGGGTGTCATGTATTGCTGCTTATGTACGGGGAGTGCCCCTTTCTTCTTCTCAGGCTTATACTGAATTCTTATGAAATTCTGATGAGATCCCATTATCTGACCATGAAACTTTCACACATGCACACACACACACACACACACACACACACACACACACACACACACAAACTCCCTAATTCTATTATATAAAGGTGTTATCCTGTGATCTTTTTTTTTCTACTCAGCTCCCAAATAAAACCTAACATTGGATGTTGCTATTTGCTTAGCAGATGTGCCAGCAGACCATGGCTCCCCTGGAAACTGTATTTGAGTAGTATGCCTTCATGGGTCAGAAAGAAATGTCACTAAGAGAGCTGAAAGCTCCATCAGAAGTTTGCAGATAGATTTCCACCTACTAAGGGGCCCTCCACCTGCCTGGGCATTGCACCCCTAACATGCTGTACACCTGAGTTTGCACTATGACCTCCTGTGTCAGACTATGAAATATGCATCTGAATACATGCCTCATACATGACAAAGAGATGGGAGGCTGTAGGGCTGACTGACCTTGTGTCTTTCAATGACTTTTCTGCTGCCAGTATAGTGGTGGCCCCAAGGACGAGACTGGTCTGACATAATATGTCATCCTGTCAAATGCATTCCTGGAATGAAACATATAGGTATGGATACATGCATGGTAGAGAGACAGAGAGAAAATGTTTAGCAAAACGAATTCAAAGTGCTATTCCATATAGCAGATCTGAGCTACAGTGTCTGTGCTGTCTGCTTTCTCAGGAAAGCTGCAGGAAACATGACTGGACCAAAAACTTCAGAATCGATTGTAGAATTTTGCCAGTGGAGGCCTGGCATATTTGCTTGTATACATGAGTACACATGTGCTTGCCACATCAAAGCAAACTATTTATGAAGTATCATCTGGCAAACGGCAAGAATCCATGATACTGCGCACACACACATGCACACACGTGCACAGATTTCACATTGTGCTGGTAAAAATGTCCAAAAGCCTAACACTTTCATAACTGAACATTGTTTTGCTGGCAATAAAGTTCTTAGTGATTTTAACAGTCAAAGGAACAGTGTCTTCCTTAAAATGGTCTAAATGGAAACATAGATCATCTCCATAGCACTTAATTTTTAAAGATGCATATACCTGGAACTAGGCTAGGAAATGGGCTGGAAGATTTTATTTCATCGCACAGTTCACATGCAACATTAGAATCATGTAAAGACACGAGGTTTTTTTGTGTGACCGAGAGCAACGCTTACTGAAAGAACTTCACCACTGGAGCCAAAACCGCTGAATGCGGCGTCGAGTATAATGACAAGATGCTTTTCCTTTAAGAAGAGCGCATTGATTTTAGACGCGCTGAAACTTCGAAGTTTCCAAAGTATGTTTGGGTTAAGGTTATGTCGTCCTTGACAGCATTCAAAGAAAGGTTTGAATTGTTGAATAACCACCTTTCACCCATCCCTAATTGTAATTTAAATGACAATATGCTCTCAATCAATAGCTCTTTGTCACACTTTGAAGATCAAGGGATGAGATTTCACCCCGTGAGTTTACCAGGCAGAGGGAAAGCTTCTTGTTCACAACCCTAGAGAGGCAGCAGCTTTGGTACCTGCTTCCCTTCACACCGCATAGATGCAAGTCTAAAAACTCTCCAAACTCTTTATTTTTTTTCCATCTCACTCCCAGCCAGATATCATAATAAAAATATTGCCAATTAAAAAGGCTGAATTATCTTCATGTTAATTTCACCAGATTAACCTCATTCATTTCAATGTAATAGCCAATCTTTTGAACATTTGCTGTGTTTGGGGCAATGTAACAAGAGCTCTCACGCTTGCTTTGTTTGGTTTGGTTTTTGGTTTTTTGTTTTGTTTTGTTTTTACTTCTCCAAGTTAGTCATTGAGACGAAGCCCTGGACTCTGACATTAACTTTACTGTATGGCTGCATGCTTGTCTTGGATGTAGAAGGGGGGAGGGGGGTCTCTTTCCTGGACTGCTTTTCTCCAAGCAGCTCATGGCAGTGATAATAATGACGGTTGTTACATGATGAGCGAGTGTGATTTACTGAGCTAATCTTTATTTCCATGGAGCAAATGGAGCTCAGAGAGGGTGTCTCCTTCCCTCTTGTCTCACTGTTAGAGAACAGAGCATGGACAGAGGGAATCCTGAGAGTGCTTCTCAGCATCCAACACGCCTTGCCTTCTGCACAGGATGGAAATGTGATGTGGCTGAATGGGACTGTCTCTTTTCCCCCAAGTCCCTCCCAGAAAGTGTAATTCTGTCCTTGTTTCTTCATGCATGTTCTAAGGTAACATGAAACTGCATCCATCACACAGAGAACATGCTTCACACATACAAGCAGACACTTGGACGCGTTTTATTTGTTCCTTATGAAGAAGTCATTCCCCACTGGAGAGCATGGGCATAGTTTTGTTAGTTCACGTTCAGGATAATAAATTCCTAGACTGGTCTGGCTGGCCAAGCTGAGCTAGGTTTAGGGTAAGTGGAAGTCACCCAGAACGAGCTCACAGTTTTGAGTACCCAGAGTACAAGACCAGGGACAGAGCTTGACGAGTCTGACACAGGCTTGTGGAGGGTCTCCGGTAAGTTTTGTTTTGCTGCCAGTAGCCAAAGACAATAATGAAGCCTAGTAAAGCTAATGATAATAAGAAAGGCTGCTGTGTGTCAATATTTGTGACTTAGTGGGCAAGAGAAAGAGTCAGCCATTAGGGTCCTGATGGGTTTTCTCCAGCTCATCCAGGGTATCTGGCAGTGATTCTAAAATATGAATTATCTGGGAAATTTTACATAAAAACTTTGCTAATCTTGCAAACAGAAATCCTTTGGAAACTTAGAGATTCTGGAAACACGACTTCCCAGAAGTTGTCTGGAGTAAGTCACAGATATATTCTTTTGAAGACCAGATTCAACTCTATATAACCACAATCCCCATGCCAAATTCACACTTAGACAAAAAAGCATCTCCCTAAAAGAACCAGAATGGATGTGTGTGTGTGTGTGTGTGTGTGTGTGT
>JANHMN010000008.1:35007673-35045209 GCA_030674055.1 Rhabdomys pumilio
TCACACTCAGCTGCAACTCCTCAGGTGCTGTCCAATTGTGCTTTGAAACAGAGTTTCTCAGTGACCTGTAGCTCACCAAGCAGGCAGGCTGGTAAGTGAACCCAACGATCCACACTTCTCCACCTTCTAGTATTGAGGTGTCAAGTTCCTTCCACCGCGCCTGTGGGTTCTGGAGGATCAAACTGAGGTCCTTAAGCAAGGCAAGCACCTTCACTGCTGAGCCATCTCTGCAACCTGAGACAGGTTGAATTTAAATGTTCATGCTGCGACTGTTACCAGGGATCAAGCCTGCTAGTGCCATTCAAGGACTGAGTTCCAGTGCTGGCTGACCTGCTCTTGGTGTGTGTTGCCCCCACCCTCTCCAGTCAGCAAAGTGCTGACTCTCTCTAGTCTGTGAAGCCTATTGGGGATCGCCATTGTAATTGCTCCGGGAACATTTGCTGGCTGCCACCTCCACTCTCCCAACTATCAGAAGCTGTCTAAGGATGACCAAGAACATCTAACTTAAACAACTTCAACTTTGCAGGATTGGCAATGACGGCTCCCTCAAAAGGCGTGGGGGGGATTTATCTCGGCAGTGCCAGTCACTCCACCTGCCGTTGCATACTGGATTGTAGTGAGGTGGGAGCTCACAATCTGCCGCTCCCTCAGCCAGTCTTGGCTGACTTGCTCTGCGAAGTCTGTTGTTTAAAGAGACGTATTTAGCCATCATCATCATCATTAATATTATCTGGATATAAAACATTTTCAATGTTAATGCCATCACAGAACTAGAAGTGGGAGATATTTTGCCGTTGCATGATAATTACTTTTGTGAACTTCCCACGATGGTTCCACCCATACAAATGTTAAACAACATTTCTCGAATGGGTTGTCTCTGGGAAGGAGAGTGTGTCTGAGGACACCCATTGTGGAGCATTTGTGCCTCGTGCCTATAACTCAGGCCACCTTACTAATGACAGACAAACTCTAATTAAGTAGCAGTTAATGTTATGAGAGGGAGGCAGGCTGCATGAATGGGACCATAGTGGCTGTGAACTGTTACTGCACACAGCCACGACTATTGAAGACAATTAAGCCAAAGGTGGTTACTAACTGTCCTCTGGTCCCCAGGGCCCATAGGAGACATTGTGAATCCATCTTGCCTGCTAAATATGCAAGGGGAGTTGTCTACCAGTAATCCACCTTGAGAAATGTCTGTGAATACACACCTTCCCATATGTAATTTCAAGGCAGGGGCTGCCTGGTTTCAGTTTCCTGGCTGGCACAAATCTGAGGGAGGTACAGTAAAGCAATCACAGTTTGCTGCTCCTTGAGGGACAATGGTCCCATGTTCTGGGACAATCCATGCTGCTATGGGGAGATTCAAATTGCTTATTTTGTGAGAGACAGAGGCTGGGACAATAAAATGCTATACAAGAGATTACTGTAAGCCATTGGAATCTGTAAGCACAGGCAAAATCCACACCATAAATGTCAGAACAAAACAGCATGCATTCGTGGAATGGAATCGGTTGAGTTAAAATTTTGGCAGGAGAGCTGCCAGGTTCCCAGTCACTGGTATTGAGAGGAGAAGGCAGAGTTATGCTTTAGGTGCCAGAAGAAATCGTGGCCAGAAGGGCACATTTTTCAGCCCTGAGCGCCCCCAGAATATATTGGAGTTCCAAAAGGAAAGCTTCAACTCTAGACTGAAAACCAGAATGAGCGTCCTTTCTCCTTTCTCCTTTTTCTTGCTGTCCCTCCTATTGTGCCCCCATCCCTTCATCCTCCATCTTTTCCCTTGCCCTGGCTTGCTTTCTGCATGTGAAACCTAGAAGGCACACTGAGCTCCTCTCATAAAAACACAAGAGAGCATCTCTCCTGTTTTTTGCTTTAAAAAAAAAATCTTTTTAAGGAAAAATAAAAAGCAGGCAATTCCACATCAAGGGAAAAAAAAGGTTTATATGCAAATGAGAGCTCAGGGTAACACTTGAGAGTGAATGAGTTTCATTCAGAGCCTGCCAATCACTCACCCATCACACATGATTGACAAGAATTCAGGGGGGCTCCTGACTCCTGAGGAACGCCTTGAGAAGTGGGGAAAGAGGGCAAGGAGAGGTGAGAGGTGAAGAAGGTACCTTCTGGTGCCTTTCAAATCTGTCTACGGGTTAGCCCTTTGGGCCTCCACTGGCAATCGACTCCCAAAGCCATTCCTATATTTGGGATACTTGAAAAGCTTTTCCTCAAGTTTTACTTGTATAAGAATTTGTTTCCCAAGAGCTTATTAGAGAATCCCCCAGTCTTGTGATTTCCCAAAGCAAACCTTCCAGCCGTGTTCCCCCTTGAGAGCTCTACGTCCTGGAGAAGACTGTGGATGTAAGACACGGGGCAGGCCATATGGGGTAATTTTGTTCACTTGAAGAGCCATGCAACTCTGTGCTTAAAACGGAGGTCCCCGCCCCACCCCACCCCCACCCACACACGTTGTCAGGCATCAAATTGCTCTGTCTGTCAAGGCTGTCTCCTCAAATCTGTGGCTCTGCCAGAACACTTCCCTTTTGCTTTCTAAGTGCTTAAGGTATTGAGAATCATGTGCCAGTTGCTTGTGGAGAATGGAGGCCACTACTATCAATTCCTCTCGTTTTCACATTCTTTACAAGGGAGCTGGAAACAAGAAGCAAGACTCTTGCAACCCCCCACCCCCATGATTGGAAAGATGGCTCATGCATTTGAAGTGACAAAAAAAAAAAAAAATCAGAATATTTACTACTTGTGACCTACATTTTGCCTGTTTCTCTAAATAGCTATTGAATGTCTTCTAATTGCAGAGACGCCAACGATGCCCAAATTGAACTATGTACAACTTCAGTTTTCACAAAGCTTATTAGCTCAGGAAAAAAAAATGTTGATTGCCTATTTGACAATTGGCTATGTTCCTTCTTTATCTTGTGATTTCCGCAAGCCAGCCCTCAAACAGTGTGGACCAGTTTAATGACATGCCCTTATTGAAATAAAAGCCAGTGAGCATTCACAGGTCATCAAATAAAGTCAGAGTCTGAAATGGCCACTGAGGCAGTTCTAGGGTGAAATGATCAAAGAGTAATACTGTTGCATCCAGGGAGAGGGAGGTGGGAATAATTCCACTTAATGACATTCCTTAGGTTCTGAATGCCAAGTAGAACAGTAGCTCGCCCCCTCCCACCCCCACCCCCCCACCCCCCGTAACAAGTTAGTTACCTTCGTATTGCTGATTGTGAAAAGACATCAGCCTTCCCAGACAGGGCAGGCGTCTCTACAATAATAGACTATTTTGATTCTACTGCATAGATGAAGACAATGGGATGCCAGATGGGTGGATATGTTACCCGTGCATCATGGGATCTGTTTTAACCTGTCAGTCTGCATAGAATTATCCAAACCTAGGGGACTTCTGTCTGGCCACTGTGCCCAGGAGTTCTGGTTTTCTTGTTTGGAATCAGTGAGATTATATATTAAGAAACAGCTGAAGCAGTTACAGACAGGGTTCATGTTTCATATGAAGAAATAAAACCTTCTAAAGAAATCCTTTTGGTTGAATATTTACAATAGAATGTGCAGCCTAAACAGTTTCCTTGAAGCTTGGAGATAATAGGGTAGGAACTTCTGTCAGAGAACAGGATGGGAAATAAATGAGATCATTGCAAGCACCATTCAATTTCATTCAAAGAAAGACAACTTGATCCTTCCCGGCCTGCCAACAACTATGCACCCAAGGTAGGCTAAGCTTCTTCCTTCCCAAGTGCCTCTGAGAGCAGAAATTTTGCTTTAACTTCTCAGGAATATAGCTATTCCTTGCAGATAATACTGTGACCATAAAACTTAAAAACCTTTGTTGGAGAAAATTTGAGGAATGAAATCCACTTTCTAGCCTCTTTGCTTGACTAGAAAACACAACAATTTCTCTTGGTTGACTTTATAAAGTACCCCTAGAACGTTCTGTCCAATAGAATTGTTTTCCAGTTGATGGAAAGGTTCTACTTGAGAGATGTCCAGTTCCGTAGCTACCAGGTCTGTGAAGCTATCGGGCACTTGAAGAATGGCTTGTCCAATTAGGAAGCTAGATGTTCTGGTTAATTTTATGCCAACTTGATACAGTCATCTGAGAGAAGGGCATACAATTGGGCTGTAGGCAAGCCGTAGAGCACTTTGTAAATTAATAATTGATGAAAGAGGGCCCGTCCCATTGTGGGTGAGGATATCACTTGGCGGGTGGTACTAGGTTCTATTAAAAAGCAGGCTGAGCAAGCATTGGTAAGCAAGCCAGTAAGCAGCACTTTTCCATGGTCTTTGCATCAATATGTGCTGCTGGGTTCCTACCCTCTTTGAGTTCTTGTGCTGACTTTCCTCAGTGATGGAAATGTAAGCGGAAATAAACCCTTTCCTCTCCAAGCTGCTTTGTTCATGGTGTTTCATCACAGCAATGGTGACTCTGACTAGGAAACTGGACTTTAAATTTTGTTTAATTTAATGACATATTAGTGGCAACTATACTAGACAGCACAGCTCTGCCCTCTCACAATCTGCACAATCTGCTGGGTTGTACCTCTTTCCTAACAGTAAGTGGGCTGACCACGCGTGCTGTTACTACTAACAGATTTATGTTAAGGCTGAGAATATATATCACTTTATATGTATTATGTAAATAAGCGTAAATTTATATTAGATGTATTTAGTAAATAGAACTTACTACTAATAATACCATTTAGTGTTCATAAAATCATTTGAGGGGCTAGAGAGAGAGAGCTCAGTGGTTAAGTCATAGATGGCCCTTTTAGAGGCTGTGAATTTGGTCCCTAGCACCATGTTGAGTAGCTCAAAAGTAACTATAGCACCCATACCACCAACAGTCTCTGGCCCCCGCAAGCACCTACATTCATGTGCATATTATCCTCCCATGATTAAAAAGAAAAATATATCTTAAAATATTATAAAATGAGATCCGTCCGAATAATTTGTGCTCTGTTGTCCAAAGCAGGGTCCATCAGGAAACCCACACCTGGAATGAATTCAAAAGCCCTTGATCTGATGTGTAGAACCCCACTTGGCCTCCAGTGTCAGGAGCAAACAATTTTGACTCCCTGGGTATATCACTAAAGGTACATTACATCTTGGGCTGTGGGATAGTGAGTCACCAAGCATTTGTCCAGACTGCGCAAGGACAGGACTTAATCCCCAGAATTGAGGATGCTGCTGCTGATGCTGATAATATGAACATCGATAACTTTTGCCTTGAAAAATTATTTTGTGGGTTTACGTCGCACATCAACATGAACCTTTTTCTCTATCCATCTTTGGTACCTATATTTTTCACAGTAGCTCACGATCTTCTAGTTAACATTTCACAACATTTGCAAATTTCATGGTCTTACGGTCTGCATTAAGAAGGGTGTACACATCATACTTACGTAATTCTATAACTCTCCATTGTACTTTTAATCAATTTATTTTTAGTTTAAGCAAGGGGAGTGAACCTGTAAGAAGTGTTGGTGGTAACTCATCTTTCACACCTTAAAGGAATCTCCAGGCAACAATTGTGTGTGTGTTTGGGGGGGGCAAGGCTGGGGGGTGTCTGTAAATCTATCCCCACTTCCCATTTCTTCTTTCCTCCACATCTGCCCACCACTCCCACCCACATCTGTACCTATAAATTGAAGACAAGTGTTGAGTTCATTCCACTTCTCCAGAAGAGAGGCCACAGCACTTGGGCAGCTGTCCATCTGCTCTTGAACCATCCATGTCTATTTTTACACAGCATGGAGTGCTGAGTTCTATAAAGAAAACTGGGTCTTTTGAAGGATGCATTCAGCTGCGCATCCTTCTCCGGTTGTAGTCGCTGCCACTCTTTTGCATGCGTCCCCTCCTGAAAGATTTCAAAGGCTGTAATAATTTCAATTCCCGAATATATTTCATTTTAATTTTTTAAATGCTCCCCTAATTTGAATTTAGGCCCTCGTACAGATTTTGTCATCTGGGCTGTTGTGAAATATATGATTTTAAATGCATGAAACTCATCCTCTAAAAATGATTTGTGAGTGTACATTTGAAAATGGTTAATGCTTATTTATTACAAATGGAATAATTACTGCTAATGGAACAGTGCCATTTAACATCAGGGGAGTGGCGGGGAGCTGGGTAATTAACAACGCTCCACGCACCTTTTTTTAGATTATGAAAATGACAGCCGTTGAACACCTTTCCATGAAATGTCTCCATGTACTAAATTCTCTCTTGTCTGCTCTCATTGGCTGTCCACCGTGGAGGTGGGGATGGATTTGGATTTAATTAATTTAATCATGACACGGGTTTTTCTCTGACTTGGGGGAAAGGCATTTTAAAAATACAATAAAACATAAGACAGAGGCTGCTTAGTTTAAGGAGAAGTGATATTTTCTTCTATACACAATTTACGTATCCAAAAATTCAAAGCTCTCAAAGGTGATGACCTCCTCCTTGCAACTGCCCTTCAAGAGGAAGACTATTCATTCATGTTTTAAAGGATCGTGTTCATAGTGATGACCTCATCTCTAAGAAGACGATATTTTAACTACATCATCTCCCAGTGTTCTGTAGATTGTTTGAAAAAGCGTTCCTTGAATACATAGAATTGATGGTTCGGATTTCCAGCAGAGATCTAGGCTGCCTCAGGGTTTCACTTGCCCTCTTCAGCCTGCTCGGTGACACGAGACTTCCTTGGTTTTCTCTTTAAGGCTCCAGTATTGATGACACTGGTGAAAAGAAAAGATCCTATCACAGCAACAGCCTCTCTGATTTCGTTTTCTTCTCTCCTCTAAGTTTGAGCAAAGTGATAACTTTCAGAAGAATGAGACCAAGGAGCTTCACTGAGAATTAAGGTTCTCTGACACATAAAGTGTAGTGTTAAGGCTTATATAAAATATTGTACATTCTCCCCCTGGGAGCGCTGAGAGCTGGTGGAGCTGGACCCAGTATCACTCTCAGAACTTCCACCGACATCAATAAGAGAGGAAATAACTAGTAATTTATTCTGAGCCAGGAAGACAGTTCTAAAATGCAGTGCAACCCTAATTTAGAATAGAGGGGAAAGGGTTTAAATTAGTTTTTTATAGTGGTAAGTATTTGCAGACAATGTAGAGATTTATGGATTAATTTGTTTTAAATTAACTTTTATAGGGTGACTAATAGTCCACAGGGATAAACCAGGCTTTCAATTGCCTGTGCTTTTTTGTCAGATTCTTGAGAGGCGGTCATTTCTCTTAGGAAATAGTGACACACTTTTTAAAGTATGCCATACATTTTTTTTTTGTTGGCGTTCAGAGAAGATAAATAATTTCTGGGGCTTGGGTAAAGATATTCAGAACTGCCCCAGCAGTTGTTGTCACATTTCACTCTGAGAAAGAGAAGGATCCCGACCTTCACCCGCAAGGACATATTTCATCCTCTGATGCCCTGGACACTTCCCTATGGCACCCAGAGTGTTCCAACAGAGAGCTGCCCGGTGTGCTGCACACTTAAAGCTGTGTGCCGCTGTGTTTCTCTTAGTCTAGGAAACACTAACCAGACTGAAGAGGTGAAAATTCAAAATGTTAGGATGTTTTCCTCTATATCATGGCATTAATCAGACTGCCAGAAATGTACTCCGTATGTTGGAGGAAGCATGTTTAGTCGTGTTTCTATACTATCCATACATCTATCCATCCTTCCATTTAAGTGTTTCCCAAATATCATCTTGCAAATCTTCATTCGTTTGTGTATGTGTGTGCACAGGTATGCAGGCTCATGTGTGTACAGCACATCAAGGCTAGAGGTTAGAGGCAGAGGTAGAGTGTTTCTTTAATTGTTCGTCACCTGAGAACAACTGAGATTCTTTAACTCAACTCGGGGCTTGCCGATTGATGTAGAGTATCTAGCCAGAAAGCCCCAGGGAACTTCTGCTCCAGCTCCCAGCACTTGAATTGAATGCACTCGGCCTTGAATGGGGTATAGGAATTCAGATTCACACCTGTACTCACCAAGCCCTTAACCAGGTGAGCTGTTCCTACCCTACTTCTGAGCATCTCTATACAGTCAACCCATTTCTGGGACCGAGAAAGGAGCATCTGCTTTTAGGCTACACTCATTATACATTTGAAGCATTCTGTATACAATTCCTTAGCAAGAGGATTGCATTGACTGCATGTTTAAAGCTCACAAGCAACTTGCATTGTGATGGTTAATCTACATATGTCTGTGATGGTGTTTACAGAGAGAGACAGGGCTGGGGAGAGAGGCACTTGGAACATAGACAGCACTATCCAGGTCAAAGGCATTCAAAGGAGATTGAAAGGGAAGGAGGAAGCCAAACAGTTCACTAGCTATTTTTTCCTCTCTAGTTCTTGGCTGCTATTAGGGGACCTGTCTACTCTGTCCCTTGTTTCACTGCTGAAACTTTCTACCCTAGGACAGGCCCCCAGCAATGAGGGCAACCATGGACCATCCCTCTGAAACCAGGAGCCAAAATAAATCCTTCTTACCTGAGGTTGTTTCACTCTGATAATTTGTCACAGCAACTAAACTGTGACCGATACACTAATCTATTGTGTCCTTTCATATCGTGGATCATAGGGACAAGGTAGAATCTCATCTGTACAGACAGCATAGGGTATCCCTGTGCTTTAATTCTGCACAGCCCTTGGCCAACTTGAGCCCTCTTTTCCTTTATAATTCCTCCTCTCTGGATCTGTAAGCACAGATTTCTGATCTTCTGGCTCCCACTGGAACTTCATTGTGTTCTGTACAAACCCTCCCCTTTCAATTTCCTGTTTTTCCTTAAAGACCTCATCTTTGTCACATTCTAACTTTTTGTATATGAGGGTCTGTATCTCATATATATATATGTCTTCGGAAGCTATTTCATTCCCGACTCTGTGGATTGAGGTTTTTGTATCGGCTCTAGATGTTTTTCTGCTGTTAACATCAAACATTGCTTCCAATGCTCTCTTTACTGTTGGGACTGGGGAGGGAGGGATCCTATGACTTAATCTTCCATCTTTATTCACCTCTTTTCCCTACCTTGCATCTGTTGGTCTCCTCCCAACATATTTTAGTTGTTTCATTATATTTCATTTCTTGTTAATTAATTTTTCTTTAAAGGTATCTAATCTATTCCTCGGCTCCTTTGTTGACTTTTTTTTTTTCTGTTTTGCACAATAAATCTATTGAAGAGTTGTATCTTCCGTGATTTATGAGGCTTATCTTTTGCCTTAGATCTTAAGAAACTTTTATGCACAAAGGAGATGTGTGTGTAAATTTTTATTGAAGTACAACATACATAAAGATGCAGAAATCCTAAATTTATAGCTAGATGAATTTTCATAAAATGAGCACATATTTATAACCATTATAAATACTGCTGCTATAAATTCTCTTGCACATTTATTTGGGTGAGCATATGCTGAGCATTTTTATTGAGTTCTTATCTAAAAGGATTGCTTTGTCATGGGGCACAGGCGGCTGAGCTTCAGTGAGCACTGCCAAACGGTTTTCCAAAGTGGTCTCACCAATTTACACTCATCCCTGCAGTGTGTGAGGGTGCCAATCAGCTCGTGATCATAAGTTCTGCATCACATCAGATATCACCATCTCTACACATGCTATCGGATCGCCTGACTTAGAAGTTCTATTTGCTCTTTTCTTTTCCTTTCTTTCTTTTCCTTTCTTTCTTCTTCTTTTTTTTTTCCTTTAGATCTGACTGGTCCTTTGACATAGTTCCAAATCTACTTTTATTTGTATAAGTAGGTAAGCATTTTTATTTCATACTTTAAAAAAAATAGAAAGAAGCCTCTATTATTATTAACTTTATTTTTTTGGCCCATTTGATTCAGCAGTTCATTTCCTTATTTATTTCTTGAGTCTTTTCCTAAACTGTGAGTATATTCTTAATGACACATGTGGGGGCATTCCTCGAAATCTGAGTTAAAGGTCTACTCCTTCAGGTAAGCTTTGCATTCCTAATTCACCAGATGCCCGGAAGCACCACCAACCTGGGACAACTTTATAGTAAGAATGAAAATTTAAAGGCCCTTAAGAGGCCAGGCCTGCGGTTCAGACTTCTCAAGGGAAACGTCCCCCCTTCTCTCCAAAACCATTATTGAGAGAAAATTTCCTCCTGTCCTCGCCCAGGGGCCAGGTATTTTTCCTCATTTTCCCTTTCGCTGAATGTCTGTCCCTAGGGATGCTGGGATAGGACCACAGACACAGCTTTATCAAATTAACCCCTTTTGCCTAACAAGAGTCTTCTCCTGCTCAGGCTTCAACCTTCTTCATCTGTTAAAGCAAAATCTACTGATCGAAAAAGACGAATCCTCACCCTCTGGCTTCAACTTCGCCACACTAACTTCTCTGCATTTGTGCTTTGACATCAGTAAATTGTATTCATTTCCTGGCTGTCTAGCAGTGAATTTGAAAAAAAAATACATGTTTGAAAATTTGAGTCAGAGTTATATCTTATTTTTCAAGGGCAAATGGTTTAAACAGTAGTTCTTAAAGGGTGGGCTTGGAAACTCTGAGTGTCTCTGAGGGGTTTTCTGGGGCTCACGGGGTCACATCTATCTTCATAACGATAAATAAGAGTCAATCCATGGGGTTTTTTTCCCACTTACATTCCCTTCTGGAGTATAGAGTGTACTATCCAGAGGCAGCATGAAGCCTGGGATGCCATTTCTGACAGCAGATGCAATGCTAGTTTACACGGTCATATGACTAAAATGGGTGTTAATTTCCAATGCAGGAAATATTGATAGCTATTGTCTATATGACAATAACTCTTTGGGGTTCTAAAATAGTTTTGGGGGGAAATAAATGCATTTTGAGACTAAGAAGGAAGAGAACTGCTTTGTCATACCTGGGACAATGGAACTTTTCAAATGAACAAGTATACAGATGGTCCCCCTTCTGTCAACAGTCAGTAGGTGGAGAAGTCCCCTGTGAAGGTGCTGAGTGTTCTCCAGATGAGCTTCTCACAGACTCTCAGTTCTTCTAGATCAGGAACCTTCTATCTGGCCTTTCACACCCCTGAAAGCCTGAGCAAGTACTTCACCACTTCTGATACTCCGTTCCTCAGATATCCACGAAGGCCATCCAACACCGAGTCCAGCCTCCTAGAGCTTACTCTGTTTAACAGGAGGGGACATCATTGGGGGTCATTCTAAGCTTTGATATTGTTAGATATAAAGGATTATCAAAACTCCAAAGCTGAGCTGGGGAGATAAGGAAGTCAGTAAAGGTCACCTTGTGAGTACAAGAACCCGAGTTTGATTCCCTAGAATTGTACTTTTTAAAAAGCTAAGTTTGGTAGCATGTGTTCTCAGTACTGGGAAGGCAGAGACAAAAGCTTGCTGGTTGCCCAGCCTGGGCTATGTGAAGAATGCCAGACCAATGAAAGATCTGTCTCAAAAACAGAAGAAAAACAAAAGGGTATGGGCAGTGTCTGAGGAATGGCATCCAAGTTGGAATCTGGCCTCTACGAACATACTTGCACATACATGAACACACACATATATACTAACAAAACTGTATTTGCTTCATAACTCCTTAGATAAAAAATGACTGGCATTTCAAGGGGGCAATAAATTTAATTGGTATTTTTAAAGCTGTTACAAATAGCAAACCATTTTTCCTTCTTTCCTGCCTGAATAACCCTGAAACAGTAAATTTTGGCATTTTTAAAGACAGTATACATGTGGTACTGGAGAGTCAGCCTGGCCTAATGGGAAGACAGCACAGTAAAGTGCTGTGAGTTTTAATCTCGCTCCATAGCAGACCACATGGAGGTAACATGCCTTGCTAAGAATCCCGTTTTCCTTGCCTTTGGGGTGACCCCTCCCCTGCCCCCGACCTTGTCTCTGGGCTTGGGTCTACCAGAGGCATTGCAGCATGCATGATGCAATTGTCCTTAATAATAATTGTAATAATAATTGTAATAATTGTAATAATGTAAGTGCTTATATGTATGTTGTGGCTTGTCTTCCTGAAATGCCTTCTCTTATAAATCACTGGCCTTGTGAGAAAATCAGGCTCTACTCCTGAAGATGAGGGACCACAGGAAAAGAAGCCCTTGGTGATGGAGGGTCATTTTGGATGCCCTGTTCCTGTCTAAAGCTCCTAGCTGAAGAATTGCATGATCTTGGGCCCCTATCAAGGGAGCAAAATCAGCATCCACAAAGGCCCATGCAACCCAAAGAATTCTGGGAAATAATTCACCACCATGATCTTAATCACCTGACCTTATAAGGAAATCTATTGGGCACCTCTCTCTGTACTTCTTCAACTTACAATGGGAGTGGAAATCTTGTTAGTCTTACCTCTGTGAGCTTCTACTAAGACAGGCATTCAGTTTAAGCTACTGTGCTATTGTTACTACTTTATGAAGTTATGAATATTACCTTCTATTACCCAGTTATGAGTAAATATCACAGCTATGTCAGTACTTGCAAACTAATTTTACTCAACTTACTTGACCATTAAAATCAATGTCTTTAGGGGGAAAATGTAAAAATTAAATTTTTTAATTGACTCAATTATCATTTGAAACTCTCTGACTTTTGGGGGTCAATTTCAACTTTTTTTTTTAATTGAAGAACTTGACAGCCAGATTAGTCAGTCAAAAATAATCCAATCAGTCTCTATGTGACGGCTTTCTCTTATTTAATTTTGGTGGGAAATTATGTGACAGCAGCCTACATCTGCATAGCAAATATGGGTATGAACTTGTACTTATAACTACCCAGTTTCAAATTACTGTATAGATTATAGCTGCATTTGTTTGGTAACAGGAAAAAAATATAGTTAGTTTTTATTTCCCAATGGCATGCTACATTATAAGTCCATTAGCAATTGCATATGTTATCGCTGTAATTCTAATAACTGCCATTTATTATTATGGCAACAATAATGTAATTCTTGCTGTATGCAATATGTAATTTATTGAACACAGGTAGAATTTATTTTTTACTTGTAAATGTGGCTTGCTCTCAGTCTGGCACTCTGTCTTGCTTGGGGACTTCAGACAGATTTCTTTTGTTTTAATAATGTGTCAGAAGTACATGGCTGGGATGAGCGGAGAAGAGAGAATACAGGCAGGAGGCAGTCACTACGTCCTGGGTTAGAGGTGAAATGACTGGTCGGAATGTGGTAGAGTGGACCTGTTCATATACGTCACATGGACACCACCTTGTCTGCCACCATCATTGGAGTGTTGGTCGGTGCTCTCCTGAGCTCATGAAGCTTTCCTGGTGGCCTGTGAAAAAGAATCAGAAACTCCTCTGTGCAGACAGCTCTGTTTGCTTGTTTGCCTGCCTGCCTGCCTCTTGTCTGCCCTCGGAGTAATTCTAAACAATCCCAAGGTGATGGTTGTCTGTACGCTTCCTTTAGAAATAGAGTAAACATAAGTGATTGTATAGTCATTTCCCTGTCTTTAACCCATTTGATGTCGTGGGTATTTTTGTTTTTGTTGTTGTTGCTTACTTTTTTGTGAACAGACAGGTGCTAATATAATTTAAACTCATTTCTTTACTCTATAGACCCGAAACCCTTCAAATTATAGAACAAATACATTCACTTTGCTTTGTGTACAGAAAATACCTCTTTTTTGTGTTTAAGCCAATTTATTTCACTGCTGAAGAAGCCGCCCACCCTAATCCCAAATATCCCTTTAACCTCTCATTCCGAGGGTATTTTATTTTTTCATAATTATAAGCCCTTCCTAACTTCTGACCATACTCCCTTTCTCTAGCTGGATGCGTAGACAGGTTGTTTATCATATAGCTTCAGGAATCTTATACCTTTAAAAAAGAAAGAAGTCCATTTATTTATATTTCCTTAATAGTAATCGTTGTGTTATTTTTCCTGGGGAGACATGAAGAAACATTTATTCACTCAAGACAAGGAACCAGTAAGCCAAAGAAATGGTTCCATCTAAATCAGGCTCCATGACCTAATCAGTTTATGGGTGCATAGGTGAGGGGTTACTTACTGGAGCATGTGTAAATGAAGCATGACCAACCAAACAAAAGCCCCGGCTACATCACTGAAAAGTTGTACCGCAGCCTGAGTGACGGCTCAGAAAAGCAGCATCACTGAACCCTCACCCTCTGCCCACTCTCTACTCTGCTCTAGAACCCACTAGAATCATGTGCAGCTTGGAGACAAGATCGAGAGGGCTGGTGGAATCTCTGGTGATGGTTTGGTGAACCCCCACCCCCAAGACCTGCCTTATGAGACAGTGTTAGCGGCTCCATTAGCAATCATATGGATTTAGCTATCCAGGATTTCCAGCTTCTTCCAGTGCTATCCCTACAAACCAAAGTATTGTGTCCATCTTGGTGAGGGTCCTGTGGGGTTAGAGGAAGTAGGGGTTCGCAACTGCTCCTCTGATTTACGTAGTCATCACATCTCTAGATACATTTCTAAAATCCCAATATCTTCTTAAGATGAAGACTCAAAGTGTAATTTCCTTAATTGCATCAGAGAGGGAGGATCACACTCATGGCTCTCTACAAGCTAGATCCACTCCAGAGATTATATATGCAGCCCAGAGCTAAGTGTAAACGGAGCCTTTCTCCCATCTTCAGCACAGAGCTGGCACCTTAAACCTCAATCACTCACACTATTAGTCACACGGATTCAAGCCAATGCTTCTTATTTATTCTTTCATGGCTTCTAGGTAGTTTTATCTGTGCTTTTACTTACTTAATATGAGTGTATTTAGTCAACTAATATTTATCAGAGCCCATGAATCTCACCAATTTGAACATTTTTGCATCAAAGGAATTCATATGCAAAGTATATATTGTTTAGGCTATCTCTGATATTGGTAAAGCCTTGGTTATAAAATGGTCCAAACGTGTGAAAGCACCTAGTGAAATGTCACTTTACAGTGACTACATTCTGAAGTAACATCTGCGTACACAGAAGGCCTGTAGTCAGATGCCTTACTATTCCTCCAAGTGAATTCAAAATAAGTATTATAATGTTTTTCATAAAACTTCTTTATCCTCAGTTCATGTAACCGATTCTTTTAGGAAGAAAGCTTTGAGTAATCCAAACATTAGGCTTTCACATTATAGAACTGTCTCTGGGCAGCTGACTGGTACACAAGGAGTATGTCCATACACTGGAGAGGTGAAGAAAAGGGGAGTGAGTCCACAAACCAGTGACATTAAAAACGGGGTTAAGAAAACTTTAGCTGTTCTTTGGGGCTTATGGGGTTCCCTTCGAAAAGATTCCAAGTTCTTTTGTTCTAGAATTAGTTGAGCAGGCACAATTTAACCACGGAACAGGGAGGATTTACTAAGAAGAGGTGTACTTCCAGGAAAGGAAAGTGGGTTAAAGCAAGGGCTAGTTCAGTAAACTCAGCAGCCTATCTACAACACCACAGTGGGACTTTTAAGGCACTTTAGGTAGAGCATTTTTGGTTCTTTGCATACTAGGGGCTTTTCTATATGTGCTTTCTCTGCTACATGTCTAGGGTCACATGTCCAGTGTCACATGTCTTATGAACATTTGAAATCTCTACCCTGGGATGCCTGTATGTCTTATAATATTATCAGGAGTCACAGGTAGCCTTCAGGCACTCTACACCAATGCTCTGCCCCTACCCCAGTGGCCGGTAGTATAATGGCCTTGCCTGCTTGGTTTCCAAGCCTTCCCTTTGCCTATCTGATCTATTCTTTTGCTAATTTTGCAAGGTTTTGCAGAGGCCTTCTAGACCCCACTTTCCACTTTATTCCCCTGCCTCAGTGGTGCCTGTCATTCAGTTAAATATTAAGCAGGAAATGAAATGTGACAGCAATGACTGTGAAGTTGTAAGGGGGTTGGAGAGTGGCAGTGCCATTAACAGAACAGAGAAGACCTGGAAGGAGAGGAAGGCTTAAGTCAGAGCTGGGGCTGGGAGAGAGATGAAGATTAATTCAACTTGAAATATACAGATCTCCAGGACATCATGAACCTGCTTGAAATTAGCATGATTAAAGGTGTCTCTCACAGTGTTTGGGTGAGTCTGTGATAGGGAACTAAATTAAAACTCAGTAGCCTTTCTGCATATAACACATTTCATTAATCAAATTTGAGAGTTGAATCCATCCAACCTAAAAAAGTCATCCTAAGCTCTAGGAAATAGCACAAATGTTGATGGCATTGAAAAATTAAAATTTTAACGGAGACTACATGAGCTCTGAAATTCCCTATGGGTTGTTTGTAATCTATACCTGTAAAACTTCTTGAGAAAGTAAACAAAGGCATGCATCCTGGCATGTAACATGGCCTGATTCAATTTGGGTAGCAGAGTAGTTACACATATCATTACTTCAATAAAATATCTAACAGAATAACAGAAGAACAGAAGTGAACGGTTTATTTGGTCTCACAGTTTGAGGATGCAGTCCATCATGGTGGGAAAGGCATGGCAGCAGGTGTATGGGTGGCTGGGCACACTGTGTCCACAGTCAGGAAGAAGAGACAGATGGTGGTTCTCATAATCTCTTGTTTTTATTGAATGGGATGGAGCTCTTGGGACAATGCTACACACATTCAGGCTGAGTCTGCCTACCCCAGTGAAACCTTTCTGGAAGCCCTCACAGAATCACCCAGAGGTGAGTTTCCATGATACTACTACATCTGGCCAAATTGACAATGAAGAGAAAACCAGCCTAGGTGGTACCAATAGGCCAGCAATTGACGCATGATAACTTGTATCAGCATTCCTGTACTTAAACCAACACACCCATTTTTAAGCAGGAGGAAAGCATTGCTTACAGTTATACAGACACACGCTTTGGAACTCTGACTTACAGCTCTAGAAATACAGTGAAAATTTTACAGTCATTTGTATCTGCAGAGATAGCAATGGCATGTTTAGCTTACATGGTGATTCAGTAGTTGTTAGTAGCAGGTTGACTGGTCCTTTGCTTCATGACAGTCCATCCATATCCTCAAGTGCTCTGCTGCTTTCTCAGCCATCTGAAAGGGACTTCATGCGCCTCAGGTTTGTAGGAATCAATTTTCTCAAATCATGCCACTGGTTTGTCTCTTTAATAACTCTCTGGGTACTAAGACGCCTTCGCTGCCTTTTCTGCTTTTACAGAAACACATAGGTTCTTCAGGTAGTGCTCTTGTTCCCAATCTTCATGACATATGGCATGGGAGTCATGGACTCCATGTGTCTCTTGGGAGGTTCTGACATAGCATGTTAATTAAAGAAGCCTGGGTAAGGACAGTAGGCTGTGGATGAGAGACAAGTTCCCTGGCACTCTAGTTAAATAACCACGTCAATGAAGGATTTTGAACAAATTAGTAGTTTCTATACTTTTCATTGAAAACAAAACAACAAAAACAGAAAACCAACACTTGCTCAGCCATCATCATTGACGTTTCCTCCTGAGGCAGCTGGGAGCAAACACAGAAAACTGCAGCCAAACAATATGCAGCGAGTAAGAGACCTTGGGGTATGTCCATCGAGTCTCTCCCCTCGGTGTTCAAAGGACTCTTCAGTAGAGGAGGTGGGACAAGAGTAAGGGAGGGCCAGAGTGGAGAGAGGACACCAAGAAAACAAGGCCTTCTAAACACAGCACATAGCACAGAGATTGAGGCAGCGTGCACAGGGCCTGGGTGGGTCTGCACCAGATGGGGTCATATTGCTGAGAGAAGGGGACACATGTAGCCATCCCTAACGAAGAAGCTTTCTCCCATTGATAACCAGTTTCAAATGAAAATTTACTTTTTTCCAAGGGAGTCTCACTGAGGAAACAAACCATTGTTAAGAGCAAAACCCAGGCCCAGCAGTAGATGGCCAACAGAAACCAAACTCAATGGTATCTCTGGAGATTCTTTGTTCTTTGTGCCATATTATTGTGTCAGGGCTATCTTTTTCTTTTTACCTTACAGGTCCTTTGTGTGTGTGTGTGTGTGTGTGTGTGTGTGTGTGTGTGTGTGTGTGTGTGTGTCTGTGTGTATATACTTTTATTTGTATTATTTTATTTTATTTTTATTCCTTAAATGGATGCCTATTTTTTTCTAACAAGAGATAGAAAGGGTATAGATCCAGATAGGAGGAGGAATTGGAGGGAGTTAAAGAAGGAGAAACTGTAATCAGAATCAGAATACATTGCATTTAAAATATCTATTTTCAATAAATGGAAAAAAACCTTTTACAAGAACATAGAAAAATTCAGTGTTAGATATATCATCAATTATATTATCATATATTTTCATAACATTGAACTTATATTCATCTATATCACTTTCCTTCATTTGCTTTTGCAAATAATGTACATTAGATTATATTTTTAGTCTGCTGCTCTATGATACAGGTTTTTTTTTTTTCTAAAAATCTGCCTGATTTTTTGATGGCGCTATCAAATGCCTCTTACACCACAGCTGTTGATCTTTCTGTTTCACTGCTGTGACAACCTTGTTTCTATTGGTATCAAAGTTATAGGTTAGGAAAACACAGTTCAAAGAGCAGGGGACAGGGTTCAGTTGATAGGGAGCCTAACATATAAGAATAAAGAGCTAAGTTTAATCCTTACAACCCAAAGAAAAAGCTCTGCCTGGTAATATGCACTTTAAAATTCCAGTTGTGGAGAGGCAGAGACAGGAGAATCCCTAGGACTTACTAGCCAGCCACCATGGCCTACTTAGAGACCTCTGGGTCCCAGTGAGAGATTTTTCTCTCACAAAACAAACTAAACAACTCTTGAGGAATAACACTGGATGATGACTGTAAACACACCACACACACACACACACACACACACACACACACACACACACACACTTGCGTTTCAAACATTAAAAGGAAATCTTACAGAAAAATCCAAACAAATGGTTGTCTCCTAGTACAGAAAGTGACATTATATATAATGGTTTAGCAGTGGGAACCAGTTTTGTTTCATGGTTAGGAAACTGAATAGCCCGTGTATACAGACAGAAAAAGTATGCCCTTTTTCTCCCCAAAGCCTTGCTGTTTTACCTCTTGAGCAAAGGCTCCTACAAAGTCACTTTGACCTTCCTGATACTCAGAAGGGGCTCCGGATGCAGGAGAGCTGCCTTCAAGGCCCTGGTGGCTTCTTGGCCATCTCCCTCCCTCACATGAAGGAAGGAAAGAACCTGAGCATTTCAGGGACTTTATGCAGCACACCCTCAGGTGGAGCAGCTCCAGCCTTTGAGAGCAAGATGAAAAGACCTATCAGCAGGAAGAATTTGGGTTCTACTGAGGGAAAATGCCCTGATAAAAGAATTATAAGACCCTGGTGCATATTACCAAGGGAGTCTGTAGAATCCCATTATCTGGTGATTTTAATGAATAAAACGCAACGATTTTTGTAGGATAATTGGTGTGAAATGCTGCCCAGACGCCGAGGGATGAATGAATCCACCTTCACACATCCTTTCAGGCCCCTCAATTCTGTGATGTGTGCATTATATTATTTAGCAGAAATAATAAACTAAATATGCTTTTTAAAAAATGCACGGCATTAACCACCTTTGTGTGTTAATGTGGTACCTGCCAATTACATGCATTAAGGTGAAAAGCTAAAATATACAAATTAAGTTATGAACATAGCACTACGTTTAACAGATTAACTGAAAACCTGCAAAGGTTTCAAGAGTGTATTAAATGCATAAAAGCCTTTTCCTTGATCTTCAACTTGGAGGTTATTTTTTCCCCCAATAGTGTGTGGTCTTAGAGTCCAGAATGTGTTCTGAGTACAGCAAAAGAAATTTAATATATACTGGGGGGAAAAAAGAATGATCTCTAGGGTATGTGCTTCCGGAAAGACAATCAGAGTTAATCTACATGGTAATCCGGGCCATAGGTCAACAGACTTTATTTGTACAGGGATAAGCAGTAAATATTTTAGGCTTCATTGAACATAAAGTTCATGTCTCCTGTTTTCAACTCTGCCATTGCCTCATAGTACCTAGGAAGTACAAATGGCTATGTGCTGAGAAAGATTTACTTATCAGAACAGGCATCAAGTCGGGTTTGATTTACTTGTCATAGCTTGGAACCTTTCACCTAGTGACACACATTATTTCTGCCGTTTGTGGAAGGTGAAACTAAGACATACAAAGGTTGTTTGGCTAACTGAAGGTCTCACAGGTAAGTGGATGATAGTTGGTTCAAAGAAGCTGCAATTAAATCCATATATCGGTGAAACAGAGGAGCTGGGAAACTGACATTCAAGTCTTTGTTTCCTATTGGGTTGTGAAGAATTCCTACCTGAACAGGTTTGAGCTTGCCTTGTGCCCACTTTCATTGGTGAGACTCTGCGCTGGTTGTAGTCTTTCTGCGTGTATCATGTTCCCTGTGAGCCTGCTCTTCATAGCAGCTAATTAGACAAAGGATGAGAACTTGGCCTATCTGTGCCATTACCAAAAATTTATGACTTGTGTGGTCTGGTGTGACTTGAAACATAGTCAGTGGATTCCTTTCACGGGAACATGATCTTTGAGGAACATGGGGAATTCTCGTTGGAAATGTTGAAAGCTGGAAGGTTATGTGTGGTGGCAGCTGTGTGCGTGTGTGCTTGTTCATGCATGTGTGTGTGTGTGTGTGTGTGTGTGTGTGTGTGTGTGTGTGTGAGTGTGTGTATGCGTGTGTGTATTAGAATCAACTGCTGTATAGACATGAGGACCTGAGTTTGCATGTACAAAGTCATGACATGCTATGTACATCTGTAACCTCAGCATGTTGAAAGGAGTGGCTATAGAGTCAGACAGATTTCACCAGACAGCCTTGCCGAAACAATAGGCTTCTGTTTCAATAAGAGACCCTGTCTCAGGTCATCCAAGCAGAGGGTGGTAGAGTAATATACTCATGTCCCCCACTGGCCTCTTCCTGTAGATGTATAGTATGTATACAAGCATGCATGCGTGCACACGTGCGCGTGTGAACACACACACACACACACATACACACACACACAGAGAGAGAGAGAGAGAGAGAGAGAAAGAGAGAGAGAGAGAGAGAGAGAGAGAGAAGACAACTAGAAGGAAAGAGGATCCGTGTAAATGGAGAACAATGCTTTGCTAAGATTTCAGATTTCTAGTCCTTGGCCCAACTGTGTGCCTGCTTTGAGCTATGCATGCTGCATCTCTAAACGAACTCCATCCTTTTAAAAATTATACCCCAAGTGAAACTCTGGGCCTTAAATACAATGTATCTTGAAGGCTAATGAAGTTACATTTATTTGTATATTTATCTACATATTTAAAGTTACACTTAATTACTGACTTTGTATTTATTGTTTCTGAGACAAAACAGAATGAGGGTGAGGGGTGAGGGGGAATTCGAAAGCCGGGATCCCCATTCATTCACTCCTGGGCACCGTCTAGCGTCTCTTCCAAGCCCACTTCTTTAACGGGTTTTTCTAGTTCAATCTTGCAAAGTCTATTTTTCTAGTCACTGTCTTCACTTTCATCCCAGGCTTACAGAAACATTTAGTGCACCTGCTACTCTTCCATTCACTAAATTAAGATGTAAATGTGCTCTGGCTAATTAACATAAATGCGTTGCTTATGATGTACCAAGCCTGGTCCGCTCAGCCCACCTGGATACAAGGCAACCGTAACGTGTGGGTGCTGAGGCTCAGTCCGTTTTCCTTTCTCTGATGTTATGGGTGGGGGCAGGGTAAGCAAGGCAGTAATAGACACAGCCTAGAACTACAGGTAGGCTGATGTCCTGGATACATCCTTCCAGCAAAGGGCAGTGGGATTTGGCAAAGAATCCCTAGTGCCGCATGAGTTAACTCTTACACCATTCTCACGCAGCTTCAGAATACCCCCAAACAACCAAGCAGATCTTCCCATAAGGGCATGACACTGGTCGCTGGTCTCTTTCCTGTCTCATTTTCCATCATCCTTCTTCAGCTTTCAATGTTACCTCTAAATTAAATGTCCTTATGATATGGAGTCTTTAGATTTCATAGACTGTTTAAATAGAACCACTCTCAGAGTGGGTCCTGCACATTTCCTTGTTTTAAAGTTGAGGAAAGTAAGGCCCAGTACCATGAAGTCATGCTTCCAAATCTGTAATTCCTAACAGAGGTAAAATTAGAATAAAATCCAATGGTTTTCAGTACAAGGGTCTCAGCTTATAGCTTTCAAAGCTAAATATAATGTTGGACTTTTTTCCTCTTTCAAGTATTTTTTTTTTCAAATGTTATCTATGAAGCCACAGGTTCTGATATGCTTCCGTGCAAGCCCCATGTTGGCTTGGAATCATGTGGCACGAGGCTATTGTTACAGTCCCAGAATAGTGTCTGGTGTTTTCAGGGACACAAATGGAGCTTTAATCTGTGATGTTCTTCTACTCGGCATATTGTACAGGGCGAGAGGCTGAACTCCCGTCGATTCTACCCCAGGAGCTTTAGATGATTGTACACCCTACAGGATCCCTCCTCATACATGGAAGCTGTACAATTAGGCACATTAATACCCAAGCTCTCCAAGAGCATCCCTGCGTCAGATCAATCCAAGCCTTAGCACGGCAGCCAGAAGCATTTTCTTGGAGGCTTCTCCTTGACTGTCACTTATTTTCTCACCAACTGCTGGCCCCACTTCTCTGCCCTGGATCCAACCCCATTATCAGAGACGCCAGGGAAGGCTCTGCAATGAGGTTGTCTGTAAATGAACAACACAGAGCGCGGGAAGAGGATACTGTCACACCCAACAGTGTCTCTTAAGTTCCTACACCCAGAGAACTCAGTGCTCTATGGGGTGTGGAAGCAGCTCCGGAGACACAAGAGACTTTACGGCAGAGAGGGCTCCTGGACTAGCTTGTGGAGATGGGATGGTTGTGCTTCCTAGACAGCAGGTAAAGATGCTGTTGGGGTCATCTGTGTGCGTGCGTGCGTGCGTGCGTGCGTGCGTGCGTGCGTGCGTGCGTGCCTGTGTATGTGTGTGTGTGTTCTTGTGTGTCATGCAGGTGGCACCTTGAGTTGGATAGTTTGATATCAGGTATTATTCTTCATTCAGACATTCTTTATATTGTTTGAGATTAAAATCCATCACTGAATCTGTGCCAGCTACACTGGCTGGCTAGCAGGTCCCAGGAACCTTCCTGTCTGCCTTCCAATGTCACCATCACAGATGCATTCCACTGTTCCCAACTGTGACAGAGCTGTTGGAGAGGGAACTCTTGAGCCCTCTGCTCAAATGGCAAGCACTTTCCTGCATGTCTCCCAAACACAGTCTTGCTTCTTGGTGTGTTTAAAGATGAATTGGACTCTGGAGAAGGAAAATGGATGAATGCAGATGCCAACCAGGGAATTCACACATGCACTTTTGCCAAAGGTGACATTTTAGGACCGCCATGGTACTTAATGTTATTAAACAATCAGTCCTTGTTTTGCTAAAATGTGCTTTGTGAGGCTAAGGCCTGGAGCACAGCAGTTTATTCTTGGAACACCCCCAGAAGAATCTGACTGTTGCCAACCATCTTACTAGACTCTTCATCAATCCTGGTTTCTCTATGTGGCAATTAGTCAAGCAGAGGTGAATCCCATGGGTTTTGTTCCCATTTCATAATACACCCCATCAAATGCATTTCTTTTCTTTTCTTTTTTTTTTTTTTTTCGAGACAGGGTTTCTCTGTATAGTCTTGGCTGTCCTGGGACTCACTCTGTAGACCAGGCTAGCCTCGAACTCAGAAATTCGCCTACCTCTGCCTCCCAAGTGCTGGGATTAAAGGCGTGCGCCACCACCGCCCGGCTCAAATGCATTCCTTAAGCACCTCTCAGTTGCCCTAATAGCTTGGCTTCCTAATGTCCCTTGTCTACAAATATGGACATTTCTACATGTCACTTCCTGCCTGTAAAACTTAACTTTCTGGATTTTTTTTTTCCTAGTCCAGCAATTTCTTCATTTAATTGTTGCCTCAGTTCGGATTTCCCCAAAGTCAAGTCTGAGTCAGGGTTATTAAACCTTGGCAACTGTTGAGAGGTTAGGTTGAATACATTTTTAAGGTTGAGAATCCTGAGCATTACAGGATGTGAAACACATGTCTGGGCTCTAGACACTAGGTCTACCCACACAACACCCACAACGTCTCTAGATAGGGCTGGATGTAACATAGAGGAAAAACTGCTGCCCGGAGTCAAAGGTTCAATGACAAGAACAGGGCAGTTGGAGACTGGATTAATAAACAATGGTGGAAGAATGTAAAATATACCAGGGTTCTCCAGAGACATACAACAATCAGATATGTATATTTACTTAGGTAGGAGGGACAGAGAGATAGATAGGAATGACAGTCATGACGAAGGAAGAGAAGAAAGAGGAGATGGAAAAGCCAAGAGAGAAGGAGAAAGATGTGAAGGGAGTGGAGAGATTAAAAATTGATTAATTTTAAGGATTTGACTCAAGTGTGGAGTCTAATATCTACAGGGAAGACTGGCCAGCTGGAGACCCAGGGGAGAGTTGATGTATCATTCCTGGTACAAAAGGTGACTTCACACTCTCATGAAAACTAAAACACTCCATGAGATAAGTATTAACCTCTTTTGGTGTCAGCATATGACTGGATTACTTTTGTTTAGCCTCATTCTGAATGGTCTTACCATCTCTCACATGGTCACACTCAAGGCTAAGTTTAGAGCAAATAAACCCTTGTGGGAGAAACACACCAAACCATAGCATGTTATTGAACCTCCTCTCCCTTTACATGGTTGAATTGTACTCCACCGCATGTATAAGATGACATTTTGTTTAGCTAGTTGTCAGTCAGTGGACACATGGGTCACACCCCATCTTGTGTCTGTTGTCAGTAAAGCTACTGTGAACATAAATTTTTCAATATCACATGACAAAAAGTGTCCCTGAGTTTTTTGGAGTATCTACCCTGATGTTGCTCTTTAAAAAAAAAAAATGTTTAAGACTAAATAAACTCATATGGGAAGACAATGTCCAAAGGATTAAAAATGATAGGAAATGAAGGCTGGGAAGTTGGGTCCATTCATGAAGTGACTGTGACACAAGCCTAAGGATCTGAGATCAATTCCCAGAGACCATACAGAACAGTTAGGCCCAGTAGCCCACACTTATCCCAGTGCTTGGAAATGGCACAAAGGAAGTTCCTGGGGCTCAATGACCAGCCAGCCAATAAGAGAGACTCTGCTTCAAAAAACAAGTAGCTGTCTCTTGGGAAAAGGTTCCCAGTGTTGATCTCCTGGCCCAAACACACACACACACACACACACACACGCACACGCACACGCACACGCACACGCACACGCACACGCACACGCACACGTACATGCACTCGCGCTTGCACACACAGACCACTCTGGCCCAAACACACACACACACACACACACACACACACACACACACACATGCACTCTCACTCGCACTCACAGACCACTCCAAACGAAGTGCTAGGAAAACCAGTAATTGTCTATTTTTAGAATCTGCCCATCAGTCTTCATGAACCAGGTTCCACCTGAACTCTGAGTTCAGATCTCTGCAGACTGTTCCCAGCCACATCTCTGTGTTCCAACAGTTCTTTGGTCTGCCTCTCCTCTTCCTTCTAACAAAGAGCCATGCTTCTTCAATGATTGCCTTATGAACCTTCTGCAAGACCTTAAGTGAGTTGTCCTCACAGCTGACGGCAAGAACATCGCCTGGCAGAGCCTGTGATGGACAGCTTTATCTTTGTTTTTCTTTTTTCCCCCTGGTTACCTGAGCCCTACACCTTAATTCTCTAGCACTTTTTGTTTTCCCTTTGTCTCTTGCAGCAAACTGCTGTTTAGCAAAGAGAAGCCAAATTCAGAATAGGCCAAGCCCTAGTGAGAGTCGGCTTCTTTTTGTTGTTGGTACCAGCATCACATGCCACCTGGCCAGACCTGCCAAGTTTTTTGGATTTCCTAGAGGAGGTTTTTATTCTGTCTGCTTGTCTGCACTTGTATACAAAACCTGTAATTATATAATAGGTGAACTTACTGTGTGCCATTGTGCTGGCTTTTCTTTTTTTAAACCAGATGAATTGGTCCTTTTTATATTGTGAGCCTATTGTTACCTTTAAAAATTGTTGCTGTTTCCTTTCCTCTGCTCTCTGATACTTTTGCCTTTGTGCCAGCAACTAAATATTTGTGTTTCTGAAAAACCTATTTGTCTTTCAATGAGGTTTTAAAACTTTTACATTTCCGGTCATAAGTTGAAAAGTTTTAAATGGGATAGCTGCATAGGACTACTGGTGATGTCATTTTTATTCCTAAAATATCTTGTCTCGTTTTTACATAAGAAAGATCACCTATGCAGGTCATTAGATGTTAAATATGCATATTTGATTCTTTTACGTGACGGTCTTGGTCTTCCTCTTTGTGACATTCTTAATCTTCTTTTCACTAAATAAATATTGTATGGTTAGCACATCACATGGACTTTTAAAATAGCCATGTGGAGTCTGGTAAAGCACATGTTTAATAAAATGGCTGAGGGAGAAGATGATGTTCAAAGAATATCGAAGGAATGGTGTGCTCTGATCCATTCTATAACACTGTGTATTCAGCCCTTCAGCGTGGCGCTCACCTTTTCTTCAAATATCTCCACTCTGTGGATGCTAATACAAAAAGTCTTTGTTTCTGTGGGCTGTGTTTCCCCACCCCTAAAATCTGTGGAATTTATTGTCATTGAACAGTCCTTCCTTTCCCTCTACTCTATTCGCCTAAATGGCAAGCATGGAGAGAGGACTAACTGCTGATTTTTTTTCCCCTTGTTTTGACACTCCAGAGATGTTAAAACGAAAGTGCTGAGAACAGCAACAGAAATCCCATGAGCCTTTAAGGTTGGTGGCTGTTGATACTGTTGTTGTTATATTTATGGCTGAGATTATTATACACCAGACTAAAATAGATTACAATTTCCTAATGACGTTTTTGGTAGGCACTTCTGAAGACAGCTGTTTCGCTGAGACAGTGAATGAAGTAACTGAATAAGGGATGAACATTAAGAGTTCAACTCTGAGTACGCGTCGTAAAGAAAAGAACTTGTGGACAGCTGCTGCTGCCCTCCATTGGCTCCATCCCATTCTTTTTGTCCAGTGCCATATTTCTGTCCTCATTTTCACAGCTGTTGCAGAATTCCTGTGGATGAGGTAAAGCAGTGGTTCCCAACCTTCCTAACTCTGCAGTCCTTTAATGCAGTCCCTCATGTTATGGTGAACTCCAACCATAAAATTAGTTTCATTGCTACTTCATAACTGTAATTTTGCTACTGTTGCAAATCATAAAGTAAATATCTGATTGGCAGGAGATCTGATATGTGACCCCTGTGAAAAGGACATTCGACTCTTAAAGGGGTCGTGACCCACAGGTTGAGAACTGATGAGGCAGAAGAACACACCAGCTTCTTTATGATGGGAAATAATGATGCTTCTGTATTAGAAAACTGATCATATGAGAAAATTACACATTGAATAGGTCATTTACTTCTATAGAATTATGGAATAAATATTAGAAACACGCAGGTATACACACTCATGTAACCACACGTTTGCTGTAGCTCCAAGCAAACACCACACACACACACACACACACACACACACACACACACACACACACGTGAGAAAAAAAAGAACAGATTACAATAGAAAATTTTCTTCAGTAATCTTTACAATGTGGAAGGAAATGGGGAGTTGCAAAGGGCAAGGGACAATCTGGACGATATCCTCTTCTGGAAAGTTCCTCAGGTGTGTGCACCAACACTTTCTTTTGTAGAGTGCCTAGCTTTCTATACCAGCTCCTCTGCTTTGTTCCACGTTTCCATCTTTAAATCTGCATCAATACAGTGAGATGTCAGAAGAAAAGCATGGCAAAGCATGTACCCTTGGAAGCAAGACAAGAGAAACAAGGTGGAATCGGTATGGTTTTTTCACCATCACATAGCAACATAGAACAACATGGGATTAAGTGCTGCCCTAGGCAAAACATATCCCCCAGGCCACTGGGGAGAAAGGAAAAATGTTCTCAGTAGAGCTAATCCCCACCCCTGGGCTTCCATGTAATTTTGTTTTATCTTAGCTTTAAGACACTTGATATTTGGTTTGAATGATAATTTAAAGATAAACTGGCCTTATTTTCCTATTATATTATAGACCCCCGCCCCAAGGGCAGGGATTTCTCCATACAGAACTCTAAATAGTTTATATGGTTAAATTATTTGTTGACCAGAAGAGTGTAGCTGTGCCACACTCTTATTTATGGCAACATTAATTGAGAAAAATTCTAAACTTATCTTCTAAAAGTCAAGTTGGCAAATTACAGCCCATGGGCTAAACATGTTTATAAATAAAGTTTTATTAGAACGCAATCATGTCATTTTTAAAATTATCATCTACCGCTGCTTTAATAACAGATTCGTTCTAATAGAAGCCGCAAGACTGATGATGCCAAAAATATCTACTCTCTGGTCCACTGTAAAAAAAAAAAAAAAGAAAAGAAGAAAAGAAAGGAAAAGGAAAAAAAACATGATTTAAAATCAAGATAACTTAATACATGTAATTGGTGTTGAGTTACTTTGAAATCTGTTGATTTTATTAAATACTTACTGTTGACACCTCACGGTAAACTGTTATGGCAGTCACTTCAAAGAGGTTTGGAATTAATTTGCCCATTCTAGTTGATTATCCTTAACTGTCACTGGGCTTGTAACTACACAACAGAAAAAAGTATTTTTTCTTCCATGTTATAGTGATCAAAAATTTTGGGGCTGGAGAGATGGCTCAGCAGTAAAGAGTAAATGCTCTTCTTGCAGAGGACTCAGGGTCAGTTCCTAGCACCCACACTGGGTGTCTCAGACCTACGACTCCAGTTCCAAGGCTTCTAACATGCTCTTCTGGCCTCTACATGCATATGTACACATGTGGCACAAATACAGTAAAGCACAAGCATGCATGCACACACACATATTTTTTGAAAAATATAGAGAATTTATCAAAGTGCTAACTCATACTAGTTTTCATCAGAATTGCTTATAGAAGATGACGTGGTCACAGATAACCAAGAAAAGGAACCTGATTTCAGAAAAGGCCAGTTGACTAATAGTCAATTATTAGTTGACTAATAATCAAGTTCTTTTGTGTTTTGTTTTGTCTTGTTTACTTTGTCCCCTCCATTTCCTCTAGAAAAACTAAAGGGCTTCACATGCAAGGTCATCTTGGTCAAGTGTACATTAAACCATAACATCCCAGTGTAACTTGCTGCCAAATAAGCACCCTGTGTTTTCAGTGTGTATGTGTTAAATCTATCAAGTCCTCCACCTGTGCCACTCATGTGTCCAGACATTAGGTTGTTTACTGTTGGTGTACAGCCTATCCTGATACTGAGCAGGCCTAGTTCATATGTTCCATCCTGTGTGTTAATAATCACAAATGTTGTCTATAAAGGATAACAACCCAATGCACAGAAAGTTGCTTCTTCTGTGGAAATATGCCTCTTGCAGAAATGGTATATCCAAATTCAGTGGAGAAGACAATACATGACAAAGAACAACCAGTGTAGATCAAGAAATGATCACATGCCACATCTCTTTCTCACTAACCTCATGGGAGGCCCACAACTCCTTCTTACCCATTCTTCCTCACAGACAGTGGTCACCTTGCACCACAGCTCTGTCTCTCCCTCTCTGATGCTTTATTCTCTGGTTCCATTTGGTTTTTTTTTTCCCCATGAGCTATGTTAGTCCTGAATCTAGTAAGATTGGAGGACGTAAGCTAGCAATCCAAGTATTTTTTTTTTAACAGTGCTCAGAAAAAATGTTAAATAATGATTTGGTTTATCTGCAAGTATTCAAGAGTTATAACTCAAAAGATATATTAATAAATAAAATGTGTATCAGAACACAGAAGGGCAGGGCAACCTTTTTGATGGAGGATTTATCAGGAGGACAATATTCATGCCCTTATCCTCCGACCCCACTTGAATTCCGCAGCATCTAAACTTCCGAATGTTGGAAAGTAGTCTCATAGGAAGTCTGGATGATACAGTTAGAAATCTTAGCATAGGTTGTATTCTCCCTGCCTGTCTTGTAGCTTCAAGACACTGATTTCAATCTGAAGTAATTACTGTTATCCAGTGTCATCCACACATAATTAGCCTCAAATTATAATGAATTAACATGGTTTGCCCTGTTCATGAAGTGAAGTGATTCTAATACTGTTTTTTTTTCTTTTTCTTTCATGTATTTCATGCAGAAATACTTTGAAACTTGCATTCTGTTAGAAAGAACCCACTTTGGAATGTCATCTCGTAGTGAAGAGAGACAGTAAGGGATGGCGGGTCAATCAGATAGAGTTACAAGGCACAGGCTACTGTGCTTTCTCTGTGGCATTGCAAATCTTAGCTCTCTCTTCATTATCTCTTAGCTGTGTGTATACAGAAAGAGTGTATACAGTATGAGGCAAATAAACTAAATAAATCAATGCGTCTCCTTAAGCACTATAAAAAATTTACAATAAATAATTTTAAATTTGTTCAACTGACAGACAGACACACACACACACACACACACACACACACACACACACACACCACGATGTCAAAGCATCAGTATAAACTCCAAATAGATAAAAAATAAAGACACAGCAAAGCCACATATGTGTTTGAATCTTTTGAACATTATTGGCACTTTAGCACTAAAATACTTAATGCTCATACGGAGCAAATAGCAATAGATAACAGATGATGGATGGAGGAATGTATAAATGATAAATAATAGATGATAGATAGATAGATAGATAGATAGATAGATAGATAGATAGATAATACATACATACATACATACATACATACATACATACATAGGCAATGGATAGGTAGGTAAAAAGATAACTGACTGTGATTGATATCTAGATCTAAATTTGGACCACTAGGTTTTCTTTTCCATCATTATTTCAAAATCATAAATTAAAAGTTACATCAATTGGGTGTCTCCCCATGGAAAGTAAGAACTCATCCAAGATTTTGATTCCCTTAGTAAAATTCACTTGTTGTGGAAGTACAAGTTGGGGCTGGATAGAGTTTTGAAAACACAACTACTGTTTTTCTCTTCAAGGAAGACATGAAACAATCTCTTTATTGTCAGAACTTATTTTCCAAGCCCCCCCCCCCAGTTTTACATGCCTCTCTTATGTCATTGATACATAGTCCATTATGTACCTCCTATCGTATTTGCTCTGACTATTGTCTCAAGATGATGTCGAGGGACATTAGATACCAGAGACTAACTCTGCAGGAGTGAATTAATGTCTGTGTTGACGGAGTCTATAATCATATGATTAAATGGGCTTTCAGGAGGCCACACAGTGTGCTGATGACAGAACTATGAATGAAATCCAGGAATTCTGACCATTTGTCTTGTTCTTTGTGCACAAATGATCTGGCCTGGCCTATTGTTAGTATTCAGTAAAGGCTGCTGAAAGCAGCCCATTTGCTGGTAACATGAGGGAGTTTGTTTGCTTTTTGTTATGTTTTGTTTTGTTTTAAATCTCCAATGGAAATTTCAGTGGTGATTTTCAAAGTTCTGAAAGAACGCATTAGATATGTATGATTACAGATGCAGGGCTACTGTTACTTAAGAAGGTTACCTTAACTTGGGTTGTGTGCTAACACATGCTCTCACTAAGTCAAAATGATTTGTAACCTGTAAAGCTGTAGTCTCTCAAATGATAAAGAAATATTGACACCAAATATGGAACTATAGCAAAGTAATATGTATCTAAGAGTATAGATTATAGAGTCAGGCAGCCCTATAGTCAAATAGTTCTCTTTCACCAACTGGCCTTTAATCTTAAATTGCTATTTTCCTTCTACAGGGCCACTGCACTCATTAGTTCTGGTTACTGTGCTTGTGAATACTAAATAAAATAATGCATAAAACAAAAACCTACCTAGGAGAGGATGATTGGGATGCCTACTACAATGTTCTCATCATTTCGAGATGTTTCTCAGTCTCCTCATACAAACAGCTAAACAACTAGACAACAAAATGTGGACAGTATTTGCAGTAAAACACAGTGAGCAAGCTATCAACATAGGTTCCAAACCAGAAGGCAAGAACACATCAGCCAAATCCATCAACCTAGCACATCAAAGACATCCACACAAAAGCCAAGGGAGCCTCTGCTAATTGAAATCACCAGAGAGGTGCCCATGGGGCTTTAGTGAGCATCTAATCTATACATATATATGAGTAGAGCTGTATGCTATAACAATTTGGGGAGTGGACCCCAAAAACAATGGCTGTAGGGTGAAAACAGCAGCCATTTTAGTTGAGGAGAGCAGTGTTAGGATTGTTCTGAGATAGTTGTGCTGATGACATACTCAAAGCAAATGAGTAGTTATGTAATGGTCTGTCATACTTCATGTATCTCGAATGCAGATCAACATGTTATAAGTTTCAACAGGTAAGAAGTGATAATGACAGACAGAAAACTTGTAGCCCTGACTGAATTGGAAATATCAATATGAGTTCACATGACAGTCTGTCTTTATAGAATGAACATCTTAAGATTGCATATAATATTTAAATCTATAGCAGTTCATTTTTCTCCCTCTTTCTACACATATTTACAATATATTTTCTATTTCTTCAAAAGTAGCTGAAACAGTATTCATCATTAGAGTGGCGAATATCTATACCTGACAAATAAAAACAAGTCTTCTTGAAGAAACATAGCTGATATTAATATTTTTAATAAATAATTTTTTCCTATGGACAGATAATTTTTAGTATTTTCTATAAGGTTTCTTTTACTGTTCTTCATAATTAAATTTTTCATAAAGAAATTGGAAGTTATCAAGTTTAAACATGCAAAAGTAAATGTAGATAATATTAGACATTTTTTCTTTTGAGATAGAGTCTTGCTGTGTGGCTCAGGCGGGCCTTCACTTTCTGTGTGCAGGGTTTACAGCCATACAGCATCAGGTGTTGATTTATCTTTCATTTCAGTTAAAAATTTCTGTTTGATTAACTATGGAAACAAAACAATCGAATTTCTAAAAAAACATTAAAAATTGTACAACCAAATTATGATGTATCCACCTACAAAATGCATTATGTATTTTATACTATATGTTCATATTTTAAGCTGAATAGACCTATAGCCACAAGCCAAGGACAGTTGAGGAAGCCTCTAGAAACTCCAAGGTGTATGCTGTGGTCTTTGTTTTCATTCTGTAAGAGCTGTTGCTGTCATGGAAAACACGTATGCCATTTTTAGCCACTAAATCTGATCATTTATTTCAACAGCCATAGGAAATTAACACAGAGGCATCCTACAAAATAGCCAGCCACTCATCTTCATGACTGTCAAGAACTTTTTCAGACTAGCAGACAGAAGGACTTGTCAATTCACCAACCTGCCGTCCTAGAGGAGGAAGAAAACACACTAGACAGAGTGCTGGACTACCTTGAACATGGTACTGCAGAGGTAGGTGACGTAAGCATAGAGTAACCAGGTGTGCTTCTATGCAACAGTGGTTTCTAGTGATAAGGACCATGTGCACACTAGACAACCACCAAACGCCACAGCCTTTGTAAAGAATTCTGAATGTCTGAAATTATTTCAAAAGGTTTTTTTTTCCTTCAAAAAAGTAGTGCAGATAAGTCAGTGGGATCTCACTTTATTTCCTTCACCATTCAATAAGAAATTAATACTGATTTGCCAGTGACGACATACTGAACATCCCCATGCATCTCCCCAATAGACTCTATTACGGGGATTCTCAACCTGTGGGTCACAACCCCTTGAGGATCAAACGATTTTTTTTTTCAGGGACATCAAATAACCCTTTAACCGGGTTGCCTAAGACCATCAGAAAACACAGATATTTACATAATGATTCATAACAGTAGAAAAGCTAAAGATACGAAGGACTAACAAAAATAATTTATGGTCACCATAATATGAGGAAGTGTGTTAAAAGTTCACGGCATTCGGAAGGCCGAGAACCGCTGCTTCCAAACAGACAGATTATTTTGAACACGTACAATTCAGAGAAGTAGAGACGACTTAGTCTAAGGCCTTAGGACCAAGAAGTAGATCCCAGTCTGGCATCTATGCTGTCCACAATTGACAAACATAAGAGTGGATCTCACCGCTCAATCATAGTGGAACCTTTGACCATTCAGAAATATCTGTTCATTTCCTGCTTTCTCTCTGTGTTCTGGATGCATCAATAAGTAAATGAACATTAGGAGCTAAGTCATTAGAGCAGCTATGCAGTCACCCAGTGAAGACTACAACCTGGAAGCGCCGGTTCTACAGAATGAGTGGGATTTTCCCTATGAATCAGTCAGACTCTCACCTTGTACCAACTGGCAGAAATTGTAACGCCCTATTCTCCCTCAAAACACGGGGAAGTATGGTCTTACTTAGTGCTTGATGTATCCACACGGCTGTTTTCTAAGATGTGGACTTATGCTGGATACACCCTTATCCCCGAGTGGCTCTGAGACAGGAGCAATGTCCTGCAGAAGTTTGGGCCCCGATTCCCCGGCATGCAGATCACAGTGACAATCTGATATGGGAAATGGGGAGGAAGGGAAAACGAGAAGAAGCCAGACAGTGTCTACTAGCATTTAGGTTAGAAGACACGTTATTTTTCATGCCTGATGTAGAACAAAGCATATGGTCAGTTCTCAAAAACAATAAATAATTAGCCAGATTGGACTCACATGTTTAATTCACCATATGTAAAGATTAAAAATGTGCCTCTGAAAAGAAATCCTTGGCTATTTTCTGGTAGAGGCAGAAAAACCACAGCACTTTCTTTATTATTATTATTTTTGCAGAGTCTTCACTAAGTTAAATTTATACCACTTCACTCCTTTATTACATAATAAATTCCTTTTTAATAGTATAAATGCCTGCAAAGTCATTACCTTTAGAGTCTTTCTACACACAAGTATATCCACACAGATATGGATAAGCTTAGACCTAGCTATTTATACATATGTAATATAGAAAGCAATTATTCACTGGTAAATTTGTGCATTTCATTTTCCCATACACTACATTGACTTTAATGACATACTTTCTAATCTCTCTCTTTTTTTTGCCTCTTTGCCTCAGATATTTTTGAATTCATATTTCCTTCCCCTTGTCTGTATTTAAAAATAATAATAATCATTTTATACACCTATTATAAATAACAATACCTGGCCTCTGATTGAATCCTAACATTGCAATGCGTTCTCTGGGTTTGGCTGCCATTCATTCATGGCTCAAGCAGCACTCTCATTATGTGTGACATCAGCAGAAACTCGCGATTCAATTGCAGCCTTTTATTTAATTAGGGCCTAGGTATTATTTGGTTTGGAGTATCCAGAATTAAAAATAGCCCCTTCCACTGTGTAATAGGCAGGGAAGAAACTTTGAATATATATTCTAATTGATATTTTTAATGCTTACTCTAAAAGCAATCAAAACTTATGTTAAATATTAATTATAGTATTTTCCTCAGTCTTTGTGCACCTTGATTTATGGCTGCCCTTTTGGGTTCACTTTTAATTACATTACAGGAAAACAAAGGCTATTTTTATGGAAAGAGTTATTTAGCACAGACAATACCTTGAATGGAGGTGGTTATACTGAACTTTATGTTAAACTTAATTTTCAAAAGCATATTTAACACAGTTTGCTGGGCTTTGTAAAAAAAAAAATTATTTTTCCTTCCTTTAACAACATACTTCTCTGGTCTCTATATTAGAAATCAGGGACAAAGCTCATAGAGGAACAAAGGCCCAAAATCAGGGATGGTCTTTTAAAAGAGGTGCAGTTTCAAAGACTCCCGAAGATATAAATCAAAGTGCTTTTGAATACAGAGAGCATTCTAAAAAGAATATTGAACTGTTTGCTTAAAATCTCACATTATTTCCTGCTTTTTAAAACCCTATTCCTTTTTGAAGGCTAGCACCAGATAGGGACAAAAGGAATATTTTCATGCAAAAATCAGGGCCAGGTACAGAGGCACAGTCAGAGTCTATTTCAAGTGGGGACAGGAATTTAATTCAAGTTATTCTCTGCTTTATTCCACGTTTAGCAGATTTGAAGGTTTTCTCCACCTCTGACACATACAGACATCACTTGGTAATGTTTGCCCTGGTGCTAGGCTCTGGGAAATCTTGGTGTGGAATTTTCTGTCCCCTTGGAATGGATTCTGAATACACTATAGAGTTCCCATGTATCTGGTCAAGGCAGGTTGGGCTTTGTTTTATGACATTGCCCTCTGGTCCCCTCTTCCAGGGAAGACAAATCATCATTCTTCACTTTCAAAGACACTTATGTCACCCACAGGTGGGCCTTATCCTAGACACAGTTTCTAAAAAGTGTAAAGCAATGTTTTCCCACAGCTAGGAAGACAACGATGAAACCTGCCTTGTGCTAGATTTACTTTTCCATCATAATTTTTCCATATGATCTGTCTAAAGCCTTCGCTGAGTCCGTGTAAATGCAAAAAGTAACTAACGATCACTCGCAACAAATTTTGATCTGCAAAACTTGTGACTAAACACAAGGCTTAAGCCCCTATGATGTGTGTGTTTCATTAAGGAAGTAAAATGCAGCACCTCTGAGCAGCGCAGGTATCTGTGATTTCTCATGTTTCCATAGCAACGTGTAATTTTTATTGAACTGTGGAATAAATAGGCAAATAAAACATGCATAAAATATTGATACGGGTGCTGAAGCTGCTGTCCAGGGACTCAAGTGACTTATGCTTACCATTGTCTCTCTTAACTTCTGTTGCCAATTTCCCAATCACAACATATTTTCTTAAATGATTTTATTTTTTTTATGTAATGAGTGAAGTTTGTTTTTTCAAATGTAACTTGAAAAAGTTTTGTAGCATATTTCATGGAGAAAATGACAGAGGAAGAATCAAAACCACAGAAAAGAAGATGATTTTTCTAATCTCTTTCTATGGAAATCCAGGTGATATTTGTTCTATCCTACACCGGGTTTTCAGAGACTGAATGATTTTTGTGTATTTTTTGATAGTAACTTCCTATTATGTGCTTAAAATATTTAAGAATGATGGGAAAGTAACTGAAAATAACTATTGAGTGTGTTTTGAATGAAAGCTGTTCAACAACGCTGGCTAGGTAGGTAGACTAAAAAATAAATTGAATCAAATTATTCATCTGGGTTTGGAAAAATAAAAGAAGAAATATAGGACGTAATTGGGGCTGTGATGATGTCTCAGGCAGTAAAGTATATGTTGTGCAAGCATTAAGAACGCTAGTTCAAATCTCCAGCACCCACTTATAAAGCCAGGCTGTGGTAGTGATGTGCCTCTATTCCCAGAACTAGGAAGAGATGGACAAGAGGATCTCTGAGGGCTCTCTTGCAAGCTAGTTTTGCAAAACTGGGAAGTTCTAGGTTCAATAAGAGACTGTGTCTCAAAAAAAAAAATAATGTGAGAGTAACAGAGGAAGATACTCAGTGTCAGCCATGCAAACACACACACACACACACACACACACACACACACACACACACACACA
>JANHMN010000008.1:35045219-35081883 GCA_030674055.1 Rhabdomys pumilio
ACACACACACACACACACACACACACACACACACACACACACACACACCCATACACATACACATACACATACACATAACATATACACACATACACCACACCAACTAAATAATAAAAACAGTGACTTCTTGAGTTACAATAAAATATGGAAGTCAAAATAAACTAGAAAAGAAAGGCCATCTAGCTCAATGGGTAGAGCACATACCTAGTAAACATGGTGACCTAGTATTTCATCTGTGACACTCCACGAAAAATAGAGAAAAAGACTTAAAGCTCTCTTACAGTTTAGTGTGCTATCTAGAAAAAAATGTGAAAGTACACCTCATAGCACAGCAAAATTCTAGATTGGTCGAAGTGACGTTATCAAGACAACTTATTTTAAATGTATTTACACTTTTTGTAAATGTGGGGGGTTACACATGCTAATGTGCGTGTCAGAAAAGAGCCTGGAGGGGTCAGTCCTCTCCTTCCACTCTGTGGATCTCGAGAATAGAACTGGGCCATTAGGCTTCAGAGCAGGAACGTCCTAGCACAGCTATTTGCACTTTAGAGTGTAAGGCAGAGGTGACAAGTTGTATCCCTTTGTGTATTTTGGTCTCATGTACCTATTTGTTAAACTTCCTTAATTTGTAAAAAAAATAAAATAAAATAAATAGAAAGCAGGTGCTATAACTGTCATCTGAGAACCTTCAACCAACAACTGATGGAAACAGACAAATATTAGATGGAGCTCAGAGAATCCTGTGGAAGAAGATGAGCAGGATCGAAGGAGCCAGAGAGGTCAAGGACACTGCAAGAAAATCCACAAAATCAACTAACCTGAGCTCATAGGAGCTCACAGAGAAATGCCAAACAGAGAGCATCCATGGAATGGACCTAGGTACTCTGCACATATATAACAGTTGTGTGGCTTGGTCTCCATGTGGGACTCCTAACAGCAGGAATAGGGGCTGTCTCTGACTACATTTTCTGTCTCTGGATTCCTTTCCCCTAACTGGGCTGCCTTGTCTAACCAAAATAGGAGATGTGCCTAGTCCTACTGCAACTTGATATGCCAAGGCAGATCAATACCCTTAGAAGGCCTCCCCTTTTCTGAGAAGAAAGGGAAGACTGTAGATTAGGGGGAGGGGAGGGAAGAGGGATAAGAAGCTGAACTCCAGATGTAAATTACATAAGTAAATTAATTAATTTTGAAAAAGTAGGTGCTGATTGTAAAGGCAGTATAAAGGTAAACATTAATGTGTGTTAACTATTTGAGAATGTTAAGTAACAATGACTGTGCTGTGAAGGTTTTCAGAAACCCTAGGCTATACTTGAAACTGTAAACTAGGAAGATCAGAATCATGCCTGGGTGAGAACCTTACGGCTGCATCATTCAGGCAAGTACTAGGTGGACAGAGAGAAGAAGCAAAAATTACAGAAAGAGAGAAGGGTGGGAGGAATTGTGGTATTCAATTATGTCCAGTTCACAGTGAAAGCAAGATAATGGGTTCATAAGAGTTCAAAACAAATATTCAAATAGCATGGTTGGAAGTCCACGTTCTTAATGATTATGTTGCAAAAGTAGCTCATTTTGCATAAATTCTCATATGAGGACAAGCAGGATGATGTATTAGAAGAGGCCGTGAACTTGAATTCGGAAGACATTTAGTCTGGTCCCCGTTCTGTTATTAATTAGCTGGGTAACCTTGAGAAGGTCACATTGTGTCTTCAGGCCTCAATTATATTGTGTCTAATAAAGGGGATGGGGTCCAGAAATTAGATTCAAAAATTCCACAGTCACTCTTCTTTTAATCCAAAGAAGACTATTTTCAAATGAAATGTCAGAGCAAACAGAAAAATGCACAAAAGCACAGTGACTCGATGTGGAGTGGGGGCGGATGCCTCACCCCACTCATACACTATCATCGTCCTCTTCAATGGAGAAAAATCAAAGCCCTGGAAACTGGCAAAGCTCAATTTAAAACTATTTTACTAGATGATTCCTAAGGCTCCTTTTCATAAGAACATTCCACGACTCTAGGAGGTAATTGACTTACAGGTTTAATCATGTTGTGAAATTTCTACAGAAACAGTTGCCAACATAGTGGCAGCAGTGGGAGGCCATGCAGGAAGTAGTGATTTCAACAAAGATATATTAAGCTTTTTTTTTCTTCAGTACTTGTGCCCCACCCCATTCCCCAACGTCACAAGAGTCATAACTGTTCTCATACTCTGACTCTCATACTGTATTGGATATTCGTTTTTCTGGACTCTTCCTAGAGTACGGTAAACTTCAGGATATGTGGCTTAGTATATTTGCCAGCCTTGTGGTTTTTCAATGAAATACCTAACACAAGTAAAGAGAATTGTGTCTTTAGCTCACATTTGAGGATGTTCATATCCTAAAATCAAGCAGGCCTCATTCCCCTGGCCCTGGGTGAAGCCACAATGGTAGAATAGTATGGCAGGAGAGTGTGTCTGATCAGTGATCCCATCATTGACAGGAGAAGGAAGATGGGATGAGTGGAGATAAATCCTCTCTTAAATGCTAAAGAGTTCTGCAAACACTGCAAAGAGGATCAGTGCATAATAATGCACTCCCCCAATAACCTAAAGTCCTCTCCCCTAGGCCCCAACCTGGTGGACTTTGACAGGTGGGCCTTCAGGGGATATGTTAAGGGTTTTGTTAACAAAACCATTAAGGATACTATATTTATTCAATACAACTTCTTTGTATAGTAACTTTTCTCTTTTCCTTCAAGATTCCTCTTTTTCATAGCATAGAACTCTGGTCAACTTAAACACTTTACGTGGTTCTTATGCTCTCCTCTATTCTTCTGTTACTTTTCTTTTCTGCTGCATTTAGTTCATATGTCTTTTCTTGACCCATCTTTACTTTCCTAATTTTGTCTTCCCTTGTGTCCAGTTTTCTGTTAAGCTTGTCTAACTTCTAAAATATAGATACTTAGAAAAATACTAAACTGTCCATTTAGTTCAGTTAATAAATTCACATGCACACAGGTTTATATTTTTTCTTCCTTAGCTTTATTCATATTTCTATACATTTTGGGGCTGTATGGTATTGCATTTGACTGTGAGAGTGTGCCCACCTACTTGGGCACATAATGGAGGTTACAATTTGACATTGGGATATCTTTCACTTATTACTTCCTTAGTTTTTATGACAGTGTCTAACTGACTCTGAAGCTCTCCTTTATGGCTAGACTGGCTGACCTATAAGCCTCTAAGATCTACTTGTCTCTAACTCCAATGTGAGGATACAGAATCACTAACTTTAGTTGTGAATGACAGAATCTTCAAAGCAAACTAAAATTTAAAAAATGTTTTTTAAAGAAAATCATATATGGCAAAGTAAAATTTTCAATGATCTACTAATTAGGTAGAATACTCATGATGTAATTGATAGGCATATATTGGGGAAAAGGTACAACATTAAAATAATCAAGATACAGAAAGCATTTTATTATGTCATGCCTAAAAATTCCAATCTATTGCAGCCAGTATAATTTTTTCCAACTCTTAAAACACATCAACATTCATTTTTTGTTATTTCTTCAATTAATTCCAGGATTCCATCATGCTAAAATTGTTTAGAAGGCCTAGAGGGAGGGCTTAAGAAATTGTGTTTATGCACATGTAAGTATATATTTAAGGAATGAATTTGTTTCCCTTGGGTTCATTTTATTCTTTCATTTTTCCTTAGTTTTCTTATATTTTAATGAGAATTGTAGTTATAAAGCAATTTTAAAACTATATTAAAATTTAGCCTGCAAAAGGGCTGCTTTTGAAATGAATTAACTCCAACTGACACACTATCCCTCACCTGTCCTTTTTACCTCAAGGGCTTGCATCAACTGGTAAGACCCATGACTGGTATCTTGCTTCAGATAGCTCTATAACTAGCCCAATAGTTCCCAGTGTACCAATGATCCACAAGCCATATCTAAGCTAGTTTATTAAATGCATTCAGATGCATGGGGTCTACTTCAGATAGGACTCATGAAGGATAGAGATCCAGATATGTGTTTTTAAAACTTATGATGGCAAATATAGTCACTGAAGGGACTCTGGCCAGCTCAAGCATAGCATGCATGGCTCTGGTAGCCTTACCCTTCTCCCTATTCCCCCTGCCTTTCTAAAAACCATTAGATTTCATTCCTAAAGCTATCCACCAAGGTCTAGTCACTTATTTGACCCCTTCCTCCTCCTGAGGCTGACTACAAGGTCCAGCTATCAAAGTATTGAAGACCAGCCATCAAAAGTTCCCTTTAACTCACATAATTAACATGCCCAATTAAAATTAAACACCTTATGCTGACAGAGGGTTTATCCTTGTACCTTTGTAAACTGTCATTTCCTATGTGCTAATTCTGTCTACTCTCTATCCAGAGGCAGTATTTTGTCCTCTGGGCCAAATATCACTCCTCCCTTTCCCTTGTTTCCTGTCTTCTTCTCCCTCATCCTCTATCTCCTGTCTTCGTCCCTTATTGCCTGCCCTGTATCCTCCTGGAGCAAATAAATCACATTTGCTGAGAACTTAGTCTTGTGTGTCCTGGACAGATACTTTTCCTAACAACTATACAACAAAAATAGTATCAGACCAGTTAGCACTGGCCTTTACTTGTGCTTGTGAAGATGTGTCATCCTGATTTGTATTAAAATAGCCAGTGGCTGCTTCCTCCATGATCATTATTGAGGAACCAGCCTGCTTCTTCTTTCTCCTCCCTGTTAATCCTTCCCACAGAGTCTTCTGGAGGCCTCTTTATCATTCTCCCTGTTGCTAGCATCTCACTGCATACTCCAGGACACCCAAGCATATCTGTGACAGGTCTTCAACTGTCATTTTTTTTCACCATGTGGTCATACCTAGAAGGACCTATCCCTGTAATCTGACACATCATTTTCCAACTGAAAACACAATAGCCTATGATTTGGGTATTCATGAAGTCACTTGTAGTGTGACAAAAGTCTTTCCTCTAGAGATCCAACACATACATCTATCCTGCTCATGTAGGAAACCCATGATGGACCAAAGAACTAATACTACTAAAGTCCAACTTGGTGAACCCATGAGTTTTATAGGGTTCCTTAGAAGAATGTGGGTGAGGGGTTACTTTCAGGAGCAGAAATAACCCAAGGACAGCTACATCACCAAAGTCCACTGCTGCATGGGTTAACAGCCCACAGAGCCAAGAACCTGAAATACACTGTGCAGCTTCCAGGCAGCTCAACAGGTGAAAGAACATCATTTCTTAATGACTCAGTTGGTCTAAACCCCTTCCAGGCATCTGGGCAGCAGTCTGGTTTCAAAGTCTTCTCTGTAGTTTGCCTTCTATATGAGTCTTATTTGCAGTGGACTTCAACTTCCTCTGAGAGGAAGTCTCAGCTTTTATTACACAGCTTACTCTGGCATGGAGGGGGAGGTGAATCTGATCAGTTTCAGGGACTTCCTGAAGCTATTTGAATTGTTTTGCTTTCTTGTTTAAGAAACTTTCTGCAGGGTAGAAGCTGTTACACAATACTGTAGCCAAGCAGGGTTGTTTTGTTTTGTTTGTTGTTTTGTTAATGGTGGTGAGTTTTGTTTGTTTGTTGTTTTTGTTTTTCTTGTTCTCACCAGATGGGAAAACAAGGACCATCATCAGGGAGGTTACTAGTGAGCCTTTTTACTTTTCTCTATGACTTTTACTCTGGATAACGAAAGACCAGAGAAGGACAGTGAAGACAGGAAGAAAATTACACTCTTCTCACGTCTACAGTGGCATTGATAGTAAGGAGTTTATGGTAAATATACCAACACTAAGGTTCTTCATTTAACCTTGTCCAGATTCTTCAACCTTCTGCATATTCATTCATTTATGACTCAGGAGAGCATAATAGTCCCTATTACCTGAAAATATCTTTTATATTCAGGATTTTCACTGAATATCATACCTACAAAAACGTGCATATTCATAAATCATAAATCAAAGGTTGTGGGGAATATTTTTACAAAGGGAACAGACCAGACTCACAAACAACACCACCTCACCAATGTTTACCATTTTTACTGAAGGGAATCTGGCCAGCTCAAATGTGGCAAAATGGCTGTGGCAGACCTTTCCTTTCTCCCCATCCTCTCTGCCTTGCTAAAAAACATTGGATTACATTTCAAAAGCCACCCACTAAGGTCTATTCCTGAATTTGGCCACTTACTCCTCCTGAGGTTGACCACCAAGGGTCTAACTATGAAAGTATTTAAGTCCTGTGATCAAAAACCCCCTTTGGTTCACCTAATTAACATACTCAATCAAAATATACCACTGGATACCATGGCATCCTAGCCTGTTCCAGCACTGACCTCCCTTTTTTCTGAGTCAGAAAGCAGCCACTTTTAACTTTTCTTCTCCAGTTAATAAAGGATCTCTCTGAAACAGGTGTGTTTGGGTGTGGTTTGTGTCTAAAGGGAACCCCTGCTGTGCCCAACCACAAGCTGTCCAGATGCCTCCTTTCCACTTGGGTCACACAGTCACAGTGACAAGTTTTTAAGAATTTAGATCTGAGAATGAATGGCGTTGCAGAGACCACAAAATGGCCTTAAATTTAAAGCTGTCTAAACAATGCCAGCAGGCAGGCACCGGACAGTGCCTTCTAGCTTATGGTAAAGAAAATTTATCCCAACAAAGTGGCTTTTATTTGTTGACTTATTGAGTTTGTTTCTTTCTTCATTTTTTTTGCGCAAATGTGCAGTCGGGGGTGGGGTACTCCACAGCTGCATCCTCACACATATATTTAAAACAAGAGCAGGTAAAGTAACTCACTGATGTGGGTTGTGATGTAAAATGTGAATGGAGAAACTTCCTTTTTCTTTCTTCAGAGATTCCCATGGGCTTTGGCTATATTACCTAACGTATGTCCTTTGAGGTTGCCATTCAAGTCTTAATTTGACCCAAGAATAAAGAAATGACTATAAAACCTAAATACCATTTGAGTCAAGAAGCAGTCATGGACCGGATGCAATGATCTCTTTGTGTATAAAGTTACATCAGAGAGTGGTATGGGAAGCAGAGTCATCCCCAGCCCTTTGCATACGTGCATCGCTTGGCTAGCTTGGCTAGAGGGCTTAGAGCGGTGGTTTGAACTAGGGATGGTTTTTGACCCTCAGGGGAATATTGGGAAATGTCTGGAGACAATGTTGGCTGTCCCATCTCAGACCAAGGGGACTCTTCAACTGTCAGTATGCACAGGGTGACCCCTTACAATAAAGAACACCCTTGTCCAAAATCCCATTTGGGCTTACATTTACATGTTCTAATCTGTAGCCTTCCTTTGGCTTTGTCTCTGAGATGCAGAATGAATCTTGCCACATAGTACACTGTTTATAAATTTGCAATAAAGAATAAATGTAACTATAAAGGCAACACTCCCTTTAATGGAAAATGCTGTTTACTATGTGATAACCAAGAGAATAAATTGTGTTATGTGGACCAGTTCATAAAACTGTTCAATAATCACCTCACATTTTTTCCAGAGTTAATTTTTCCACTTTTTTCCCCCTACAACATGCTTTCCTTTTGAAGGTTGTCAAATTAGAAATCAGGTAAGTAACAATTTAATTAAAAACAGTGGCTTTGATGTTGGGCAGACATGAATTCAAATCTTCAATGACTATCATTTTCTGGACTATAAATTAAGATAAAAGCAAATCAATGTAGCTGAGAACTTATAAAACATACTCCTTTATAATAATAACCATTTCGTTCTCAGCTTAGCATAGGACACAGTCATGTGAACCCATCTGATTGTATATTATCCCTTCATACAGTTGGCTGCCAGGGCAGAGTGGTTTCTTTTTGGTTAAGGAGTTGTTGTCTTCTGGATTTTGGCTCACAATGGCTTCATTAGGTTGCCTAACTAGCTTTTTTGAAGGGAAAGTTACATCAACCATGCCAACTTCTCAGTGAATAGCACTTTACCATGCCAGGTACTGCACTAAAGTTATCACATACGTTCCATTCTTCCTCCCACAGCAAAGAAGTTGGTATGTCATGATCGAAGAAGCTTTGACCACGTGTGTTAGTATCAAATTCAGTACACAGACACAAACACATTTGATGGCAAAACTCAAATTGCTTCCATCATAAATGATACTGTCCCTGAATGGCCAGGAGGAAGCTTTGACATATGGGATAGAATATACAAGTTTATAAAGAAAATTATGTGTAGATGTCAGTGGAATGGGAGAGAAAGTAATGTGTATAAGGTACCAGTGTGGTGTGTTTATTAGAGCACTGTCTGCTAGTGCATCTTTGCAAAGCATGTGGGTGAACATCTGTAGGCAGCTGGGTAAGTCGTATAGAAAAGCATATATAGAGCATCATGATGCAGGAAGCAGGCTTCTATACACCGACATTGAAAGGCGGCACTTCATTATGAATGTGATTGAAGTTACAGAATGGGGTGTGTGTGTGTGTGTGTGTGTGTGTGTGTGTGTGTGTGTGTGTTTATGTGTATGTTACAGTGAGTCTTATATGATTGAGAATGGTACCTACAATGAACAGATTATGTGATAGGGTAAAAGACTGATAACAGGACTTATACTTTATGTATGAGTGTATATGAAGAGACTTCGTACACACACACATATGTATAGTATTTGAAATATTAAAAAATGAATCAAACATGTGTTATGTGACCACACACTATTCTTCTACCAATGTGAGCCTTATCCTTACTGTGTAAGTCAGTGGAGACCCACAAATCATATAAGAAATTGTTAGATGGCATTAAAGCTCTGTCTTGACAATGAGTTGATCAGATAGTCTGCATCCTGGAGGGCATCTGAGGAAGGCAGGGAGAATGGTGGGCAGTGCTCATAGTTCTTGTGGCTTCTAATAGAGGGAGGTTCTTCTTGAAAGGCCTTCCGTTGAATGAAAGGCTGGTGGTATAAAATTCAATCTTTGCATTCAGTTCACAGGAGTACAAGACATTTCTTGGGAACCAACAGGATAGAGAATTTAAAAAAAAAGTCTCTTCAGGCCATTGTTCCTATTTGACTATAATATGACTATTTGTTCATAGAGTAGTTTCCACAGATTCTGATTTTTATGGTGCCATAAAGTAAGATTTTCAGAAACTTGGTGGTGGGTAACATACTGCCATCAGTGACACTGTTAATTAATGAAGAATTCTACTTAGTGAGGTTGAGCATCATATTTTTCTGAAAATGAATCTTGAGAGCTTCCTTGATTATGCGGTGATTCTGCTTCCATTATCATTTAGAGATTGAGGCATGAGATGGGTCTGGTGATTATAATGATTTAAGAGGAGAGATGATATGTCAGAACTATGGGAGATTCTATAATTTCATGGTCTATAGAATAAAAAAATACAACACATTGCTAGATTTTAGTGTTTTGTATGTTAACATTGGCTGTTGTGAAACTCTGACGACAAGTTTGTCCTGCACTCCCCAGATAAGGACGACATACCTTTTTGTCTTTATATATGAAGAAAAAGGAATTAATATAGTGTATTAGAAATTTCTTCAGGGTTTTAGCTGTAATGGCCTATATATGGGGAGAAAGAAATTATTCATTAATAATTTCCCAGAAATTATTCATAATTTCATTTAATGATATTATAGACCCTAGACCTTCTAGACGCTTCATCTGACACTGGATGGAACCATCCAGATCTGTGAGGCAGTTAGCCATATGGAGGCCATTATGCCTATGATCTGCAACCTGCAGTAAAGAATTATTTTGCTTTTTTTTGGATCAATGTTATGCCACGAGAATTTAGTCATTAGTAATTTGGGCTGAGACATTGTTAGAAATATAAATTTGTAAGCATCCCATTTTATGCTCCTGAAATTGTGCAGGACTAACTTCAATGATCTATTTTAAAGCAACGGTGTACATTTGTGTGTACACACCCACATTCCATGGTGGAGATCGGAGAACACCTTTTGGGTGTCAACTCTCACCCTCTACATTGGTAAGGCATGGTTTCTCTGGCTTCTAATGTACTAAGAACTCCAGGCTAGCTAGTGCATAAGCCTCTGACATGCTCTCTTACCCCTCTCCCCAATCTTTCTGTACAATTGCTGGAATTCCGTTCGCATGCCACCACAAGGTTTCTGCTTGAGTTCCGGGAACCAAATGCAGGTCATCTGGCTTTTGGGCAAGTACTTTTTATTTGCTGAGCCACCTCCCTAAGATGTGTGTGTGTGTGTGTGTGTGTGTGTGTGTGTGTGTGTGTGTGATGTTTGAGATCTCAGTCATTAAAATAAAAATAAAATTCAACTGCTTCCCAACATAGAGAGGTTGGGTGTAGGTATTCAGTTAACCAACAGATAATTGAGTCTTCAGCTACACTTTGTTATTAGTAGATGGACTCAAAGACTCCCAACTGCCAGGATTTTATTTTTTGTTGTTTGTTGTTGTTGTGTTTGCACAATGGTTGGTAAAATATTGGAGTTATGTGGATTTCCTAAAGTTTTCTTTTAACTTTATAAAATTAGATTTTTTTTTTTTTAATCTAAGATGTGTAGGCTACATTATACATCATTGCGTAAGACTCAGGAAAATTATAATGTTATGACGAATCCTAGAGAAATGTAAGAAAAGGGTGCCACTGAACTAATAAAACTTGGTGATGTAATATAATGCATGCTTGGGGGAAAAAAAATCAAACACACATACAGATAGAATAGCTAGCTGCTCTCTTGGAACTCTCTGAGAATAATTTGTTCACATTCCCTATAATTGAGGAGGTTTACAATGCTTTCCCAGACAGAATCTTCTACAGGTTGTGTATCACAGCTGGCTTTTATCAGGCAGCTGAACACGATGTCAACTCTTTGATAGCCGATGTCTCACTTCTAATGACTTAAGTGACACTATGGATACATAGTGTCTTTTCTTTCCATCTTTAGGTCAGAAGTTCCAAGCATTGGTTCCCAGCTCACTGCGACTCACCTTGAAATATCTGGAACAAAACTTAGTGCACTGCATGGAGGACTTTGTGTTCCGTTTTCAGTTCACTCACAGAACGAGCATGATTTCTGACTACCTATCGCCCCTCACACTGAGTGTTTATTTCAGCCGTTGTTTAGATATACCAGTGTCAACACATCCTTATCTGTTCTATTTAATTAGGACTAAAATCAGATGACTCTTGGGTCTGGGGTCCCCACTTGTATTGTTTTTCTTCTCTTGTCTGTCATTCTCACTTCCCACCTGCCTCTCTGTGCTTTCCTGTTAGTATCTCTTCCTTGAGCCTCATTTCTAACAGTCTGCCACTGTCTACCCCAAACTCAACTGAGCCTTTCCACTGCAAGCCACCCCAGCATTGTGGCTGCAGCCTAAACTGATCTCTCTTTCAGCACTCGCTCCCTTAGAGCTGAGGAACTCAGGCTTTCTTTACAGCACCATAGTTTCTTAATGTTGCCAAAAAGTGCCGTCGAAATGTTTGAGCCCTAGGACTCACTGCAGAGGATAGCCTTGTTGGGCATCAATGGGAGAAGAAGCCCTTGGTCCTGTGAAGGCTTGATGCCCCAGTGTAGGGGAATGCGAAGGCAGGGAGGCGGGAGTGGGTGGGTAGGTGAACACCCTTATAGAAGCAGGGGGAGGGGGGAATAGGATAGGGATATTTGGGGGGGAGAACCAGGAAAGGGGATAATATTTAAAATGTAAATAAAGAAAATATCCAATAAAAAAGAGACTGAGGCAGAAAGATGACAAAGCTGAAGCCTGTGCTACATAGCATCATTCTATCTCAAAGCACACACACACACACACACACACACACACACACACATGCTCACACATGCACACACTCTGGTGGTTCAGTTGCAAGTGTACCAATTCTCAGTATGCTGATCTCTGTAAAAGAAAAAAAAAACTAGAAAAAAAAACAACAACAGCATGAAATTGCAATTTGTAATAGATTTCTTAAAATTATGTCACTATTGAAATTTGGTTATAGGCAGAAGATTTTAAAGATTTTTGGTGTGAAAAATGTTTTAATGTGTCTTTATGAAATGAAGCATAAAATAATTTCTATGTGATCTTTTATATTTTTGGAAGAAGTGATAACACATTTCTGCTCTGCTTTAAACTTGAGGTAGAAAGGTAAAATTCTGAGGCTGAATGTCTTAAGCGGTGTGACTAGGAAGCAATGAACACCAGGAAACATTTACTCTGCAATCTTAGTTTACATATGTCACAACTAGATAAAAGGCCTTCTCTGGGCCACTTTTCTCTCTGTGTCTTTCTCCTTTTCCTTCACTTTAGAATGTCAGGTCAGTTGTAGCCAACAGAGAGGTTGCTCCCTTGAGGAACGATGCCCAGAAACTGAAAAGGACAACTTTCATTAAGGGAGTGAAGCACACACAGCAGTGTTATCTGGGAAACACACCCAATGTCTCTGAGGTAAATGTCTTCCCTTGGGGAGGCAAGAGAACTTCAGAGTAGCTTGCTGGGAGATTGTGCCCTCTGTCATGTAAATTAGATGCAAAGATGGAGCAAGTAGGAACTCTTCCAGACTCTTTCAGAAAGTTACCCTGTAGAGAGCTGTGTGTGCCATGGAGGGTGGAGCCAACTGTAAGCAGGTCAATCATTGGAAGTATCACAGTGCAGTCCTTGAACTGTCATTGCTTTTCACAAGAACTCCAGCAAAGCAGAAAAGGAAACAACTTCTCTTCATATATTTAGATGTGCTGAGTCCACATGAGATTATTTCTCATGATACATGTAAATATTGGGTCTTACACATAACATACATGTATACATCTTCATACCCATATGAGACCAGCAAAGTATAGTGGAGCCATTTCTCCCAGCTCACTAAAAATTTTCTAAACACTTAATTTATGAGAGCATCCAATGTGTCAACTATTTGACACAGTTATAAACTTTAACTATACCATTCTCCTATTTTGGTCCTTTTGTTAGTTTTCCTTTTTTTTTTTTTTTTCCTGTCATAAATATTCATGGTATAAAGCATTTATAATAATCTTTGGATAATAAAATAATTTGGAAAAGAGGTGAAAATGTTTAAAGAATAATAGCATACATTGGCTGGTTTTGTGTGTCAACTTGACACATGCTGGAGTTACCACAGAGAAAGGAGCTTCGGTTGAGAAAATGTCTGCATGAGATCCAGCTGTAAGGCATTTTCTCAATTGTGATCAAGGGGGGAGGGCCCCTTGTGGGTGGTGCCATCCCTGGGCTGGTAGTCTTGGGTTCTATAAAAGAGCAAGCTGTAGCAAGCAAGTAAGAAACACCCCTTCATGGCCTCTGTGTTGTACTCCTGTATCTTGACCTGTTCCAGTTCTGACTTCCTTTGGTGATGAACAGCAATTTTGGAAGTGAAAGCTGAATAAACCCTTTCCTTCCCAACTTGCTTCTGGGTCATGATGTTTGTGCAGGAATAGAAACCCTGACTAAGACATTGCATATTATCAAATGACTTGATAAAATTAATATTGCTATCTTAGCTACAGTCGTTGAGTCTCAGTTTTCAACCAGTCCCATTAGCAAGGAGTGCCCTAATTTTCCAAAGCTTTGCATAGGTGACAAGCGCTGCCTCTTCTCTAGTTGAAAGTGAATTGCTTTTATTCTTCACCATGATGACTGTTACACCATTTACGCAGTCCCATTCCTGGAAACCACTAAATTGCTCTAGGCAAGGGTGGCCTCTCAGACAGTAGCTTACAGAATATATATGACTTCGTATGCACAATCAACCTACTGAAGTCTTCCCACTATTTTTCAAGGTTGGAAAATACAACAACAACAACAACAACAACAACAACAACAACAACAACAGGTGTTATTTTCTTACTTAGAATGAGACAAGGAAGGCTGGAGGAAAAGCAGTAAGGAGCCCAGGTGAGCAGCAGAAGAGGCTTTGGTTTTGTGTTGTCATTTGCATCGCCTCTCATCCAGGGTGTAAAGGAAAGTCCAAAGAGGACAACTGGAGGGAAGTAAAGTTGTAGTCACTGCTCTGTTTTCTCTCTTGTTCTCCTTGAAAAAAAAAGGGGGGGGGGATGACATCAGGAAAAAGGCCTCTACCCTGTCTGAGGTCATGGGTAAGAATCTCCAAATTCCAATACATGTTTAGAAAAAAACACAGGAAAAATCAGCCCTGGGTCTGTTTCTCTAAAGTTTGCTTCAAACAAATGTTAACTTCCAACATTGTATGCTGAAATATTAAGAGACAAACAGAAGTGCTTGGGAGGTTTGCAAAGGACTAGTGAGATTTTAAAGAGAATGTTACAAGATTCCAGGAGTCAGCTAAGTAGAACTTTGTGTTGATATTCAGAGGAAAATGTGTGTTTCTTCTGCAATGTGGATGAAAAATGTCTGCTGGCTAAAAAACCCACTTTTATATTGCTGATTGGGGGCGAGGTGGTAGTATGAACGAAAATGGCCCCCATCTGCTCATAGGGAGTGGCATTCTTTGAAAGGATTCAGATGTGTAGACTTGTTGGAGTAGGTGTGGCTTTACTGAAGAAATTGTGTCACAGGGGTGGGGTGACCTTTGACAAAGGTTTCAGAAGCTCAAGCCAAATCGAGTAGCTTTTTGTCTCTTCTTGATATTTGCTGTCCCAGATGTAGAACTCTTAGGTTTCTTTCCAATACCACTTCTGCCTGTGCGCCACCATGCCTCCAGCTATTACAATAATGAACTAAACCTCTGAAATGAAAGCCAGCCCCAACTAAATGTTTTCTTTTATAAGAGTTGTCATGGTCATGGTGTCTCTTCACAGCAACAGAAACTCTAAGACAGGGGCAGATCATTAAAATCTCTATTTTGACTATACAACCTATTGAAAAAATATGGATTTAAATCTGTTCTCAAAAGTCTTCCCATTTGTCAGCTTCTTAAAGCTGCCAGGTTCAGGGGAAAGGAGAGAGGTCTCAACCCTGCCAGGTCTCTCTGAAGCTGAGCAGAATGGTGAGTGTCTGTGGCCCAAAGAAACACACCTGGCCTGGAGTCTTGTCAAAGCAGGAACTCAACTTTAAGGTAACAATCTCTTATTTATATAAACTTGGAGCATAGGGAGGAAGAGTTTTGGTGGAGTGAGCTGACATAGGGGTGGGAAAGGGTGACAGAGGGTATGAGGTGACTGACAGGACCAATTGCAAAGCTCTACATCAGCAACAGCTGAGCAAAGACAGGGCCAAACAGGTTCTGTTGAGTCACCCCAGTACGGAAGTGACTGAGACAGGTCTCAAACTTGAGCCAGGCTTAGACTCTCCCACAAGGCCACAGAAACTTGAGCCAGGCTCTGTTTTGCCTACAAGGCCCAAACCAGGACCAAAATGGGACACAACACCCATTGAAGACAAATCATATAAATTTCAAAAGAAGACATCCCTAAACTTGTATTTCTATTATATTCTTTTTCTAATTAAAAAATAATTATTTGTCTACCATATGTGTGTGTGTATGTGTGTGTGTGTGTGTATGTGCACCTGCACATGCCAATGTATATGGTCAGAAAAAAACTTATTAGATTTAGATTTGGTTCTTTCCTTGGTGTATGGGTTCTGGGGTTTGAACCCAGGCCATCTGGCTTAGCAACAAGCACCTTTACCTATTAAGCCATCTAGCCACCCTTCTGATAAAATCGATTCCTTCTTACTGCTTATGAAATTTTCATAGAGCCATCATAATCTTCAAGTCAATGAATAGTTCCTGGTGCTGTGAGGAAATAGTACTGAGTGTAACAGTTTAGCACAGAGACCTTCTGGATGCTGTCAGTAATACCAAACACAGGAGGGAACAATGTTATCACAATTTTGGCTGGAATAACAAAATCTGAATCTTGGGCAAGGATGGAACCATTTGCCAGATTCTCAGGGGAGGAGGGGATATGACGGATAGGTCCAAACCTCTCTAATAAATCCCTTTTTAATATATTGAGACTAGTTCTACCAGTTCTCTTCCTCTAAGTATACCAGTATACAGCAGTAGTTCTTACCTTTCCTAATGCTGAGACCTTTTAATACAGTTCCTCATGTTGTGGTGACCCCCAGCTATAAAATGATTCCGTTGCTACTTCATAACTATAATTTTGCTACTGTTATGAATTGTAGTGTCAATATCTTATATGCAGAATATATGGTATGTGAATCCCAAAGGGTTTGCAACCCACAGGTTGAGAAAACACTGCTCTAAAGAACCCTGATCTAATACACTTTCCTTCCACCACGTGGATTTCAGTGATCAAACTCAGGTCATCAGACTTGATGGAAAGTGCTCCTACCTGCTTAGTCCTCTAGTAGACCACCTTTTGGCTGTTTGGGGGATGCAGAGTGCATTGCATCTCCATGATCACACACTGCAATGGCACTCAGAGCTCTTTCCCCTTCTCTTACTGTAACTCAGCATCCATTAACCCTTCCCTCCCCTTCCTTCCCTTCCTGCCCCCTCACTTTATTGATCATAACAAAGTATATCTTTTTTAGCCAAAGAATATCATCTATAATGTTTACATTGCTTTTAGGCAATACAAATACACATAAAGAAGAAACCAAAGAAATCCACAACCCCCAGATAACTGATAACTGACTTTTATGGTTTTGCTGTGCATTCTAGTACTTTTCCTATTCCACATGTACACACACACACACACACACACACACACACACACACACACACCAGGGAACATGCTGTGTGTGACACATCTGGGTGGACATATGCTGTAATGTGAGGTTAAATGAAGTGACAGACAAGTTTGCTATCCTGACTTGTAAAGTATCATCGGGACTGTTTTTTCAGTGTCTCACAAGCTTTTGTGCTCAAAAGTTAAGTCTCACTATAATTAAGTCAATTAGTAAAACATACATAAATAAAAACGTTTTCGTATACCTCCTAACCCACATTTCTGAAGTAAACACTAATCACAATGTAGCGTCTAGTCTCACATCCTTTATTATAGTGCGTTCCTTCAAATGCGAATAAGTCAACACATGAGCGTGTTTAAGATTGCAATTCATTACCTCGGTTTGGAGTGACCTTTTGAATATCATAAGGAACAATGGGCTAGGAATGTCACCATTTCATCTGTTTGGCAGGTAAGACTAGAATGTCGAAATTGAGTAGAAGTTGACAAATACAGTTCTTTTGTTTTAAGACTCCTTATTGCACTCTGCCTATTAACACTTGAATCCACCTCCACAATCAGTCTTTGTGGGGGAAGTGTTTTTCCTGCGTAGACAAACAATAAGAAATGACTCCTTTGCAAATTTGCATCTGGGTCTCTGTGGATGGATATCTAGTCAATTTGCTAATCACTCAGCATTCAGAAAAATTATTTTCTCCCAAGTGTCAAAGGAATATTTGTTGTTATCTTGTTTAGTTTGTAGAAAATTGGACTCACATTTTTGTTGCAAACATTTTTGAAAGGTCCTATAGGGAAAGAAGATGAGGATTAACTCAATAGCCATTGACTTTACAGAATGAAACACCTGTGAAATTATTCCAAATACTTAAACTCACAGAGTTGCTCAACAAACTTACGTTAGTCTAATTAGATAGCTGTCCCCCTTCGCTTGTATATTTTGTTTTACCCTAGATAAGAAGCAAATACATCGTCTCTGGATGGCACTAAATATTTCTCTCATAATATATCATCAACAAAGTCCTGCTGGATTAATGAATCATGTTCATGTTTGAAAGTGGGATTGTACTTGTCTAATTGCGGCATCAGTTGTCATGGAGACTATCAGCCAATCAGTGAATAAACACCCTTTCTTGGCAGTGTTTGGGTGAAGAAAGCTTTGTGTGGTTGTCAGCCTGAGATTTATGATGGTAAAACTATATTTGGCAGGCCAATCAATGTGTTGACCACTCTTTGTATTTCTGCCCTCATTTTGAGTCAACCTCTGATATTCAACTAGAATATTAAGAGACCCTGGGTCTTTGGAGCAGTTTTGTTATTAATAGATCACTTTTACGAAGTGTGTATGGAATGACGAGCTATTTGTATACACATGCAGTGAAGGCAACCCCTTGGTATTTCTTTGTATTTCTAATTGCAAATGTCAGATCTTGAAAGCAAGTGTATATTAGTGGCTATCTTTTTATGTCTACTATTAAAACATGTCGAGTGATCTATAAATTACCCCATAGATAAACAGTGGATTAAAATTAGGCACTCTCCTCTGTCATCGCCATAATATTAATCATGGGAGTTTGGGTCTTTAATGTTAATATATACCTTTTAGCAGTATATGTCACTACATATTAAATTACATGATAGCTGACAGATTTTTAAATCAAAACATTTTTTTCTTCCCTAATGTCATAACATGAGAAGGAGTAGAGACATTTTGCTCTCATGAAATATTGTTTAATCTTTGTTCGTGCTGTTTTGATTGTTTACATTTGCAGTGGACACACGTGTTTTGTCTGTAGCTATCCTTATTTATATCCTGAAAAAGACACTTACTGTTTCTTTTAGTGCACACAGAGCTATACAAAGGGATGTCTACAAGTCAATACTCATGTAGCAGTTTCAGCAAAACAAATTTAAAAGGAAAATATTGCATCTTCTTAAATATTTGCTTTCTTTGACCAGAAAGAGTTGCTACTGAAAAACACTATTAAAAACTTGAGACAATCATGACTTTATGTCTTAACAAATCCAACACTGAAATCCTTACAATATGCTGTCCAGTAGGGAGTGATTCATTTAGACTCACTCTTCCTGAGTAAGTATGGTGAGGTTGTACATAGTTAGTTGACATGAAATATATTCAGTGAGTGATGAGAAGCTAAAGTTGTCTACATGTCTGTTCATGTCACATCCAAAATTTCTTTTATGAATACCCTATCCTAATCTCTCCATCTATTGAGACACAGGCCAGTCATGGATGCTGGGCCATGCATGCAGTAAGTACATAGCAAGATGGTACTTTGTATACAGTAAAAACATAATAAACCTATTGCCCACTTGTCTACATCCAATGTGTCTCTCTCCATTACTATTCTTCTGTACTATATCTGGGGTTGCAGTGCTTCTACCTACCCTGACTGTCAGAGCTGCAATCTTCGCAGCTGTAGAGTATTGATCACTCTGTCTTGAGCATTTTGAACAACATGAGTTAGTTCTTGATGCAAACTCAGCATCTTGGGATACCTTGTCTCAGAAGTGGCATGGTTGCTAGGAAGTCACCTTCATAAGCAGTAAGCAAGCACAGCCAGCTCTCACACAAACAGCTGAGTGACTTTTGAGTAGTAGGGAACACCCTTTCCACCAGGAGAAAAACCAGCAGGAGGCCACCTGTGAGCCTCAGAATGAGCCCTCAACAGACTCCTGAATCTTTTGAAGCCCTGGTTATGAGACGTACAAGTGTAAAGATTAAGTTTCATATCATTTATGAGAAACAGAATTTATTAACGGAAAGGAAAAATGTCAGATGACAGGTTTCATTCTCTTTTAAATTCCCTTTAACTGAAACATATTCAACTAATCAAATAAAAATTATCCTATTTCTCAGTGATGATTCAAAAATCAAGGCCATGAAAATGAGAACAATGTCTTGAGCAGAACTAGAGAGTTTTGGAGTAATTGCATATTAGCGAAAATGAATTTTTAAATAATATTTTAGATCATATTTTAAAATAATTTCTTAATAGCAATGGAGCTTAATGCGTTAACTTTTATTTTTATACACACATTTCTTAAGGCATTTTTGTACATACTTTTTTACAATTTTCTATTTCTAATTTTACAGATAAGAAATCAAAATACAGAAAATTTTGAGAACTTGCTCCAAAATAGCAGGAAGCTATCCCAATGCCAAATTTAGATTTCTTTCTACTATCAAGGATGAATTTTTTAAAATTCTGTATCGTAGCTCTATTTTGTTTTTATAAATACCATGTCTGAACTTAAGGAAACACTTCTGGCAGGTTCAGAAGCTCATTTCTGACTGATGGGTCAGAAGACATCTCAAGGTCCTTTTGGTAGCATATTGATAATAACCAACACAGTTGTCCATTTTTGTAAAATGAATGCCACAGATTGCAATAGGTTTTTAAAGTAACATTTGGGGTAGGATATCACCAAGAACATGTACTTGGCAAAAATATCTCCCCTGGAGCATAAAATACTTGCCCTAGAGCCTGCTGAGAGGTAATCAGTGTCCTGGGACACATTAGCTGCCGAGTACACACAGCTCTCCGTGAATGAACAGCTTGCAATAGCACATTCACCTACCTCATGACCTCAGTGGAGAACAAGGAAGTGAGCTGCCACGCTTCAACCCATGATAGTCATCTTTTACATGCTCATTGGCTTGTTTGACACTGCACCTCAATTTTCTTGAGTTCTCTTCTGTCTAACTTTCCTAAGTTATTTTCAGTATGTGTATTTACCTATTTATTCTTGGTCATTGTCAAACTTGACAGACAAAGGTTCAGGAAGAAGATAACTAGTCCTTCTTAAAAAAAAAAAAAAAAAAAAACCTAATACACGCACATCTAAAATGTTCTAAATTTATTGTGCAGCCTCCTATTCTTTATGCCAAGTGTTTTGTCCAAGAAAAATTCATTGTGAGAATAATAACTTAAGTCTGTCTTCATAATATAGCCGCATATAGGTGTCTATAGGTACTCTTTGTACAGTATGGATTATGTACCTGTGAGGGTGTGTGTTATAATATTGTTGCATTTCAAGGGTTCTCTACACTGAAAAACAATGACAACTAAAATCTAGTCAGTATACATAGTAGAAACATACATGTCATTTATCATTCACAGAGAATAAGCAAATAATCTTCACTTAGCCTTTTTTTGGTAATGTGTACAAATGAACAAAGGCAACAGACAAAATTTTTTTGTGTGTGTGAAAATATGCATTGACTATAAAATGACATCAATACATCTGGTAAAACATATAGGATATTCATATTATACTACATCATTTAAATAAATATCCATAAACTATCTTGTTTAAAACATTATTGCACACACACAAATTCAAATATTACTATATAGAAATTATAATGGTATAAAATATTATGTAACTTGTAAGTATACATACGATTTTAATTTCAGTAATCTCCATAGTAATCAGTGCTGTATGGAATTTATGTTTAAATTTTTTCTGCATAAATGCAAAATGTGCTACTATTTTCTAGTTCATCCTGATTATTTTGCTTTCTCGATAGCTTTCCGTTATTTATCTCTCTTTGATGTCTTGGATGTGTTTCAAGCAAAGTTTCTTAAGAAGTAAAACTGAGAAAGGAAACTATGATTCAGTCTTCATTGACTCGATTAACAGAAAACATGCTTCTCACTTGATTGACAAATTCCAGCTATTATAGTCAATGAGGCATAATTTACAGATTTATGATAGTTTAACTGTATTTGTATTGAAAAATGAATGCATTGCTGACTGGGGAGATGTTCAGTGGGCAAGGCATTTGTGGTCCAAGCTTGATGATGTGGGTTTGGGTCTCCATAGCCCATGTAAAAGCCGGGGGCACCTGTAATCCTAACGCACCCTGTAAGGAGACAGGAGATACAAACATGAGAAGGCCTGGAGCATACAGCAATGAGAAGACTCTGCTCAATCAAGGGAGAGGAACAAATGACCCAAGTGTTGTCCACTCACTTCCACATGCTCACTGTAGCACATACACATGCCTACACACACACACACACACACACACACACACACACACACACGCACGCACGCACGCACGCACGCGCACGCGCGCGCGTATGTTGCCATTTTAAAACCAAGCTTGTTTTTCTCATGAAATTATATACCCATTTCATTCCAGGTACAAAGATCAAAATTTACACATAATTACAAAGACATCTTGGTGAGAATTATTTATAATTGCAGTTCAACATGACGATCCAAGAAATCTTATGTTTGCATTGCCTGGTTATGATAAATACCTCACAAAGCTTTTGTGTGGGTGTTAATAGAACTGTAGCAGTCTATTTTAGTTTAATAGTTGTGTGCACTGGTTTTCTCTTTAGAGTTTAGATGCCTTGTCTGGGAATCCTGCTCAGTGGTAGATCCCTGGCCCAGCTCTGGGTTTAACCCCAAGTACTACAAACAATAATGACAGTCATTGAAATGACCAATGTTTCCTCTTTACCTTCTGGTGGTACTATTCTCATGGACCTTCCTTTACTCGAGCGTTGAAATTTCAATCCAGCAATGGTGTGCAATGTGGTCACTGACAATAGGCCTCTCTTTGGAAATCAAGACAGAGGAGACCATACAAACTCAAAAGTCCAACGCTGTATCTGTTTTATCTGTTTGCTTTTGAAAAAAAATATTTATGGACTTGCATGTTATTTCAGGAGCTACTGAACCATGCAGGGACTAGATTCCAACTCTCTCAAACCATCTGTTGGAGACAGCGTTACTGGCAGCCTTTCTCCTTTTGTTACTGTTTAGTCAAGATTATTATTATTATAATTTTTACTAATTTTAAAAAATAGCTTTAAAAAAATCTTGCTTCTCTTAGTATTACCCTTAGGGAAATTAGTACTTGCTTATCACAAGTAAACTTTTTTTTGTGTCATTTGAAATAACGGCCATGAAAACATCTTCCCTGTTGTTTCTTCATGAAGAAAAATGGTTCGATATAAGAAGGCAGCCTAAGATCAAAATTCTAAGAACCGCTACAACTGATGTATAAATCTTTGTATAGAAAATTGGAGTGATCCACCTTAGACTTCTGCAGGACTTTTGTTCTTTTGTGGGTCTCTTTTGTTTAAGGTATTGTCAGGGCATTTATTCTTAACTACACTTAACTCAGAATCTATTTAATAATAAAGGTTTTTGCTTCGATTGGGCTGGTGCATATAGCTTCATGATAAAGTTGCTAGCCTTAGGGTGACAACAACTCAGAGTTAGGGTACTTGCCTTATACAAGAGAGGTACTTAAAATTCCCAATGAGATCGTGATGATTTGGGGGTAGGAGGGAGCGGGGTCATGGGGAGGGAAAGGAAGAAAAGTCTAGAACAGACCTGAAACTTCCAACACAAAAACTCCAGATTAAAACGGAGCCATCAGATTAGTTTCAAGAAGAAATACAATTTTAATCTAGCCCAAAGAATAACTGCGTTCTCACTCCTGTCTCCCTTTCTTCTAAAAGACGATTTTTGTAGGTTCACAATCCTGGCTTAACAGTCAGTTTCTCAGAACCAGGTATATTTTATCTTCCTACTGTCACTGTTCCAACAAAGACTCCTGCTGTCAGTCAAATTTACATTCAATTCATCAGCTCTTTTTTCCTGATCTCCTTTTCAAAAATATATTTTTGACTGTAGTCTTCTGTTCACAGAGTTGTCATCTATCCTTTACTTTTTTCTTTCTTTTTCTCTTTCTTTCTTTCTTTCTTTCTTTCCTTCTTTTTAACCTAAATGTTTCGGACACATAGCTTCATTTGATAGCTTGATTGTTTGATTGATACTTATCTATATCATTTATATTCTGCATTCAGTAATATCGATATCTAAAATCTTCACTTGGAGATTTGAACCTTGATTGATGCACTGATTCTTTCCCATGTGGGGATGAGAGGGGTCTTATTTCAGGTTTTTTTTTTTTTTTTTTTTTGGTTTGTCATGAGCTCAGATTTTGAATTTGGCCTGTAGGAATCTCGCTGGCTACATTTATTATTTGTTCTTCTAGAGAAGATGAGTAGCTTTGCATGGGGCTTCTTTGGCCGTTTGAAGTTCACAACCCAACACAGAAATCAGAGGTCCTTCTTGCCTAGTATCCAATGCTTTAGTCTCCTAGTCCCAGCGCTGCCTCTGTCATTCACAAGTCATAGGTATGTTGAATTTTTCCATATTGCAACATGACGATTTCATCTACAAAGCTAATCCCAGATAATATGTAATCAAGATGCAAGAAAAAAAATCACCAGAGACTCTCACGTCTCAAGAATGTTTGTAGTGTTACATTGAGTTGCATTCATAGGTATCTTCAGTTCCATGGAGCTCATGGGTCAGACTCATCTGGGATCCTAGTACTATTCTGTTCATCCTGGGATCAAATGGTTTAGCAGTAGTTTGTTTTGCTAATGTTTGCAAGGGTTCAGTAGTGTTGTAAAAGCACGTTTAATGTGCATTATCCAGAGTTTTGGTTATATCATAGCATAAGATGCTTTAAGATGAGTTTTTCATACTACCATAACAGATAATCCTAAGATGTTTTTATTAACGTTTTAAAAAAATTAAAACAAAATAAAAAAGAAAACACACAGAACTGTACCTTCTAGATAATTCTAGTTAAAAGTTTATGCAATTCAAGCATAACCACAGGCATAATATTTTAGTTAGGATTTCTATTGCTGTGAAGAGACACCATGACCATGGCAACTCTTATAAAGGGAAACATTAAATCGGGACTGACTAAAGGTTCAGAGGTTTAGTTCATTGTTGTCAGCCAGAAACATGGTGGAGGGCAGGCAGACATGGTGCTGGAGAAGAAGCTGAGAATTCTATATTGGTATGGGCGGGCAGCAGGAAGAGAAAGAAACACTGGGCCTAGCTTGAGCTTCTGAAACCTCAAAGCCTACTCCACAGTGACACACCTCTTCCAATAAGGCCACACCTATCCCAACAAGACCATGCCTCCTAATAGTGCCACTCCCTATGAGCCTATGGGGGCCATTTTCATTTAAACCACTGCACACAGTATATTAATATATTTTAATATATGAATAGAGTGGTTTTGTACTGTGTGAATTGCGAATGCTGAATGCAAAGTCCAGATATTTTTCCCCTTTACTGCACCCATGTTTAACAGCACCAGCCAATTACAGCTTTCCAAAACCTGGGACCAGTAGGTTTGTGTTCTCTGCATAATCAAAGCCAGGCAGATGTTCCAGTAGATAAAGGTACTTGCTGTCATGATTGAAGATCTGAGTTCAACCCCAAAACCCACATGATGGAAGGAGAGATTGAACTCCCACAAATTGTCCTCTGACCTCCATACACACACACACACACACACACACACACACACACACACACACACACACTTAAAAAATAAAACTATAGAAAGTTACTTTTAAGAAATCACAGATAAGTCTCAGTCATTTAAAAAAAAGTGTGTAAGTTGGTGATCTTTTTATTTTTTTTAAAAAAATAACATTTGTTTTTCAGACACTTTAGCAATTAAAATCAGCGTACGCAAGTTACAGAATTCAAATGGAAAGTCTTATTTTTGAGCATTCATAAATGGGACTGCAGAGAACACATTCAGGACGCAAAACTGTCACCTCTAAAATAGTAAACGTCAACACAAATACAGCGCAAGAAGAAAGCATTTCAGGTGTCAGGGCAAATTAACAGGTATAGATTATAAATGAGATGTGTTGTGTTACAAATATTCTTCACTTTTCATGAATAATACATCTTTATTAAATATCTAAAGAATATATGAATCAGACAGCTAAAGGCGTAGAGAAGGAGAGACAGTCTTGTCTTTATAGGTCTATATCTTGTTTGTAAAGGTTCTACTTTCTGGAATTCATACAGTGGAGTCCATTCCAGCCTGCTTTCCAGTAGGTGAAGTTGTGTTGGAACACAGCTATGCCAGTTTGCTTCGTGCTTTGTTTTAGTAATGCGGGGTTCCTGTGGCAGAATGGATTATCAATAATATTAGAGTCGTGAATGAAAACCTTTAACCTTCTGGGCCTTTTCAGAAAATGTTTTTCTGCTGCTTATTAGATATTTGGGTGTTGATTAGACAGTGCACAGGGGTGGTGGATGGTGAAGAGTAAGTCAGCACCCAGGTGGCCCTCATTTCTTTTACCTTCTCTATAGAGAGCTTCTTTTCTACCTCATTCAGCTTTCTCAGGATATATTCAGGCTCATTCCAGGGAGTGCTGCCTTAAGGCTTGGCTCTGTCACTTGTCTTTTGTATCACCAAGACCTGTCTCAACATAAATAATTCTCAGGCAGGCGTATGCCAGCCTTGCTTCTTTGGATCCTCTATAATTCAAATGTGTGGTTTTTTTTTTTTAAAGCAAAACTAAAGTCAGTTAACTTTCAATCATCTCCTTTTCGTTATCCCCCTACGAACAGAAACTATTAAAGACAATAGAAAGGATATAAAAATGCAAAATTACATTTCCAAAGTTAAGAGGCCACCATTTGGTAAAAGGAACATTGTTGAAGTTACTGTTTGAACTTGACTCCAAGAGCTAGAGAAATTACGGTAAAGGTGAGCTGAAGATGCCATGCTTATGGGTAAAGAGAAGGACAAATCCAGAGGACAAAGATGGAAGGGCATTTAAGATGATCAGGGGCAAAGAAAGGGGAGAAGCAGTGAGTTTGGAATCAGTTAGAGATTTAAAGCAGTCACTTAAAGCAGGCAGCAGATAGAAACAGAAAAGAATTCTATTTGGTGAACATAGACAGGGGGATGATTTGAAAACATATAGGGCCATTCATTGCGCTGAAATTAGTAGGAATGTGCAGAATCTGTGGCATCATCTTTCTCTTGGCCCAGCATTAGTTAACTATGTATGCATGCGTGCATCTATGTATGAACCATTGCACCTGTACCAACTACTGTGGTGGATTCTTTAGAGCAACTGCTTGTTATTGCCATTCTGTGTCCAAAGAAACTAATATTCAGAGAAAAAGATGGAGACTTCTGGATTGAATCCTAGTCGGTACAACATCAAGTTCCATCTTACACTTTCTCCTGTACTGTCTGAGATCACTGATGTTATATTTATTCATAATGGCCATTTCTACTTGACAGCAAATAGAAGGGAACTAGAAATTCCACAGCAAGAAGATAAAAAAGAGAGAGAATGTACGAAAGAAAAATGTTTAGCAAGGGGAACTTACAAATATGAGTCAAATACCCCTTACTGCCATAAAAGAGAAATGAAGTATGAAATTATTGAAGGAGGCAGTATATGAAAATGAAGGCATTGATACTTCCATTCAAGCCTCTTAATATATAAAGTTAAATATTCACTCCATTTTTAAGTGAATGATTCTGTCAAAAGAATTAATTTTCTGAGCAATGAGGATATTCATTTAGTATGATTCCACCATCTGCAATTTATGAACCAAATTATACTCTTGCAGAAAAAGGGAAGTTCATACAGTGCATTTAAACTACATCAAGACCAAATCAAAAATGTTTCCTTAAAATTGAAGAAATCACCGAGTAAAAGTTAATCGCCTGCACCTTTAGTAGACAGTGACCATTACAGAATAATATATAACAAATGCCTGACTCAGATGATTTTTGAAACTTCAGCACATTATTCATGATATATGAAGTCAGGGATCAAGTCTCAATTGAAAAGGCATATTCTTGCATCAACAGAGCAGTCAATAGTCTTAGGTGTTCCAGAAAAAGACCTTTTAAAACACAGTTTCATTTTCTAATGAGTTTAGAGGGATCCTAGAAAACAGCGCTTACCAGAGCCTGGCAGGAAACTTAGTTTAAAAAAAAAAATTAGGTTACATGGATACTGTGCAAAGTGGAAGAACCTTCCTTGTATATAAGAAATAAAATCACCTGAAATTCAGTTCATTGTTGCCATAATGGAATAGAGCTCAAGGTTACTAGTTAACTCCATTTTTAATCAACATTGTTACCCAAGATAATCAGAGATGGATGAATAGATAGATAGATAGATAGATAGATAGATAGATAGATAGATAGATAGATAGATAGATAGGAACAGATAGATATAAATAAATGACTCATAAAATCATAAGTCAATGAAAATGTTTAAGATAATGAATAGAGTGAAGCCACCACATCTACAGGCTAGGTAGACCAGTAGGCTGCAATGTGTCTACATTGTACAGTACATCTATAATGCATCTCACTCAAACAAAACATGAAAGACAAAATCGGGGCACAAAAGGGAAATTGCTTTAAGAGGAAAACCACAGGACTTTCATATGTACCAGAGATGATTACCCACTTACCACTTTTTCTTTTTTGCCCATTTCTTCATTCTCTGATTGAACAAACAATTGCTTGTCTCCTTGGTGTCAAGTTCAGTAGCTAATAGAAGAAAAAGTCATGCAATGGAATAACTAAAGCTGCTTAACCTGTGCCAGCTAAGGTCTGGGCCAAAGTGCCTTGGAAGCATATTACTCCTGAGGAAGTCAATCAGGCTGGATTTAGTGGATGACTATTGCTTTTTTTCTGTGAAGGAGGAAGTTCCACCTTTTGTTCTGATGACATCGACTTAATTTTAATTCGAGACATATTTTTAAAGGTTGTTAGTAAAATCACCCTTGAAATTGCTTTTCTCCCCCTCACACTAAGCACTCTTCTTCAAGCTACTGGCCCACACAGGCTTTGTTTAACTACAGGTCTTCAGGGATCAAGACTAAGAAATGTTCCTCCATCTTTAGCTACAGAATTGGAGCACATGTAAAATGCTCTGGAGGGTTTTATGTTCATTCTTCTTTGCTTTTATTTTATACATCCTCCTTTAGTTCACTTAGCTCACTGGTTTGACTTACTCCCGTGGTTTCATCTAACCTCAGAAAGGCTTAGAAATGTGTCAGAAGAGAAATAACCATCATCTCAAGCATCACATGAGTCTCAATGAACTGTCCATTAAGATGCCCAACTATATACTGGTTAAGACACAGATATGTTACCAGACTAAGACAGTCATATATTTGTGTCTTTGTGTCTAGTGGAATTCTAAAACAATTAATTCAAGGGATTGTTCAGGAAGGAGTTATCTGCTAGTTCCTATAAACCAGATCCTTACAATTTTATTTTCTTAGGCATATATATATATATATATATATATATATATATATCCTATTTGTGTTTTCTTTCTCTGAATTAAACCATGCCATGCTTAAAGATTTTATTGCCCCAACTAGTCAGAGGTATTTATGAAAATCACTTAAGGTAACTGGTATAGTGGAAGAGGTAATGTGTAAGGTAAGTTTTAGGAAAGGAGGAAGAGATTGAAACAGAAAGAAGCATGAATTGGGATGGGATGAACATACAGTCAAAGGCAAAGAAAGATCAAATACATGAAAGGACAGGAGAGACAGGTACAAGGTTATCTCTGTGGCCAGAAGAAACAATGTATAGACATAAAACTGTTTAGGAACCAGAAAACCTCATAGGCAGAGTAACAGCAAGAAAGATTTTCTATACCGTATTAAAACATTTAACACTTCATCCCAGGACTGATGCACATACCTAGCTCTAAGAAGACCAGTTATAGATAGTTGGAACCTCTTGAATGCTTTTAAACCACAGTGCATTCACCGTGCTTTTACAGTTTTCGATTGTTTGTCTATTAGAATTACTAAGATAAGTATATACTATAAAACTTTATCCATTTAAAATAAAAAATTCATTGTTTTCATATACTTATAGACCATGACTACATTACCACTATATAAGTTTTTAAAGTTTTAGAACCACCCTCAAAGAAACAAGACCCTATTCATAGTCCTTACTTATTCCCCATCATCTGATAATCACTAGTTCATGTTTTGCCTCTGTAGATTTGTCTATCCTGGACACTGAGCATAAATGGAATTGTTTAATATATAGATTTTTATTTACTTCTTTCATTTTCCTAATGATTAAAAAATGTTATATCATAACTTTATTCTTGTCTGTGACTGAATGTTATCCACCAATACATGTGTATCATATTTTGCTTGTTCACTTGTCACTTGGTGGAAATTTAGTATTTTTTTACCATCTTAACCATTAAAATATGATTCTACTGTATACTGTACGGCCAGAAGATCACTGCAATAATCCAGATATGGTATATAAGGACCAGACAAAGTTGATTTTATGTGGGTAAAGTCTTCAGGAGATGTTAGAAAATGAAGCTCACATTTAATGACCATTTGTAATTGGGGGATTTTGTTTGGCATCCTTTCCTATTTTCAACAGCTTCCTTTGGGGATAATTCTTTGTTTTCTATTATATGCTGCCTCTGAGGATGACTTGCATAAATTTCTCCTTTCTCAATGTAAATCAAGCACATTAAATACTTCTTGTCACTTTATTACAAGGAGTGAAGTCAGAAAATTTATGCTTGATCTTTCCATATATTTTAACTCCTTATTTTATTATTTTATGTGAATGGGTGTTCTTCCTACATGTATATTTGTGCACCACATGTATATAGTGCTCACAGAGGCCAGAAGAAGGCATCTGATCCCCTGGAATTGGAGTTATGGGCCGTTGTGAACTACTATGTAGGTGCAAGAAACTGAACCCAGGTCTTTGGAAGAGCTGCAAGTTTTCTGGACTGCTGGGTCACCTTTCCAGTTCCATCATTTGATGTTTCAAAAATAGTCTTCTGGGACGTTAGCCTATGAGGGAAAAGTCATGTATGGAGAACTAGTTTTTTAACTCATTTTTAAACTTGCCTCTGGCTCTGATCAGTTCATGCCATAACATGCTATTTCAAAATACAATGGAAAACAATAAGTATTAGATTTAGATTAACTGCCATAATTTTCAAATTTAGATAATGCTAAATTTTTTTTGCCCCAGTATCATTCAACTGATAAGCAATTTTCACATGTGCCTGCTCTCTAAGTAAAAACAACTGGACAGCTGAGCCCAGTCAGTGGCTTATTCTACTCACAGCCCTGAGAATACATGCCCTCTTAGAGGGCATGTCTGAAGTTGGCATAGTGCTGTTTCTCCTGTAATCTATAGGCTATAGAAACTATAGGCAGTCTAGATCCTAGTGGAAGGGAGTAATCTCAGCCTCTGAGTAGAAAAATATCAACATATTTATGGCGTGTGTGTGTGTGTGTGTGTGTGTGTGTGTGTGTGTGTGTGCCTGTGTGCATGGTTGTTTCAAGTACTACTCTAGATTTCAAGAGATGTTTTATTCCTCCCTCCCAGTTATTAGGGGTAATTTCCCAACCTTGCAATTCTTAAAGTACAGTTCATGGGCTTTCACTAAGTGCCTATGTTTAAAAGTTACATTCATCCAACAAGAAAGATGCCAACAGATGCAGCCACAGAGTAGAAATCTATCAATGGAGAAAGCTAATGTACAGATGTATGTGTGATTCCTCCGAGGGCTGTAGTTTGGCAGATTAAGATGATTGAGCTGTCATTCTCTGACATATGTAAAGCACAGGAACAGCATGACTGAGGCGAAAAGAATGAGTTCCACTCCTGAGAGTTCTGGGTAGGTTCTCTCGGCAGCCTACTGGGTGTGTGGCTAGTGCTTGTGACAACAAATTTGAAGATCATGAACATAACACACTGCTACTACCAAAAGCCAACAATTATGGAAGTGGTATGGAACAATTAAAAAAAATAATAATGCCAAAGAAGAAACTCTTCATGAGGTAAGATGTGAATGAACCAGAAATAGAAATCATGACTATAAATTTCTTTCATTAGTTCTTTGAGAACTTCAGATTATGTGTTTTGCTCATGTTTATCCCATCCTCAACTCCTCCCAGATCAACCCCCTTCTTCTACCCACTCATCAAATACAACTTGTGTTGCCAATACATTCTTAGATGTGTGACCTTCCACTGAAGCATGGTCAACTTACCACAGGGCAACACTCTTAGAAAAAAAAAAAGCTGAATCTCCTTCTAGTAACTATCAGTTGCCAAAAGCTCCTTGATAGGCTGGAACTTCATGTCTACTTTTCCTCTCAATGCGGAGATTTAGTCTGGCTTGACCTTACACAGAGCCTGTCCACGCTGTCATCATCAGTTCCTATGTGCTGCTTCCCTGTTGTGTCTGGAGGGTATTGATGTGTTCATCTACCTCTGACTCTTACCATCTTTCTGCCCCCTTGGGCACAATGCTCCCTGAACATTGGGAGGTGGTATGCTATAAGCATCTCATTTAAGGCTGATCTTTTCACAGTCTTATTCTCTGCACATTGTCCAGCTATGAGTCTCTGTGTTAATCACCATCTACTACAAATAGAAGCTTGAGAAATACATTAGTCTGAGAGTATAACCGTAAGTCACTAGGAGTTGTTTTAATTGTGTCCATTTTGCAGAATAATAGTAGTGGGATATCCCTTTCAGTCTGTGACCTGTCTAGCCACAGGTTCATGGCCTGAAAATGGTCCCACATATGGATTTCATCTTGGGGAAGAGTTCTTAAATGGAATCAGGAAATAATGGTTTACTCCCATGAAGTTTATGTCACTATTATACCAGTGAACATGACCTGCCAGGCCAAGTGTTATTGTGGCTCACAGGATTCACAGTGGAGAGACTGATGTCTACTTTTTCATCTGAGTAGACTGCACAGCACTTTCCAGCACTATGAAAACTAGGCAGTACAGATGATGCTTCTTGGTCCATCCCAGCTTGATATCTGCATGCTCTGTGACTCAAGCACCTGTTGTCTTCAGCGATAGAGTCTTACCATTAATGTGTGTGTGTGGCAAACAACCTCAGCGATAGCCTGTAGGATATTGAAGTCTATAGAAAATCACTGGCCAATAACTCCAAAAAGAGGTAACCCATTCCTTGCACCAAGCTTTTTACTTGCAGTCCTATGGGTGTCTCCATAAATGTGTGTTTCTAATATTAAGGTTTTCATTTGCAGTCCAGTTTGCTCCAACTCAACCCCAAGTGTGTATAAGATTGCCAACCCATTATGAGAATGACATTTTAACCTTTCATACATGTATGTCAAACCTTATACAGTAGGTTTCCATATGATGTTTTCAAAATGTCTTTCATGATACTTATTCCTTCCTCTACTCTGCCCTCCCATCCTACGCTTTAATTTAACCTTTCCTGTTTCACGAATCCCCTTCAAGCCTTTATACCTCTGCTTTCTAGCTCCCCCACATCCATACCATAGACCCTTACTGATTTCTTAACCTCCATGGCTATTCAAAGTGAAACATACTTACCTAAATGTTCAAAGCTAACACCCACAAATTAAAAAAAAAAGTAGCAAAGTTTATCTTTCTGGGTCTGAGTTACCGCACTCGGAATGATTGTTCCCAACTCCATCCATTTGTGTGTGAGTTTAATTTTTCTTGACAGCAGAATAATATTCCATTATGTAAACATACTAATATTTTCATTATCCATTCATTATTTGATGGGCATCTAGGCTGTTTCAATTTGCTGGCTACTGCAATTAGAGCAGTAATGAACATGATGAACTAGTGTCTCTGGAGTTGATTAGAGAATGCTTTGGATATTGGCCCAAGGATGGTATAGCTAGATATACCATATAGTAGATGTGCATTAGAGTTTTGAGGACCCTGACATCAGCATGAAATGATTTCCATAACAACTGCATCCATTTGCACTTTACCAGAACTGAAGAAGTGTTCTCCTTTGCTTAATCCTATACCACTATTTGTCATACTTTTTTTTAAAAAAAAAAAACCTCTGCCATTGTGACTGAGGTAAGATGAAGCTTCCAAGTAGTTTTAATTTGTATTTTCCTAATAGCTAAGTATATTGAACATTTCAATGATGTTTTTTCAGCCATTTGTATTTCATCTCTGGAAACATCTGCTTAGTTCATATGCCACTTTTTAATTGTTTGTTTTCTTGATGCTTCACTTTTAAAAGCCTTCCTGTATTAAAGATACTGACCCTCTTTCAGATATATAGCTGGTAACTTTTTTCCCATTCTGTAGGCTGCCTTTTCACTCAAATGAGGGTATGTCTTGTTGTAAGAAGCTGTGGTATTGAGAATGTCCCCTTCTGTGCCTATGAGTTCAAACATAGTCCATACTTTCTTCTGGATTAGGTTCAGAGTATTGTGGTTTATTCCAGACTCTTGATCCATTTGGAGTTGAGTTTTGTTAAGTGTGAAAGATAAGGATTGAGTTTTATTTGTCTATATGTAGCCAATGGTGTTCTGTTCAAAAGCGTTTTCCCATCTCAATTAGTTAAAGACTATTTCCCACTTTCTCTTCTATCAGTTCAATGTATTTGGTTTCATGTTGAGGTCTTTGATTCCTTTGGAGCTGAGTTTTATGCAGGATGATAAGTATGGGTCTATCTGCATTGTTCTACATGTAGCCATCCAGTTTGACCAGCATCACTTGTTGAAGATGCTTTCTTTTTTTTTTCCCCCTTCAGTATGCATTTCTGGCTTCTTTACCAAAAAACAGACATCCATATCTGTATGGATTTATGTTTGGGTCTTCAATTATATTCCCATTGATCAACATGTCTGGGTTTTTTTGTTTTATTTGGTTTTTTTTTTTTTTTGTTTTGTTTGTTTTGTTTTGTTTTTACCAATCCCACACCGCTTTAAAAAAAATAAAAAAACAAACAAACAAACAAAAAAAACCCTATTGCTCTGTAGTATTACTTAAAACCAAGTGTGGTGGTATCTCCAACAGTGGTTTTGTTTTGTTTTATTATTCAAAACTGTTTTGACTATCCTTGTTCTCTCTCTGTCTCTCTCTCTCTCTCTGTCTGTCTCTCTCTGTCTGTCTCTCTGTTTGTCTCTCTCTGTCTCTGTCTCTGTCTCTCTGTCTCTCTGTCTCTCTGTCTCTCTCTCTCTCTCTCTCTCTCTCTCTCTGTGTGTGTGTGTGTGTGTGTGTGTGTGTGTGTGTGTGTGTGTTTCTATAAGAAGCTAAAAATTGTCCTTTCAAAGTCTGAGAAGAACTATATTAGAATTTTGATGGAGATTTTCTGCAGGTTTTTGGTTGGTTGACTGGTAGGTGGGGTTTTTATTTATTGTTGTTCTTTGGTTTTTGTTTTGTTTAAGATCCGTTTGGGAACCCTAATTTGTGTTTTAATAGTCATTTCTGTGACATTTAATATTATATTTTCAATTTTTGTAAATACTTGTTTTGATGAGAATTGCATTGAATTCATAGATTGATTTTGTTAAGATAGCCATTTTCACGACATTAATCTTACCAAGTTATGAGTCATTCCATTGTCTAGTATTTTCTTCAGTGTCTTTTCTCAGCACCTTAAAGCTTTCATTGTGTAAGGTATTCACTTCCTTCATTATTAGTTAGTTTTATTACAAGATTTTTTTTGAGGCTACTGTGAATGGCATTGTTTCCTTGCTTTCTGTTACTATGTGATTATCATTTGTATATAAGACACTCATGCCGGGCAGTGGTGGCACATGCCTTTAATCCCAGCACTTGGGAGGCAGAGGCTGGTGGATTTCTTAGTTCGAGGCCAGCCTGGTCTACAGAGTGAGTTCCAGGACAGCCAGGGCTACACAGAGAAACCCTGTCTGGAAAAACCAAAACCAAAACCAACCAAACAAAAAAAGACACTCATTTTGTGTGCTAATTTTCTGCCTGGCAACTGTGAAGAACCTTTCTATGCAGTTTTGCTGTTGTTGTTGTTGTTATTGCTGCTGCTGCTGTTGTTGTTGTTTGGAATGAATGTGGGAGATTTGGGAAGTTTGGGCTTAAAATGTTGTTGAGTGTTGTAAAGAAGATAAACACAGTGTTCTAGTAGAACCTGGAAGACGCAATGCTAGATTTCTCTAGCAATTGTGCTGAAGACAATTTTTGTGATATTTTGGCAAAGAATCTTGATGCTTTCTGCCCATGTAATGATTCGCATGGGGCTGAGTTAAAAAGTAGTGGACATTCTTTAGCGGAGGAAATTTCAGGACAATATAGTGTTGAGTCTTTGACTGGTTATTACTTACTACTTTTGTTCAGTTCTACAATAAAGAACAGCAAGTGAGAAAGAAAGAAATACGAAGTACATAGTTTAGAAAGAAAAAGAATACTTGGAAGTTTAATGCTCCAATAAAGACATGAGCTGAAAGAGAAGCTGTAACATTAAAGAGATTAATGCAAAAGGGGAAGGCCTGCTGCTCTGTGCTGGATGCCCTATGGGAAGACCTGACTCAGTTTAGATTCCAACTTGTTAATGGAGGAAGACTAATGAGTTACTTGCTCCCAGTAAACAACTAGTTCAAAGTATAAACATCCCTGCCAATGTGATCCAAGGGGACAAGTGTCCATCTCAACCTGGCAGTCAAACTTGGCAGTATCGTTCATGAGGACCTGGCTTCAGAGACATTCAGCATGCAAAAGCGATGGGTTCATAGATTTATCTTCCATGATTTCAATGACCCACTGAGACCAGACACTGTCTGATAGGGACTTAAGTCCTCAGGAAGCCACCATGTGAAGTTGTGAAAACTGGCTTGCAGTGGAGATCTGAAGATGCTGGACATGCCAGAATTGTGAGACATCTGCCAAAAAGAGCTACACACACGAAGTGGAGCCAGGCCAAGAGAGAGTATGCTGGAGGCAGCAAGCTGGAAAGGAAGTTCCCTCTAAGTTCTCTGCTGTAGTCATGGAGCTAAGGATTTGGTATTGGTCTTGCTAGATTTTGGTTTTGCTTTGGTCCAATATTTCCTCACTATGCCTTACCCTTCTTTCATGAATGGAAATGTACATTCCACGCCATTGTGTTATGGAATTGAAGTTCACAATCTCATTGTTGTGAGATATATATATATATATATGCCTACCTTCAGATACTAAAGAAATTTTCAACTTTGGAATTTTAAATAGTTTTGAGATTGAAAGACTATAGGTACTTTAAAAGTTAAACTAGATGCTAAATGCATTTTGCATTATGATATGGCCACAAGTCTAACCTGTGGTGACCAGGAAGTGGAATGTCATGATTTGAATGAGAAATATCTCCTGTAGGTTCATGAATTTGAATACTTGAC